>JANBXA010000007.1:7597500-7910000 GCA_030556225.1 Cricetiscus sungorus | reverse complement strand
CTAGGATAACTTGCAAGAAAGTTTTTAAGCCATTGTTCTTCTCACAAATAGAGACCTATAGGTTTGCTCTCAGGACGGTGTGGTGCATGATCCCCATATTTTACAAGTGATTTTGCTGTGCCCTTAGCATCTGGATATGTGATCAGCACTCTTGTACTTTAAGTTTAAAACACTTAGCTTAAATTTAAAAACCACTTAGGTTTTTAAGCCAATTTGTGTCTGACTTTTAAGTTCTCTGTTTCCATGATTGATGTTTATTGTGACTCCCAAAATTTGGGTCTACTTTTGTGTTATTTTGTGACTCTTGGCTACTCAACTTTTCCCTAGCTTTTTGGTTTTCTTCCTGCTCGTGTTAGATCCATCTCTCCTTTACTCCCCATGTTTCCCTGTTGTCTGGGAGGTACACTTCTCAAAATTATTCTCCTCTTGGTTATTCAACATTTTAAATAAAGAAATGTTTATTTATTTAAATAAACAGAAATAAATAAAATAAAATAAAATAAAATAAAAGCAGAAAGTCACATTCTCTTTCCAAACAGTCCAAAAAGTAAAAACAGTTTACCAGTGTAGATTCTATACCATTTCAAGGTTAAGTTTTATTATTTATCAACTGACATTTTAGGAAGGAAATCTTCAGCTCATACATTGGTGAATGACATTAACTTAGTATTGTAAGTGCATTTAGAGTCTAGGTGGTCAGTCTTTCCCTTAGGCCTTGGTAGTCCCAGTTTCTTGGCAAGAGAAACACAAATGCAAGGCTTTCCTGAAATCCACAATGAGTTCACAGGCAACCTATGCAACTTAATAAACCCCCATGTCAGAACAAGAAAAAGAAAGAGTGTTTTAGACTCTTCTAGGGACATAGTCTAATGGTCAATCTCTTGCTTAGCATGCAAGCAATTGGACCTGCATGGCCCTGGGTCCAATTCCCATTAACCACACACATACATACAATCACACACACACACACACACATTCTTAGGCTCAATAAAAACCATAATCACTGGCACAATTAAAACAAAACTCTCAACATATCAAGAATACCATTTGTTCTTATTAAATATTTGCCAAAGCTTCATTTTACAAAATTTTAGGTTTAAAGCAGCTGACATCCCTGAGGTTCTTGATCAGTTGCTAACCAGAATGACAGCCTGGTCAAGCCTCTGAGACTGAGTAAGGCTATATGCTTACAACACTATGACCTGGGGAGAATTGCCTCACTTCCAGTTTATATGCTCTCTCTCTCTCTCTCTCTCTCTCTCTCTCTCTCTCTCTCTCTCTCTCTCTCTCTCTCTCTCATCTTGTAGCCTAGGGTGGCCTGGAGCTCTTTATATAGATCAGGCTGACTTCAATCTCAATGAGAAATCTGCCTAGTTCTAGCCTTCCAAGTGCTGGGATTAAAAGTATATGCCATCTCATCTGGTTTATATGTTATTTTTGCCTGGTATTTTACTTACATAGTGTTTGTATACTCTTATGGTCTTATAATTTTTTTAGGTATTCTTAGCTTACATTACTAACATATTCACAAATTTCTTGGCTATGCTTGGCACACCTCCTGATATCACACATCATCCTTCCAACCTAAATGTCAAAACCTCCATCCTTGATTTCTATTTACAAGAATAACATGTGGTGGAAATGTTTCATTTTGGTTGAAGTGTGTAGAGAAAACACCATATCAAGATTTGACAAATGGTGGTATCTTAATGCTTGAGTGTCAGGTAAAATGGACTGGCTTATTTTGTATCTCTTCTTACCCAGGTGTGGCAAATTTAAGCATCAACACATGGGGCAGTTAGAAATAATAGTTCACAGAAACAATCCAGACTTCCAGTGGTAACATATGTATAAGAATGGCAGAATTCTTGAGAAAAAAAAAAAACAACCCGAAGGAGCTAAGATTTCCTTTGACTTGAAACTTCAAGTCCCAATTGCTGGACTCCATCTCTTTTGGGGTTGAGGCAAGGTCAAACATCCTACAGAATGTGAGGGAGAAAAGCTGCTGATGGGTACCAGAAAACAGAGTGATTAGAGTCCTGGGATAAGATAAACCCTGGAAGACATGCTCCCTGTGACCCAATTCCTCCAACTAGGACCCACCTCTTAATCTATGAACTCATCAGTAAATTAACCCATGAAAAGGTCAGAGTCCTCATTGAACCAATCACCTCTTGACAGTATTATCATTTGCGGATCAATCCTGCAATGCACATAGATAGCATAACATGTTTCTATCAGTCAGACATGCCACAGTGTGACAGTACATTTGTGTTTATATTTTTCATCTCTATCCATGGTTGACTGGCCCTGTTGCTTTGGGCCTGTGATATTGCAGAGTGTGTGATGGAACAAGGCTACTCATTTTCAGTGTGGGGCCCGAATCTCTCCTTCAAGAGCACATCCCCACTTATTTCCTCCAACTAGGATTTATCTCCTAAAATATGTACCACCTCTCAAGAGCACCCCATGCTGTAGATCAAACCTTCAGCACACATACTTTGGGGACCCAGTTACCATCCCAACCACAATGATGTGTTATTACATAATATACTTATATAATATTTGCAAGTAGTACTAACAATCTCATGAGAAAAGTCAATCAGGATACTATTGTGTTAGATGCAGATTTCCCAGCTTCCAACTTGCACCTTTGTGTTTTAAATTTATGATCGGCAACAAATACTATCCCCTTGCTTTATTCATTTTAAACAAAATGTCTGCCAAACATCCAAGTCTAAATTACCATGGTTTCTCTATAAATTGCTCTTCCAGGTTAAAAAGAAATGATATTTTACTTTTCTTAGCTTGCACTTGGAGTTTCTTAATGGTATTTCCCAAGCTAAAAATGCTTAATGAGCAGAGTTCATTACAGTCTGGATGGAGTGGTTAACATGGGAAGGATGAGGCAAGGATGGAGAAATAAGAAGACATGGAATTTGGAGCCTTAAAAATGGAAGAGAGGGGGCTGGAGAGGTTGCTCAATGGTTAAGAGCACTGTCTTCTCTTCCAGAGGATGCAGGTTCAGTTCCCAGCACCCACATGACAGCTCATAACTGCTGCAACTCCAGTTCTAGAGAATCTTACACCCTCACACAGACAAATCACCTAATGTAAAAATAAGTTGTTGTTATTATTAGTAGTAATAGTAATAGTAGTAGTAGTAGTGGTAGTTTATTATTATTGTTATTATTATTATTATTATTATTATTATTACTGGTAGATTGATGGGAGATGTTATTCTATATATATGTTTCTCATACTGGTTAATAAAGCTCTGTGGCCAATGAGATAGCAAGATAGGCAGGGCTAGGAGACAAGGAGGAAAGAGGAAGTGGGAAGGAGGAGTCGAGATGTAGCCCAGGGAGGAAGGAAGACGCCCGCCGCGGCTCCCCGATAAGACGACCACGTGGAAATACTTAGATAAGTAGAAATGGGTTAATAATTAAGGCAGAGCTAGCCCATAAATAATAATGGTAATTGGCCAACAGGATTATATCAAATACAGAGTCTCTGAGTGTTATTTGGGGCACACGTGGTGGTGCAACCATAGCTGCAGGACCTGCTGCGGCCGGCAGGAATAACCTGCCATAACAGTAGATTATTATAATTATTATTATTACTACTACTACTACTACTACTACTACTACTACTACTACTACTACTACTACTACTGCTGGTAGTTTTCTCAGAGTCTCTCTGCAGCCTCTTAGCTGTCCTGGAACTCACTCTGTAGACCAGGCTGTCCTAGAACTCACAGAGATCTGCCTGCCTCTGCTTTCCAAGTGCTGGAATTAAAGGCCTATACCACCACTCTCAGCTAAATAAATTATTTAAACAAACAAACAAAAAAAGATGAGAGACTTATTTGGGGGTGGTAACCATGGAAGGATTTTTAGCCAGGATGAGTAGCTAAATCACAGTTACATTTCTCTCTCTGTTCCTGTCTCTCTCACTCTGTGTGTGCTTGTGTGTGTGTGTGTGTGTGTGTGTGTGTGTGTGTGTGTGTGTGTGTGTGTGTGTAGGCCCACACAGAGATCAAAGGACAACCTTGGGTTTGGGTCCTCACCTTCCTTCCACTTTATTTAAGACAGGGTCTTTGAGGTTTCTTTGTTGTTGTTTTGTTTTGTTTTTTCTAGTGTAGTCTGCCAGGTTAGTTGGCCTGAAAGCCCCTAGGGATTCTCCTTTTTCTGTCTACCATTTCCCTGTAGGAATGCTGGGATTACAGCTCTCACTGGGATCCACCCTTTTCATGGTTTCTGAGGATGTGAACACAGCTCATCACACTTGTGAAGCAAACTCTTCTTACCCACTGAGTGTTCTCCCCAGTCACACAATTACAGTTCTGAAAAATCACTCCCAGTTCCCAATGGAGAGGGAGTGGCCAGGGTGGATGTGGAAGCCAGGGAGCAATTCAGAGAGCACTGCAGTCCATGGCAAGATAGTGTTGTCTAGACCACAAAGATGGCCAGAGGCAGGCAGAAGTGATAGGCTCAGCTTTCTGTTGGAAGGAGGCAGGCTAAGGCAGCAATGTGATTTCATTTAAGTGTCATCTCTTCCCAGACCACAGAGGCACCAAGCAATGCTGTCTTCCTCAGAGATGCCGAGCTGCAGCCAGCCACAGTCCTCATGGTCAAGTGTTGTCCTATGAAAACAGAGACACGGAGAAACCTGTCCCCACCAAGCCTGATGAGAAGGTGAGGTGGGAACTTCTCTGCAAGCCCTTCCGGCTGTCCTTGGCATCCAGTGAGAGCTTGTTGGGAAAGACCAAAGTGGAGCATTATGGTTGTCATTAATTATTTTCTCATATAGTGACAAATCAGTGGGGTTCAATGATTGTAAAATGTTTTGTTTTCTCATACGTCATTACTCTTTCACTAGATGTTTAAATTGCATGTTAGGCAGATTCTCAGAATGTTCTGCTCATTAATTCCAGGGGGTGGGAGGGCAGGGCTGAGAGAGACTTAGACTTGTATTTGTTAAGTTTCATGGATGATTAACTAGAATTTGAATACGAGAATTCATTTTTTTTCATCAAAAGATTTGCAAGTCACATTTCAACTTCAGTTGAGCCTGGCAGCCATTTCCTGAGCATTGATCATATGTATCAGACAGCGTGAGGAGTCCAGATCCCTGACACAGAAGAGAGTTCGAAATAACTAATAAGTGGCTTCATTTGCCTTTGTCTGTTTCACGGTCAGCTCCATTCACACGGTCCCTTTGCAGTCCATCTTGCACTCATGATCTCCTCTAAGGAGAGTGAGCCCCCTTGTATCTTATGTGCTCCGCCCTCTATCACCCAGGGCATCACTTTCTACAGACAGCATGGAAGAAGATGCTGTTGCCCTCATCCCATATCCCCACTGCTACAGAGCTTCTCACAGTTTGTAAGTGGAGCATCTGGGATCTCTAATCAATTCCTAGAGAGTCTCTAATGTCTCTGCTTGGCCTTTTAATTACTCCCGTTAGTTCTCTAACACCTTCCCATTCTTCCAGTGAACTCTGGAATACTCTTTCATTTTCCCTTCACATGGACCTGAGTATTTTTCACTCTGCCACTCTCAGAAGTCTTAGGATTCTTGGGCTCTAACCTGGTTGCAAGGCTCTAACCTTGGAACTCTAACCTGAGTTCCACAGGCATGAGAGAAGATTAGACTAGATCAGTTCAACAAATCGTATGACTTGTTACACAGACATAAATCCCCTCAATAATGGTGTCTGTGCAATATTTGGTAAATTGGCTGCTTTTACTTTTCATTGCTATGTTAGTATTTTTTTTAAAGCAGCATTCCAGAGTATAGACAAAAGGAAACCAGAAGTCAATTACCACATTCTACTACTGGACATATCCTCAAAGCAGAGCCCACCAGCAGTTGAACACTATTTATTTTATTTTTTTATTTAAAACATTTTTTAAAGGCATGCGCCACCACTATCCAGCTTTTTTAATAGATTTATTTTATTTAGTGTATATACAGTGTTCTGTCTGCATGTTTTGCCTGCATGCCAGAAGAGGGCATCAGATCTCATTATAGATTGTTGAGCCACCATGTGGTTGCTGGGAATTGAACTCAGGACCTCTGGAAGAGCACTCAATACTCTTAACCTCTGAGCCATCTCTCCAGCCCCAAACACCATGTTTTTAACATTATTTACGATAATCAAAGGGCAGGAAGTACATCACACACACACAAATCATCTCAAATAGAAAAAAAATATGTGGCATGTGCTACATAAATATACTTCAAAACCATGACACTAGGTGCAGTCAGACAGACATCAAGAGCTTTGCTGAAGCACCTATCTATACCCTACACCCCTCATAACCATATTTTGAAATAGTCCAAGATGCCCAACGCTGCAATAACTAAAGCAATAGTTCTCAGCCTGTGGGTCACAATCTCTTTGGGAGATCATATATCAGACATCCTGCATATCAGATATTTGCATTAGGATTCATAAAAGTAGCAAAATTACAGTTATGAAGTAGTAATGAAATAATGCTGTGGTTGGGGGTCACTACAGCATGAGGAACTGTACTAAAGGATCCCAGCATTAGAAAGGTTGAGCATCACTGTTCTCAGACATCTTCCAGCTTAAAGGAATGAATCAGAGTAAATGAAACACACCATGGCTGAGCCTGCCCAAGCCCTGAGTCTAACCAGGAGTCCCAGAGCTACCACCACAGTGACTGCAGTGATAGAAAGGGTCATACTCTAGCAGGGAGCTGAGGTCTCAGCTTTCTTACTGTGAGCCTGCCTGAGCTTTGCCCAGGGCAGAGTCTGGACCCTTCAAGCACTGATTCTCTCTCAAGTAGAGGAACTTATTATAAAGGGGACTTCAAACAAGGTAAGAATTTTAGTTTCAATTTTTGCCTGTGTTTACACAACTAAAGAGCTACTTAAGATAGTATTTATGCCAGGAGGTGGTGGCACAATCCCAGCACTTGGGAGGCAAAGGCAAAAGGATCTCTGTGAGTTCAAGGCCAGCCTGGTTTACAGAGCAAGTTCCAGGATAGGCTCCAAAGCTACACAGAGAAACCCTGACTGGAAAAACAAATATACATACATACATACATACATACATACATACATACATACATACATACATACATATGTGTGTATTTGTACATATACATAATTTATATGCAATAAACATCAGAAATTGCAAGTATTATGTAGAGTCTCATTGCATTTGAGAAATGAAAATACCAGGCTAGGCATTATCCTGGTTCAAGAAACACTTTCCACTGTACCCCAATATCCTTCCTGTTCCTATGAAACCCTGCTGTCCTCTGGTTCTAGACAACTCTCTAATTTCCACCATTGCCCTGTGTCCTTCCTAGAAGCCCGTCTAAACAGAACCAGAGGGTGGCTTTTTGTTCCCAGATTTGTTTCCATGAGCACAATGCTTTTGAGGGTCACCCTGTGGTTGCCTGTGTCCAGTTTCCCTTTAGTTTTGTACTGCACCCTAAATGGAGGAAAGTGCCTGAGTTGAATGGCAGAGACAGAAGGACTATATGGGCTATAAGACTATACGCCCATAGTAGCTGGTGTGTGTGGTAGAATAGTAAGCATGTCTGACTGGCTGGGCCCATGATCTGAGAGCATGAAAGGAAGTACAGCTACAGCTAAGTAGGACCAGTACATGCTAGCCAGATAGCATTCACTTATGCCCATCACTAGACTAGATAGATCATGTCTATGGAAGACCAGAGACTGCAACGGGAAACCGAGAACTCATTGTCATGTCCCTGATTCTTGCCAACCACATGGAAGATTTTGATTCCCCGAGTCTCTGCCACCTATCTATAACTAGAGTGAGCACTGCCCATCATGCATGGTCCAGACAAATAGTGTAGGGAAGGTTTGAGATACTGAATAAGGAAGGGCCTTGGAGAGGGATGGCTCCACATTGTGATCCTGGGAACTCAATGAAGAGATTGAAGGACCATGCTGTCATGGGCACACATGCAATGCCAGAGTATAGATGAAAACACTTGCATCTTTCTGCAATGTCAGAATTCACTGAATAACATTGACAGATGGGAGATGGAGGGAGGTGCTTGTGCTTCCTGAGACTCAAATGATGGGCTTTTCCTAACTGATGAACAATTTCCAGCCACTCCCAATGACCACTTTCTTTTTAACCTTATCAGCCCAGCTGTGCTTGTTTTTGCCATATCCATCTTCTCCCAGCACTGGTAGGCATTTCCAGGTTCCAGATCAAAATTTTCTACACTGAATCAATTAGCCTATGATTGGACACTAGTGGAACAGAAGTAAAATTTGAATTAATTAGTCCATAATGAATACCTCCCACTGATCCTAAAATATTCCTCACTGGACTTGTACCGTAGGATGTCCAGCAGAATGAATGGTACATTGGAGAATACAGTCGCCAGGCAGTAGAAGAGGTGCTAATGAGAGAGAACAAGGTAATGGATCTGCATTGTTCCTGTGGCCATCAGGTGTATTTCTACAAGCAGGAAGACGCAACAGTAGAAGGGAGACTTGGGATGAGGAGGTTCAGTGGAGGAGGAAAGAACACTTAATATCAGATGAAACTGTGGGATATTTTCATAAAATGCAGGGATATTTAAAATGTTCTCAGACCTAACACTTGGTTTTGTCATTTATCAGAGAGGTGACTTTTCCAAGTTCCTAAACAAGGTTAGCTGTTGATTCTTTATTCATAAAATGAAAACCAGTTTTAAAAATATCACTGCTAAGGGAGCCAGTGGAAAATCGCATGTGCTGTCTGGGGTGCAGTAGTCACAATGGGCAGTGCCTCCTTCTGCTCTCTTCAAATTCCATCCCCGTACTACATGGTGCAAATGGGTCTTTATGTCTCACTTCTTCAGGAAAGAAGCAGGGGTCATGAAATACTGTGATGGAGCATATGGCAGGTCATGCTGCAGTAACGGATACCCCCCAAGATCTCTGTTTTATCACACAATACCATTTCTTCACTGCACACCACATTTAAGATAGATTTGTTTGGTCTGAATGAGGCCCTGTATCCACAGTGTGCTTCCACCTTTCCACTCTGGATCTCCATACATTTCTCTAGGAATAATATACTTTACCTTTTCTTTGAACAAATTCTAAGAGCAATGCTAATTTCAAAGGGAAGAGGGAGTTTGCAGCCTACTGAGTGACCAAAAGGAGAGGACTTGAATGAATGACTACCACAGCTTTCATCATAAAGCGAGAGACTATTGGGTGTCTACTCTATTAGGTACAGAACTACACAGGGTCATTTAGAAATAACAGGAAGCTTCTGTGGCTTCAGGACAGCAAATGTGAATTCTGAGTAGGGAAATACAATATGAATGAGTCAGTTCATTCGTGAGTAAATCATAGGTCTCCAATACGTTTAAGAAAACTCAGAATTGATATAAAAAACTAAAGTATTCACCAGTTGCTATGGTAAACAGAATCATGGCTATTCCCCCTCCCCCCACACAATGATGTCCATGGTCTAAATCCTAGAATCTATGAATGTATCACTTTATATACAAAAGGGGACTTAGCAGATCAACTAAGTTTGGGATAAAGGTAGAAAGGTTATTCTGAGATGAGTGGTCCCTTGTGGTTCCCGATAAGAGGGACACAGGGATGTCACAGAAGATATGTGATTATGGAAAATGAGGTCAGAATGGTGGGGGCACCATGAGCAAGGAATTCTGGTGACCTCTAGAGACTATCAGACACTATTCCCCTAGCTCAGTGAGACCCACACTGGACTTCTGACCTCCAAAACTATTCAAGAATGACTTTACTTTTAGGTCACTAATTTCATGTTAGCTCGTTAACATTAGCAGTAGACACAAAGAAGATTGTCAACAAACCATCACGACCCTATCAGAAATAAGTGAAACTATCCCATTCCATAGATGGGAAGACCTGAAGCCAAGGTCTCAGTCACAACAAAGAGATTAGTACCCATTTCACCAAGTCTCGGCTGCTTCCAGCTGCCATGACAGTTCTCTGCAAGGGAATGGAGATTGAGGATGGTTGGTTGGTCCCCTGTCCTAGGACCTCTATTCCCTTCCTCCATCAAGGCCTCAGACATGACTGGCCTCTGCTGTCATAGGATGTGGTACGGTGATGGTAGAGCCCAGGCAAAGTTTCCTTTCTTGGGTAATCATTACCCAGTGCACTGCACATTCACAGAGTGGGGCTTTCACCAGGAAATAATTGTAGGGGACCCAGATGCAGAAGCCCAAGGTGAACTGTACCTGGAGAGCAACGTGCAGGACATCCGCCATCTCTTTGGCAGCATTGATGCTTCTGAGATGCTCCCTTCCTCCCTCTGTGCCTATGCTGCCTCCTCCGAAGAGACAGAATAACACTGTCTAAGCGAAATGACTGTTTTCCTTTTCTGTTTGCATCAGTCTTGTCAGGATTTGTTTCCCATTTGTGAGAGATAATATAGTTTAAATGAAAGATTTTCCATATTTATTTTGACAAATGCATTGCAGAGTTTAAGAAGATAAGCCCCAGTTTGGCCTCAATTCTTGGCCCCCATCCTCTTCCTGATCTCTGGCAGTGTTCTGTGCTGGAGTCATATGTCTTTGCTTCTAAAAGAATGCTTTAGGCAGAGGAAGCTACAGATGGTTCCTTGTCACCCTTGATGAAGCAGAAGTCACTATGCTTAAAGCGTTAGATTGCATGCTTGATTTTCAAGGTTTATCATTTGCTAACTGTCCAACCAACAGCCACATGTGACCAAGAACAGCTCTGAATGCAGGCCAACACACAATTGTTAATTTATTCAAACCTCTATGAGGCAATTTTTATAATTTTTTGTTACTTTTTTTAAAAAGATTTATTTGTATTATTTGTATTCAAGTGGGGGGGGTTGGATGGGTGGGTGTGTGCTCACAGAGGCCAGAAAGGCATGTTGGATCCCTCAGAGACAGGCATGATTGTGTGATGTGGGTGATGGGAAATGAACTAAGTTCTCACAATAGAGCAGCAAGAACTCTTAATGGCTGAGCCATATTTCCACCCTTGTTTTTTTCCTTTGAAATTTTGACTGCTCATTTCTCAAGCATGAACTTTATAGATGACAGCCTCATATCCAGTCTCCATGTTGGGCACATCTACTAAGCCTGGGAGATTTGCTAAGGCTCAGTAGCCTGATCCCTGTGTCTGTAAATGGGAGTAAATATCTTAAAGATTTATGTAAAGACCAAATGAAATAATGCATGAAAGATGCTGGTCACCTCAGCTCTCAGTAAATTTCTACTGCCCACGTTGTTATAACATATGCACAAAATAATAATGCTATTTTTAAATTTAGTGTTTTTTTAAAGAATCATATTGCATGACATGGTATTTTATATATTGATATCATATTATAGATTATATTACCTTATAGATTAGTTATCAGTACCAAATATAATCTGTATAGGTAACTATGTAATGATTAAAATATAAATCATCATACATACTGTCTACACCTATGCATTTTTATGGCATTTATCATAGACATACACTTATAGTTGCAGACTTTCAGTACCCTTCAGCATGTGGATGACACAGCATAATCCTGAAGCCACGCCCTTCAGCATGTTTAGAAGAAGCCCACCTCTCAACCTAACACCTTTATCTTGAATGATTTCCTCTAGTATGTCTTATTCCTGTCCCATGCCCTCCCAATTCTCAGCCCTTGGGCTCTGGGCCCCTGTTGATCTTTTGCATACCTTTGCTGTGCACCACTTGGCCTCAGACACAGAAGCTTCTTGCATCTTTCCAGTCTCCTTGCCCTTGCCTTGACCTCACTGTAGGCTGTATTTCCCGCTCCTTCTATCTACTCATGTTGGCGATAGTATCTGCAAGCACCATCTCTCTTTTGGGAACCTTGATCATGCATCGAAATCCCACCCCCACCTCTGCCACACAGGTGTCCAATTTCTTGGTCTAAGATCTTTGCTTGGTCTATGGTGGCTTCCATTCCTCTCTCTAGAATAAGATTCAACCTCTAGGATGACCAGGACACATGTGAACAGTGACAGGTGCAGAGAAACACACCAGAGAGGGATGGAGGAGGACCTCCCTGTGCAGAAAGGAGACAATGTACAACAGATAAGAAATCCAGAGCAGGTGTGCATTCAGAAAGTGGTAGTCTGACTGGAGCCAGGAGCTGGGGACAGCAGATCAAACAAAGGACTGGTTGGTGAATCTACTATACAAGTCTCATTAAGGTCATAAGAATTACTCAGAGAGTAGAGGAAGATTTGAAAGAAGGAAGCACCATTGTGCATCTGGTACACTCTTAGAAGGCAGTAAAATCATCTTATTCATACAGACACTGTGTCTGTCGGCCATTGCTGTGGCAAAGTATCTGAGGAAACTCAGAAAGAAGGGTTTCTTTGGGCTCCTGGTTTCAACCCCTGGCAGGCTGGATTCATTGCTTTTAGGTCAGTGGCAAAGCAGAAGCAGTATGGAGGAAGGGCTGCCCACCTCACAGTAGCCAGGAAGCAGAGAGAAGACCAGATACCTCCCCTCAAGGCACCACCCCCAATGGCCTACTTCCTGTGACTAGACCCCACATCCAAATACCCCATTCAGCTTTGAACTCACCAGTGGGTTAACTTCATAATGTTAGCGCCTTCATAAACCAACTGCCTCCCTGTAACACCACCAGTTAACACATGAGCCTCTTGAGGGGGTACTTCATATCCAAACGCCAACAGGCACTCAGGAAAAGCTCACTGAGTTAAATGGAATGTGCAGCTGGGTTGCCCAAACTAAATCCATTTAGGAGTTTCACAAAAGCATCATTGTTGACATTACCTAAGGCCAGGGTCCTGCACATCTAAGAAAACTCTAACCCCTTTCGCTTCAGGATGGTACATTTTTGGTCCGAGATTGTTCCACAAAATCCAAGGCAGAGCCCTATGTTTTGGTGGTGTTTTATGGGAACAAAGTCTACAATGTGAAAATCCGTTTCCTGGAGAGCTATCAGCAGTTTGCCCTGGGGACAGGACTCAGAGGAAATGAGGTAGGTGCTGCCCAATCACTTCCCTTTTCCTTGGCTATAAAAGAAAGTTTGGAAGATGCTGGGTCCATGTCTACCTACAGCAGCGAACACAGGACAGGATTAAAAAGACACTGCAGTGATGCCCTTCCAGCCCCTTTCATGAACACCCAGGCACATGTACTGCTGTGTTCAGTTCACCAGTCCACAATGCCACTGAATGTCCCTCGTCCTCCTAAACCTATTAGAGAAACCTATTCAGAAAGAAGCGACTGCATTCTGCCCTGTGGAGAGCTTTTTAGCCCATGCTGACACTCCGTTCTTACACCACCCCATGTTCACTGCAGGTATCTCTGAAGCCAAGTGTCATTCATGTGTCTACAGGATTGGGTTCTCAAAATGAGTGTGGTCAACAGTAGCATTCATTGCTAAAATGAGATCCCAGTCTCAGTACCCGTGTGCTGATGGGAAGCCACCTACTGCCAAATCTGTCAGTAGCCGTGACTGGTAGCACAGACCAGTAATCCCACATAGCCAAGAGGCTGAGGCAGGAAGATTGCCAAGACTAGCCTAGGCAACTTAGTGTGGTCCTGTCTTAAAATAAAAGGTACAAGCAGAGTTGAGGATGTGGCTCAGTGGTAGAGTACTTGCCTAGCACATGTGAGGCCCTAGGTTTTAATCTATAGTACTACCAAAAAAAAAAAAATCAACAGAACATCAATTAATAACTATAGAAATAAATTTATCAAAAGGAGATGTCTGTTTTGTGTGCATCATCATATTTCAATCCTCAACACCTTTTTGATGTGATCATTCCTGTCTCAGAGTAACCAAAGCTGAGTCCTAGAAAATTAAGTAGATGGTCAAAAGACGGAAGCGATAGGCAGGAGGTTAAGCAAAGGATGTACTCCCAGCCTTTCTCTGATGAATGATAAAGGAGAAAACAGGAAAGAAGGAAGTCAATTGCACATCACTATCTACTGAGGATGTGAGCTTGGGCACTTCCCCCCACTACTCTGGGCTTTAATCCCAAGGGCAAATTTGAGGATCTATATCCCTGTAATTCAGTGATGGCCATTTCTTGTATTCTGGAAGTCAAGGCTCCAAATATTGACCTCATCTGCTGGTGGACAAACATACATATATGTGGACACATATACAAATGAGAAGAACTAGGAAGTCAGAGGGTCAGAGATACAGCAATGGTCTGCAGCTCTCATCAGTGTTCTTGGTTTGTGCTCCATCCATACTTCTTCTCTCCTGGAAAGGGAGTGAGGTATCTGTGTCTCCTGAAACTCTCTGGTACTGCTGCAGTCCAAGCTTGAAGTTGCAAGAGCTTTTCTCAAACATTCATACTGAGGCTCAGGTGTTAGCCTCAGCTCCTAAGCCAAATTCAGCCGATGAACCATGGAAACCCTTGTGTTGAGACAAGGGAAGGCATCTGCCAGGAAGCAAAGCCTACTATACAATGAGCCTGGCAGCAAGGAAGAAGGTGCACGGTGGAAAGCTCGCCATCTGGAACGCAAGCATGAAATAGAGGGAGAAGCTGAAGGCCTGGTGCAGGGAGTAATGCAAAGGTCCAGTTCAGTCTGGAAATACCAGTAGAGAAGAAGTGTGGCCTAATAGAAGCCAAGGACCTGGATGCACAAATGAAAATGGTTCATGAACAGAAAGAAACACTGGCATGTCACTCGGTGCATAGAGTACCTGCCTATCATGCATGAAACCCTGGGCTCCATCTCCATAAAACAGATATGGTGGTGCACATCTGTAACCCCAGTACTTTAAAGGTAGAGGCAAGAGGATCAAGTTCATCCCCAGGTACATAGTGACTTCTAGGCCAGCATGGGCTACATGAGATCCTATCTCAAAAAGTAAAGGAGAGAGGGAGGGAAGTAGGGAGGGAGGGAGAGAAGGAGGGGAAGAGGGAGAAGAGGAAGAGGGAGGGAGGGAGGGGTTGTTTTCTACACTGTAGTCTCATTTTATATGTCCTATTTGTTTTATAAATTTGCCCTTGGGCTAGAATACCAGTTGTGCATATGTTATAAATGGCTTGGTTTTAAGCTATATTTCAAAGTAAATCTTGATATGATTAAAAAAAAAAAAAAAGATAAAAGCTAACCCAGAGAGGGAAAATCATGTAAGCAAGGACATGGGGACAAGTCAGCCATCTGTCCTCCAAGGAGAGAGACTCAGGAAGAATCAATGTGTAGACGCTTGGGACCTCTGAATTGTGGGGAAATATATTTTTTCTGTTTCTTCCTCTGTTATGACAGCCCTTGCAAACTTACAGAGTCCAAATCCAGACCTTCCATAAATGCTGGTAATTCATCACTAGATGTTGAAATAATGTCACCAAGGCCTAGAGAGTACTTCCTGTGGCCACATGTGTGACAACCTGCCAGCTGGCTGCATCTGAAGAGTCCTGGTTACATCCGGTCTCCAACACAGAGTACTTTTCTGAGCATCACTTGTGGCCTGGGGAGAGGTAGCCAGCACTGGGGAGGGGGCAGTAAGAAGGCTAATTGACATATCTAGAATCTCCTAAGAAGCACGCCCCCAAGAATTTGATTCCATTAATTGAGATGTGACGTCCCCTGGGCTTTTCTGTACCACATGAAAAGGAGAGGAAGCTGAGACTCAGGATTCATGGTTCTCTGCTTCCTGACAGCAGATGTAATGTGACCAACTGCCTCCGGCTCCTGCTGCCAGGATGTCACCCCCATGATGCACTGTACTGAGTCTTACCCCAGTGCCAGAATCAGCCCTTTCTCCCTCAAGCTGCTTTTGTTAGAGAATTTTATCAGGGCAATGAGACTACAATTGAGATAGACAATGAGATCAGTTCTCCAGCCTTTCCTCAGCCCAGGCTGTGTGAACTGAGCCGGTAAATAGGTTAACACAAAAAATGGCCAAACACAGTTACATTCGATAGGCATTGTATAAGAACTAAGGAGACAAGTGTCCAGTTCACTGGTGTGAGGACTAGCAAGCCAATGAGCAGAGCTCACACAGATTGGAGAATTGATTCTGCCATAATTACTTGTTATGACTTTCTTATGGTTATTAGCGAGTCCCTTCATTAACTAGGTGATATGCCATGAAGATGGAAAACTGTAGTGAATGGATCAGCCAGCTCAAGTTCACTGCATCCTTCAGTATCTTCTTCCAACTCATGGACTTTTTCATCTTAAAACAACAACAAAAACGTTGTATGTCTGTTTTTAAACGCTTGGGCTTCATGGTTTCTTTCCCTTACAGAACTAGGAAATGGCTACTCCAGGGCCTTCCTTCTGCCCAAAGACTTGTAATTTGCTCTCTCTGTCCTTGAAACATCTCTAGGAAGGACACATTGTTGAGTCTCATTTACTGGGGACAAACAGAGCCAGTACTAAGGTCTCAGCTTTGTTTCCAGCATGCCACACTTTGGCATGCTAATGAAAGAGAGGCTGCACCGTAACGTTATAATTACATCCTAACAGCATCTTATCAGATCACAAGCCATCGATGGCTGCCTTGGAAGTAAGGAGCTGTCAACTGAGGCCACCTGTAGACCCCACCCAAGCACCTGACAAGCTGTTCCAATTACTGGATCCCGGTGCCTATTTTTAAAACCCCCTTTCTGTGCTAGTCCATAATTCTCTCTTCTTTGCACCCTCTGGGTATGAGTTCCCTTTCCATGGATCTGTCAATCATTTACACACATGCACTATGCACAGGTACCATGGGTACACTGAGTACTCAGAGCCACCCTGTGAGGCAGGTGCTGCTCTCATTCTCTAGATGGTGAGAGTGAAGCACAGAAATGCTAAGCAAATGGCAGTCCTGGGATGCACTCTCCTTGGCAAACATCTCAGCTTTTTCATACAATCTCTCCCGCACTGCAGGTGCGGCAACACCCACTTGGAGCTTACCGTGTGCCCAGCATCTCTAGAGTAACCACACCCTACAAAGATTCTTCCCACTGTCACTGGAAAATTCTGAGCCCTGCAGTCAGAGTAAAATGGTCCCATGTGCCTTCCGCAGCCTGCCCCCTCCCCCTCTGCCTTACTGAGGAATTTCACATCATTAAGAGAACTAGAAGAATCAGATTCAGAAATCTCTGCTAAAATTCAAGACATCCCAGCTCTCCCATCTGTGCTCAGTCAAAGAGCAACATCGGCCACTTCAGCAGGAAACACATGATGAGGAAGAGGGCTTCTGGGGACAATATTCATTTCATCTTGTATTCATTTATCTTGTGGGCTTTGTAATGGCACAGGAAGACAGTTGCTCCTAACTCACAGGAGCTACCTGAGTATAAGATCATGTGATTTAAATACAATGGCAGGTACACAGAGGCAGGTGCTTATGAAGTATCCAATCACATCTAAACTCCAGAAAGCCCTTTCCTTGAGGCCGTGTACTTCAGGCAAAGGAGAAGACCATATCTCAAGGACTATAAGAAGCACCTGGGCCAGACCCAGAAAAGGTTCTATCTGTCTCCCATCCTCACCAGCACCAATGGCAAGCAAAGCCATGTGTCCACAAAACAAAAACCTGGGAGGTCATTCGGTTGGTCAGGGGGACAGAAATCCCTGTTTGGTTTCAGGTTTAGGAGTACTCATTGTATTAGTGTTCTGACTATACTACCCTAAGTGTCCTCAAACTGGAAGGCTTAGAACAAGAGAAATCCATCTTTCCTCAGTACCGGAGAACAGAAATCTGAAATCCAGCCCCCATCCCACCCCCAGGGAGACACTCTTGGCATCCTTGGCTTGTGGCCACAGCTCTCCAGTATCTGTCTCATGGCAAACACATACTTCTCTCTGATTATAACCTCACTGACACATGACTTTGTCTAGGACGAAGCATAACCTGGAGTGAGCTCCTCTCTTTAAGACTATGTTTTACCAAATAAAATGCTATCAACACTTTCAACACACAGGATAATGAGACTAGATTCTAGATCACAAGCATAAATGTATTGAAGGTTTAGCTACTCACTGACTGAACCAGCAGCCATTTTATGGCTACCCAGGGTTATAAGACTCATCCATGCCTCTGAATGCAGTTACCTAGGCAGCAGTGAGTTTCTAAAAGTGATGGTAAATGTTTACTTGACAACTTAAGGTTTTTTTTTGTTTTGTTTTGCTTTGGTTTGGTTTGGTTTTGGTTTTATAGAGACAGGATTTTTAAGCTTTTAAGGCTAAAAGGCAGATTAACAATAACCTGTATGTTTCTTTCTCACCTCCCCTGCCGCCTTCCTTATCCTCCCCTGTAGTTCCTCTCTTACCTTTCTCTGTCTCTGCCTCTCTCTGTGTCTCTCTGTCTCTGTCTCTCTCCCTCCCCCTCTCCCTCTCTCTGCTTTTCTGACAAGGAAAAAAGGGGGAAATGCTGTCTACAGTTTGCATATAGGACAGACACAAAAGATTTAAACAGATTTTGGTATCTAATATTAGGACATTTGACATTTGCTGTTCCCCTGGGGCGGGGGAATCTAAGATAAAAATAGGAGCTTAATGACAGTCTTTTCTCTCAGCCTTTCAGGCAGAATTTGCAGCTGTGGGTATAGCACTGGAGCCACTAAGAAGGGACAAGAGCTGGGTTTACTGCACCTGCCTTGCCTCCTAATAATGTGGTCTCATAGAAACCACCCATGGAGTAGACCAGAGAGGCCATTGATATCAGATTGATTATTTGCGCTTAGCTGTCCGTGAACCTGTTCACTGGATAAGCGCTGCACACAAAAGATTCTCTGCATTGGCCACTTCGGTGAGTGTAAAGAAAATGGAAGAAAACTCCATCCTTGGTTTGAAATTGGAAGTGAAATTCAAAAACTCCCTTTCTTCCTAAGTCTAGAATGCATCCCATGGTCTCTCATTTATGGACCCTCCCTGTGTGTTGAAACATAGGGAAGGCTTTCTTCCAAATGCTGTCCACGCTTATACTCCACTAACGCTCACAAAGGACCCCAGAGCCAAGTCCTAAAGTCACCACTACCCTTGGTAGACAGAAAAACTGAGTGGAAGAAGGTGGCCTTGGGTCACATAGCTAGTAGCCACCAGGCATTCAACTCATGACCTTCATTTGTGGTGACCTCATAAATAATCCATCCAAGTCACAGGGTGGGAAGACTGTGGTGGAGCAGGAAGGATATTGAGATAAGATGATTTGACTGAGCAAATCATGAGGACAGGAAACTTAAGAAGTACCATTAGGCTCACCTGTGGTCCACACACACTTTGTCAGCTCCTTGTCCTTCTCACTCATCTTTCAATTGCTTGTTTGCTACATCCGAGACGGAGGGGGGGGAGATAAAGAAAAAAGAAACAGCCAGACATGGTTGCTGACATCTGTAATGCTAGTCTCCTGAGGGAGGCAAGGCAAGATGATTGCTTCATGTTCAAGGCCCACCTGGGCTACAGAGTAAGCCCCAGGTCAGGCTGAGCTATAACAATACCCATATCACCTTCTAACATGTCTCTCTACAATGTCAACATTATGCAATCGTTCACCTTCCCTGAGTAATACACAACAGCAGAGCTGCTACACTACAGGCACGAGATGTGTTCAAAAGTGTTCACTTTGCTTTCTCTATTTCAGATGTTTGATTCTGTGGAAGATATCATCGAACACTACAAGTATTTTCCCATTGTACTAATAGATGGGAAAGACAAGGCTGGTGTGCATAGGGCACAGTGCTACCTCACCCAGCCATTGCCTCTCAGCAGGCACTTCCTGACTCAGTGCTCTAGCCAGGCACTTCATGGGTAAGTAGCCCAGCCAGGTATTTCTACATCAACAGCCAGGACCTCACCTCATCCCCAGCTCAATGGATTCATTGCTTCTATCATCTGCATTTATCTCAAATTATATTGTCTGTGTCTTCAAGGGATGACTTTTTTGACTCTGTAAAAGAGAAAAAATATTTTGTAATGGAACTTGAGAGCTCAATTATGGCTTGAAAGCTTGAGTCATAGAAGAAATATTTGCAACCCACAAAAAAATCAAATCTAGGTTTGAAAAAGAGTTTCTGAAGCTACAGACACTGTTATCATACATTAGACATGAGTAGCTAATGCAACAAGATCTGACAGCATCCATGTTTGCAGTAGGCGAGGAATCCCCAAACTGCTACTCAGTGTACGATGACATCAGGTTGACTTTATTTCAAAACCCTTTGTCCCAGGACCCTGATTTTTGGATGATCCCATCTGCTGAAGTGAATGTTAGCTAGCTCTATCTGCAATCCTAGAAATTCAAATACAGGGAAGAGATGTGCTGTGAGAAGAGAAGGCCCTTGTGAAGACCAGCAGGAAGACAGACAGAAGAAATATATGGACTATGACATGAAATGGCCACAGGCACTGACCTCCGCCTACTCTATGAACATTGACTCCAATGGAACTGTCAGATCCATAGCAAGGAACTCAGAGCTCATCCCAACCAGAAAGCAAGCATTCATTTGAGTAAGAGTGAAACGTTTTGAATAGCTCAATGATACATTTCCATTCATGGGAAGAGAAGAACTATCCTCAAAGCAGTGCTTTGAGCAGTTCTTTAAGAGCATGGATGCTTACAACAGCACTGCCCATCATGATATTGTCTCTTCTCAGGCAAAAAGGAAGTGTGTGTATTCCTACTCCATAACACAGACAAGGCAGGGATATTGAAAGGTCTCATTTAGTGTAAGAAACAAGCCTGGACTGTAATGCAGTTTGCGTTCGTATCACTGCATCATCCCAGATATGTTCTCTACTCTGTGAACTTTTAAAATTGAGCTATGAACTTTCATAATTAGAGCAAGGCTTTAAAAGCACATATTTATCCACCTTAAACCCTTATAGTACAGAAAGTCCACCATAATAAGGTGCCATTGAATAAATAGGTATACCATATGCCAATATGTCAATTATTACCAAATACCACATGGAAAATTCATGGAACATTTATGCAATTTGGGTTTCCATGAAGAAATAAAACCAGACAGAGGGCAGGAGATGTAATTAAGTTGGCAGAAAGCATACCTAGCCCTAGACTAAATTTCCAGCACTGTGTCAAACTGAGTATAGTGATACACACCTAAAATCTCAGTACATGGGAGGAGGCCAGAGGATCAGAATCTCAAGGTCATCCTTGAGTATATAGCAAGTTCAAGACCAGCCTGATTGTATAAACTATTGCCTCAGAGGGAGAAGGAAAGGGAGAGGGAGAGGGAGAGGGAGAGGGAGAGGGAGAGGGAGAGGGAGAGGGAGAGAGAGAGAGAGAGAGAGAGAGAGAGAGAGAGAGAGAGAGAGAGAGAGAGAGAGAGAGAGAGAGAGAGGGGGAGGACAGGAGAATCAAATGAAAACAAGCAATTTCTAACATCATCTCTTCTATAAAATAGTGGCAGGTGAGACGTTTTTTGTAGTAAGTTCCAGACTAGAGTCTGCCCACAGACTAGAGCATCATACTGAGCAGAAAGATCCAGGTCCTGGTCCCTCTTCGTGCCAACTCCTTGGCGGGAGACCTGAGCTTTGAGTTTTGTAACAGACACCAGAAGTACTCACAAGGGACTTGTCCACCAAATTGCTGGTCAATTATCTCTATTTCTAGTGTCTGTTACAATAAGAGTATTTTCTTGTAATAGATGACTATAAAATAGCACATGAAAAACTGAATGTATTTCATTCTTACAATAGATACTTCTAACACCTCGGCTAGATCTTATGACATATTTGTGACTAAAGCAGGGACTGGGAAGTACAGTTCTTTTGTTCTCTGCTTATTGGTTTTATTGGATCCCTAGCTGAAAATCAGTTATGGGTGGCATGCTAGAGTGTTTGGATCTTTACAAACATTGTCTCATTTTCCATTTTAAAAATGTCACTTGACACCTAGCCTCAGCAGAACAATGGAATTTCAGCTTCCTCTGATTATGACATCTGTGAATTCCAGACATTTCTTTTGGAGCACATATCCACACAGAGTGTGAATCTGTGTCTCCTCCAGTCATCACATAGCATTGCCATAGCCCTTGCTACATGCTGGATGTCCTTGGTGCTAGGTGCTATTGTAGATGTTGGAAACATTGGAGTGAGTGAGAGAGACAGACACAAATAAATACAAATAAATGGGTAATCCAAGTTAGTTTCCCATTGCTCTTTCATACCCCTATTTTAATATAGCACTGACATTTTTAGAGTGAGGAAGATGTTAAATATTTTAAGAAGCTCCTTTAAGGTGACTTCAAAATTCCCTGAGGCCAGAAAATATGTCACCAACTTAGTTGAGAGACATATTTTCTTCCTAGAAAGAAAGGTTGGGGGCAGAGAAGAGGAGTGGGACTATTAACTACATCATATATATATATAAGTAATTTAATTAATTTAATCTATTCTAATTAATATAAAAAAGTCAAACCAACTAATTATCATGTATATAGTTATCGTGTGTGAACATAGATAAGTTTTAAAGATAGCCTATATTATATACAATTCACATTATGCTTATACATCTATTGTTTGAGCCTCAATAATCATGTTCCAGCTAAGCACATCTGCCTTTTAATATCTGAAGTTTACAGATTGTTGACTTAAATGAAAGCAAATATGTAAATGTTGTGACATTCTCTGTAACTGGGTGGTGAAGCTTGGGATTCAAAGCATAGTTTAATTTTCTTGTTCCGTGTGCTATTGCCCCTAAAGCACGTTGAAAATCACACTTAGGGCAAAGTTAAGAAATATTTTTAGAACAATTATTGGCAAAAGTGTACAAATGTTAGATCCTAGGAATACCGATGAAGGAGATACAAGCCATACAACTCAAAGCTCAGAGCAGACAAATTTTTGTCAAATGAGCAAAAAAAGGAGGGGATAAAAGCACAAAAATTAGCAAGGGAGGGTCAGCTGGGAACTTGACCTGCTGATAAGAGTATCAAGTGGTATAATCATTATAGAAGACAGTAGAGTCTCTTCAAAAATTAAGAAGAAGGAATACCATCAGAGTCAAAAGGCCAACTTCCATGTACCTATCTGGAAGTGCTGAGGGGCAATCTTGAATATAGCTGTCTGCATTTCTGTTTGTTGTAGAATTGTCCACAACAGCCAAGATTTAAAAAATAAGATCAACCTAAACATATATCACTGGATAAAAAACACATGCCACAAGTCCTCACAACAAAGTACTATGGCCATAGCAAAGAATGTGGCCATAGTTGAAAACATGGGATGAAATTTATGGACAATATTCACATTAATGTGCATAAAGCTTTGGTTGTACTAGTTGAATAACTATAGAGATGTGCTTTATAACACCATGCCTCTGGTCAACAGTAACATATTGCACACCTAAAATTGGATAAAGAATAGATCTCATATTAAATATTCTTCCCACAAAAGGAGGGGGCAGGCAAGTTTTAGAGGCATTGATATGTTTATTGCCTTTATTATGGTCATGGTTTATGAAATGTATGCATACCTTCAAGTATATCCAGATGTACACATTAAATGTGCCCATGTTTGTTTGCTCCCTGCCTCATATCAGCTACACTTCTACAATGTTATCTCTTAAAAAGAAGTATACAAGACAACAGATGTATGCAAGACAGAATAATAGAGTTGTAAGTTCCTTCCTGGTCTGTCACTGCACAGGTTGGAGGGAGCAGAGTCATGGGGAGGTATTGCCAGGGAAGACTTCACCAAGATGTTCCGGTAGGGACTTGAGAACAGCATTGGGAATGTACTTGGTCCATGTGGGGACCCTGTGTTCTAAGAGTCCAAAAGTGACCACATGTTGTAGGGTTAGATGAAAACAATAGAGGCAGCATACTCAGGAAAAGGATGGTGATACATTCAATATTTCTAGGGAAATTGGCTCTCTGGCTAGAAAAAAAAACCTGTAATTATCTCCCTCCTTCAAGTCATAACAAAATATGTTCTATATAAATCAAATAGCTGCAAGCAAAGTCAGAATTGAGTCCTGTATTCTCATCTAATAATTTTTATGACTTTGGGATAGAGAAGGTGCTCTTAAGCAAGATGAAAGCATAAATCATAAAGGGAGAGATTGATAGATTCATTATATCAAAATTGCAAATGTTTGCAAAAGCCAGGCAAAGCCAACAGGCAATTAAACAACATGACATGTGCATACAAAGGGCATAAACAACGCAGAGAAAACACTTCAGGCCTGAAAGTTAAGACATGCAACCTTGCTGAGTGTGGGGTTATCTGAACTGGGCAGATAGATAGAGTTATCAGTGATAGCCTAGAAGAGTGATTTCTCAACCTCCTAATGCTGTGACCCTTTAATATAGTTCCTCATGTTGGGGTGACCCCCAACCATTTAAATTATTTTCATTGCTTCTTCATAACTGTAATTTTGCTACTGTTATGAATTGAAATGCAAATAATTTGTGTTTTTCAATGGTCTTAGATGACTCATGAGAGTCATCAGTTCCAAAGGGGTCATGACCCACAGGTCAAGAGACGCTTACCTAAAAGAAGTCAATGATAAATAAATAAATAAATAAATAAATAAATAAATAAATAAATAAAAATAATAAGCATGCTAATTTCCAAAACAAAAATCTGAAAAGACTTGGGGTTTGGCATAATGACCTGCCATTAAATACAGGTGAACGGTGAAGGTACAAAGATTTTATCTACAATCTTAAGAACCCACTGTAACCAGTATGAAAGGTCAACTCAGCCAGCCAAGCTGTGGTAGCCACTGAGAAAGAACAGGTCTAGGGAACAATTCAAATTAGGCCTGTAAGGTTTATTAGCCACTGTGGGTGGATTACTATGCTGGACAATGGGGTTTGGTGACAGTTCTCCCTGCCTAAGGGGCCCCAACCCCTAGGGAATGCCAGGCTCTCAAGAAGAGTAAAAGAATTTCAGCCATGAACCAAGAGAACAGATTCTGCTGCAAGTGATGACACAGATGGTCAGCACTGGTCTCTTGCTGGGCTGCAGGGAAACCCCACCCATGCAGACACACTTCAGCCTACCTTCCTATGCCTTTTCTTTCTATATGAAAGGTGGAGAAAAAAACCTGGAAAGAAACCAGGAAAAATAAATAAATAAAGAGCATGAGAGGCAGGTGGTAGCAAAGAGGATGCAGAAAACTAAACTGAATATTCCAAAAGGGAAGACATTGTGCAGTCTGAATGCCACTTAAATCAGCAGACATTTAGAATGAGAAATCGACAACACCGAACGGAAAAGATAGACGAACATCATAATGACCATCAGAAGTCTTAACACACAAGATAATTAGGTGAGAAAATGAAAATGAATAAGGACACAGAAATTGTAGCCATCACTATCAACCAGTGATTGCCATGTGCCAACTCATGCATGAAACAGTTACGGGGTACATATATTTCCCTTTCCATGGACCAGGCACTAAGAAGGATCACCTCCTGAGACCCAGAACAAGCTCAATAAATTTTAACATGCTTCAAAAAATACTAATTATTATCTCCGGGGAGGTGGGGGGGGTGTTGCAAAAAAAAAAAAAAAACAAACCTTAAATTAGAAACAAATAAAACAATGTATCTACAAAATTCTTAAACTGTTTACAGAAGCAATGCATTTCTGTATTACTTATAGGCAAAGGAAAACCAACAAACAAAAAGAACTTTAAAAATATGTTGCAATGATAGCAAGTGATACACTCCAAAATTTAAGGGATGTGGCAACCTTTCTCTTAAAGGAGTAATATAAGAATCTGTAGCTGTGTTCACTTTGGGAGCACATAGGCCAGGACTGGAATGAAGAGTAGCATGACCCCTACACAAAGATTACATGCAAATCTGTGAAGCATCCCGTATTTAAAAAAAAAAAAAAAAAGAAATGAAAAGAACTTATAGCTTTAACTGCACACATTATAGAAGGGCACCCTACCATGCCAAACTCCCTACCACAAGCTATAACTACAGCATAAATTAAGCTCAAAGCAAAGAAAATAATAAGGAGCAGAATTAAATAAATTTAAAAATAATGAGGCCAGTCGAGTTTTATTACCCTAAATACTGGTAACCCTTTCAAATAAATAAGCAACCCAACACGCAGCCTACTAAAGGAACAAAAGGAAACAACACAACAGAATGCGTAGATGCTGATGGCATAGGAAAGGAGTATCAGAAACACAGTTAAACTAATGAAGTGGAAAACTGTAATTTCACAGACAAAACAAATAGAAGAGGGAATATAGACATCTAAAGTGGGGGAAAAAATATAGAGGCTCTGTACACAAAAGCTGTAAGTCTAAATCGACAGACCCTATCTGTTTTCTTAATAACAATACCAAAGAGGAAAGGGAAGTAGGTCTGCACTCTTTTTTATGAAACTAGTTATAATAGCCATTATAACCAAATGAACAAATAAACAAAGCAGAGCCTCTCCTTCCCCATTGTCTCCTGGGGTCAGAGACAGCCTGAACTATCCATCAACCACCTGGCATAAAACCTTCCCCAGAGACCTCTAAGAAGGAAACCCTGCTGCCTCATGGGCCTGAACTCTGCTCAGAACCCATCTACTGCATTAATGACTTTTCTAATAAGCTCTCACCCCAAAGAACAACCTGCCTTAGTGTCCCTCTTGAATGCCAAACCCAAGAGCTTCCACCAGGCACATAAGAACATGCCACCTAACAGCTGCAAAACGTGTGCCCTCCCTCAAGCACATGTGGAGTGTCCTCTAGACTAGGTCACACCTGAGGCCACAAAACAAGTCCTAACAAATTGAAAGTTAAAAATCATATGGAATTTCCTCTCCAAGTACAATAGAAAAAGTCTAGAAATCAGCACAAAAGAAAAAGGAGTCTACAGATGTATGACAATTAAGCAACTTGCTTTTTAAAGTAAGTTTACATCATTTTCGGTTTATTTTCTTAAAGGTATTATGTACTGAGCACATCCCACCCCAGCCCTGTTCCTCCATCCTCCCTTTTTCATCCTCCTGCCTCCAATTAGCACCCTTGTTCTGTGTTCATTAATAAATAAATATATGGATTTACATTAGCATTTAAGACCTAGGATCCCCAAATGGCATAGAACTTAATGACTTTTGTCTTTCTGAGTCTGGCTTAATTTGCTTAATATGATTTGTCTCCAGTTGCATCCATTTTCCTGTAAATGACATGAGTTCAATCTCCTTGAGACAAAGAAGAATCTCACTGCATGAATACAGCATATTACCCTAATCCATTCCTCTACTAGACACCTAGGTTGGCCCAATGGCTTAGCTGTGAGTCAAAGAAGAGAATCATAAGAAAACTGGAAAACCAATCTGAAAGCAGATAGAACAAAGATACATGCACTCAAATTATAGGCTGTGACAAAATCAGTAAATTATTAAGAGGGAAGTATATAAGAAGAAACACCAGCATTAAAAACAAAAACAAAAACAAAACAAAAAACTGAACAACTCAAGGACCTAGAAAGAGGTTAGACTAAACCAAAGACAACACAAGTCTTGATCAGAAATAGAAGCCAGGAAAACAACAGAAAAACCAATAAAACCAACAGTCATTTCTATTAACAAAATTGATGAACTTTTATCTGCATAAATGAAGACAATAGAAGAACTAAGTTCTTCTATTCTCTAAGTTCAGAGCTTGTCTGAACTAAAGGCAGACAAGATGTAGAGGAAATGACAAGTGATGTGACAAAAACTGGCATCTTGAGAGGGATCACATTTTGATTTCTCTCTCTCTTACCAAACCATCAGGATGCAGTCATGGTGACACACCTACATTAGTTACAACGAGTTCTCTAGATCAGCAGTTCCCAACCTTCCTAATGCTTTGATCCTTTAATACAGTTCTTCATACTGTGGTGACCTCCAACCATAAAATTATTTTCATTGTTGTTTCATAACTGTAATTTTGCTACTGTTACAAATCATAATGTAAATATCTTGATATACAGGATATCTAATATTTGACCCCTGTGAAAGGATCATTCAACCCTCCAAAAGGGTCACGAGCTATAGGTTGAGAATCACTGCTCTAGAGGAATGGAACTGATAGAATGTATCTACATATATATATATATACGAGATTTATTAGATTGTTTTATAGCTGTGGTCCAGCTAGACTAGCAATGGCTATCTACCAACAGAAGCTCCAAGAATCCAGTTTTTTCAGGCTGTGTGTCTCAGCTTGTCCTAAGTACACCCCAGAATCCTGAAGAAGTAGGCTTTAATGGAATGGATTTGTTAGAGAGAGAGAGCAAGCAAGCAAAGAAAGCAAGCTTCCTTCTTCGATGTCCTTTAGAAAGACTGCCAGCCAGCAGAAGGTGTGCCCAGATTAAAGGTAGGTCTTCCCACTCAAAAGATCCAAATTTGGTCTTTTCCAGCCTAAAGTGATTTAATTAAGAAAAAAAATCCCTCACAGGTGTTCCCAGCCACATGATCTTTATTTAATTAATTCCAGATGTAGTCAAGTTGACATCATGGCACCCTAACGACTGTCTAATCCTAACCTCCTCCCAGCATCACCACTTTTAAACACCATACATAGGTGTCTCATGACTTAATACCTCAAAATGAGTATTTCAACATACAGCCACTGCAGCTCATACTCAAACCACCCCTAGCTACAGCAGGGACATTTCTAGAGACCGGAAGATACAGCAGACATTAAACATGTGAATTCTAGGAGCAAGAGCAGTTCAGTCAGAGGCAACCACTAACATGAAGGTTGTAATAACCCAAGGCAGATACAGGTCAAGCATGCTTATGCCCCAGCCTAGAGAACAGGACATGAGCCTTCTCTAAACCAGTCTAAAATGCTGTCTGTATCTCTTATCTTTTTTCTCTCACTCACACACAAGCCCATACACACATTTGCATATAGTCTGCACAGCCTCTTTCCCTTCTCTCCTTTTTCTTTCTCAATGACATGTATACCTTTTTAGGATGACTGACCCATCCCAGTTTGCCTGAGTTGTTCCCAGTTTCAGCACTGAAAGTATAGTATATGAGAAGTCTCTTAATACCAGGCAGTCAGAGGCCATGGTCCCCAGCTCCCAACACAATTAACTATTTGTCTATTGTATTTTCCTTGGCTTTCATATACAGAATGCACATTTGAGGAAGATAATGATGACTGATGACTCTTTTATCTACTAAAGTAGTTCAGGTGTCTCAGTGGGGCCTTAACACACAGTAGGCACTCTATAAATGTTTGTAGAAGAGTAAAAGATCAGAGAGGTGACATGAACCAGATCACGTGGAGTTTTGCAGCCACTGTGAAGACTCTGGACTTGATCTGAGTAGGGTGGAAGACTCCTGCAGAGATGATGACCGATTCAAACATCAGCTTTTCAGAGAGGACACTGAAGAAGAGCCACTTAGGCAACCTTGAATAAACTAGCAGGTGGTGTTTTCTCAGTCGAGGCTTTAGCAGCAAAGAGGAGAAGCGGCCACATGTTTCCAAAGTGAGGTATGCGAAGGGCAGCACCAAAAACATGGCTACGGGATTTATTCCCAGAAGGCAGAGTCTGCAAGGGTTGCTGAGAGGTGAAAGGATTGGGGCAGGGCATGTCATACCTTGTAGTTTAGACAAATGGATTCTCTCTTGCCTGACACTTGTAGCAGCCCTAGAACAACCTACCCATCTTTAGCAGTGTACTTGGTGGCTACTTTCCAACCTTGCTGAAAATTAAAAGTCATCGTTAAAAATGACACAACGGTAATTAAAGAAAATGCCAGATTAAATCAGCAGTCCCTTAGCCCCTGTCTTGAGAGAGATGTTTCCTATAAAGAATAAATGTCAAAGAATCTCCAGGAGGGGAAAAAAAATGGTGGTATAAAAGAGGCCATTGGCAAATGGTTTGTAAGCCAATGCTGTATTCAAACTTTTTTTTTCTTTGTTTGAGACAGAGCCTCATTATGTAGTTCTGGCTAAAGGGGGAAACTCACTATATAAACAAGGCTAGCCTTGAACTCACAAAGATCCACCTGCTTCTGCTGGGATTAAAGGTATGTGCCACAACCCTAGTTTAGAACAATTGCTACAATACAAAGCCACTGTAACTAAAAAGTAGTAGAAAATCCTAGAGCAGGAAACTGGGGATGAGATAAAGAGCACTACATGTCAGAGGGAGGAGAGTTTTGTTTAAATAAACATGCCTGGAACAACTGACCGTCAAAGATGGGGGAAAGAAGACAGCTTTCCTTTATCTACAGAAAAAGAGCATTGTCAGGGGATGGGGGGCGGCTTGGTACTGCCTCAACTCCATATTCCAGGCTTAGTTGACTCCCCATGGGAGGCCTTTCCCTCTCTGAAGAGTAGATGGAGGTGGAAAGGAGGAGAGAGGGAACAGGAGTGGGGAGGGAAGGGGAACTGTGATTGGTTTGTGAAATGAGTAAAAAGTTTAAAATTTAAAAAAGGAAAAAATTATGAAAACTCAAAAAAGAAAAAAAGAATGCTCGCCCAGCAAGCTGAAGGCCCCAGGTTTCTATCTCCAGCGCCAGAGGAAAGAGGGAAATCGGGAGGGGGGGGGTGTTAATTTTTTTTTCACAGTCACACACAAGTGTCTGAACAAATGCTGTCTTAGCCAGGCAGGTGCTAACTGACGGGCCTCCACGGATCTCTTCCCCTTATCAGAAGAAATGAGAAGTCACTGATTTATAACCCAGGGTTGTGGGGTAAACCAGATAGCATATGTGGTAGAGTCCTACACAGGGCACTTACTGACTTCCTGACCTTCCAGTATAGGGAATGAGAGGCTTGAACCTTGTGCCTGCGTGTGTGTGTCGTGCGTGTGTCAACTTGACACAAACTAGTCACCTGGGAAGAGGGAACCTCCACTGAGAAAATGTCTCTGTCAGATTGTCCTGTAGGCAAGCCAGTGGGGCATACTCTTGATTCATGGTTGATGTGGGAGGGCCCAGCCGACTGTAGTTGGCATCACTGCTGGTCAGGTGGCCCTGGGTTGAATAAGAGACCAGGCTGGACAAATCGTGAGGAATAAGCCAGAGAGCAGCACTCCTCCACGATTCTGCTTCAGTTCTTGCTCTGAGTTCCTGCTCTGGTTTCCAGCCACGGTGGACGGGACCAGTTAGATGTAATAAACTCTTTCCTCTGGAGGGGGGAGGAGGACTTGTGACAAATACATATGTAATGATAAAAATATATCAATAGAAAATGGGGGGACATGTAACTGAATAACAGAGCACTTAAATCCTAGGTTTGACCCACCAGAATCAGAAAAGGGGAAGGGGGAAGGGGAAATGGATAACAGGTGAAGAGGAAACCTGAGAAAATGCTGTTCTTGGAAAATGCCTCTGGCATTTGTACCAGTGGTGGTGGGGGGGGGCTTCGGGAGACTTTTCAAGCAAGACAGGAAACTGGAACAGCAAAGGCAAAGAAAGAAACATTTGACTAAGTGAACATTTGCAATTCACTGTGAGAGACAATAAGCAAAGTCAGAAGACAGAGAACAGACTGTGGGAAATCCTTGCTGCGGGACTGAGAGATGAGTGGCTCCTGTACTACACACACAGGTAGCCTCTGTAACAAACCCCAGTGATGCAAGCCCCTGTAAAAGCTAGTCGAAGGGTAAGTCACCAGGAGAGAAAAGCCTACTGTTCCAGACAGATGTAGCAAGTCTGGGTTCCATGTGATCAGAGACACACCTGTTACAGTGGCAATGACTCTGCTGGTGTCCCCACCACAAGCTTCGAGTGCAGGAGATAGGCTGGAGAATGAGGAAGGGGTGAGATAGTGGGCTGTATCAACTTGTTTTAACAGTGAACTTTAGAGTTACTGCAATCTGACAAATCCACTAAAATTGAATTATATGTATCCTCCTACAGTTTCTACTTCTGAAAATTTAGTCCATAAAATTAAAATCATAGGTACTGAAGCAGGAAGAATACAAAGAGAGATGTCTTGGCTATTTTCCTCATGACAGAGACCATGTGTGTGACAAGAAGCAACTTCCAGAAGAAAGGCTTGGGCTTGTGGTTCAAGGAGTAAAGTGTGTTATAGCAGAGAAAGTATGGGTGGAGGGCATGAGACGCTGGTCATACTGTGTCCAGTCAGTAAGGAAACATATCTGAAGGGGGCGCTCCTGTGCCTTTCTCTCTCTTCACTTTCATTCACTCTGGGCCTCCAGTCAATAGGATGATGTCCCACACATTTAGGATGGGCCTCCCCTCATGTCAAATCTCTCTGGAAACACCCTCATGGAAATACCTAGAGATGTGTCTCCCGGGTGATTCTAAATCCAGTCAGGTTGACAATGAAGACAGGTGTTCATTAAAGTGTTATCTAGGTGTTCATAAAGCAAAAGATACCCAGCCTGCAATCCACAACCCCACAGAAGCTTGAACCCTCTTCCAGAAACAGATGGAAGCAGATGCAGAAATCCACAACTAACCATTGGGCCAAGCTCCTGCAGTACAATTGAAGTGAGGGAGGAGCAATAATGTGAAAAAAGGAGTCAAGACTATGATGGGGAAACCCACAGAATCAGCTGACCTGAGCTAGTGCGTGATCACTGACTTAGGTCTGACAAATGAGGAACCTGCATAAGACCAAACTGGACTCCCTTAACATAGGTGATAATGATGTAACTGGAACTATATACAAAGCCACTGGCAGTGGGTCCAAGATCTAATGCAAGATCTAGTCCAAGATCTAATGCACAAACTGACTTAGCAGAACCCATTATATATGGAGAGATACCTTGCCCACCCTAGACACAAGGGCGTGGGGGGTGGAGAGGTGCCTTGGTCCTGCCTCAACGAGATGATGGGACAGACTTAGACTTCCTAGGGGAGGCCTTACCCTCTCTGTGGAACAGATGGGAGGAGGGGGGTAGTGGAGGTATCGGGAGGAGAGGAGGGAGGGAGGGGAAACTTGGATTGGAATGTAAAAGATAAGTTAATTTTAAAAAGAGTTGTCTGTCTGTGGAAACACATCAATAAAATCTATTAAGAAAAGGTTGATCTAGGACTGGGAGTGTCGATGCTTTAATCTCAGTGCTCAGGAAGCAGAGGCAGATTGATTTCCAAGCATTCAAGGCCAGTCTGATCTACATAAGGAGTTCCAGGACAGCCAGGTCTATTTAAAGAGACCCTCTCTCAAAAAACAAACAATAAAAGGCTGGTTAAATTAACTAGAACTTAATATACCCATGTATAGGATTTGGGGGTGAGGGGAGTTGTACCCCTGTTCCTACAGCTGTAGTAGTATGTTAAACAATGAGAGCACCTTGCAAAAGCATATCAAATTATCCCATCATTATAGAGCAACAATTATCCTACACATATAGAACAATGTATATCTGGCTAATTTTTATATTAGGGCAACATAGGAATATACACAAAAACAAATTCAAAGTGAGTATCTTATGGAGTGTAAAAAATATTCTAAAAATATGTATGATATGGAGTTAGTATCTAATTCTTAATATATAACAGTTAATATCTAAGATTATAAAAAGCCCTCACAACTCAGCAATGTAAACAAATAAACCAAGTCAAAAATGGGCAAAAAATCTGGGAGAGATTGTTCTCAAATGAAGACACACAAGTACTCAATACTGCTGGTTTTGGGGAAACACACATCAATCCAGTGTAAATACCACTTCATACCCCTTAGGAAGACTATTATCAAAAGGACAACAGATAGTAAATGTTGTTCCTTCTGCATGGTTGATGGGAAAGTAGGCTGCCATAGCCACTATGGAAAACAGTACAGAGACTACTAAAGAAATGAAAAGTTGATTATAAAGGAAGACAGCTCTCCCGTCTTCTGGTTTCAGTCTGGAAGATCCCCAGACACATGCTAACAGGATCTACAGGATGATCAAGACTGGCCTAGGTATTGATGAAGATGACCCTACTGTGGATGATACCAGTGCTGCTGTTTCTGAAGAAATGCCTTCCCTGGAAGGAGATGACGATCCATCACGCATGGAAGAAGTAGACTAAGCTTCACCCAGAGTTATATGTTTGATGCTTACTTTCATCCCTTCTGATAATATATTTTCCAGGATTTTTGTTTATTTTTTTAACATTTAAAACATCTGTGTGGCATGAAAACTAATGGGAAGATTAAATTTCTACTTGTGATACTGTGATATTTGTAGGTTTGGCTCAAGAGTGGTAGAACATTTGTTGTTAAGACGTAACCTATTAACTTTGTGGTCTGAAGTGTTTAGCTGTTGAGCTGGATTCCTTAGTACACCAAATAATTTGTCACTTGGAAGTGTTCTAAGATAGCTTCATGTTTAAAAAGAAAAAAATTAAGATGGATTAAGTTTCATCTTAAAAATTTTCACTCCTTGTAGTTAATTCTGCATGTACTAGTTTTTGAAGTAAATACACAAGCTAAAACAACTGAAGAATTTCCCATGTGGCTTGTTTTCAGAGTACTGAGAACAAAACCCTGAGCTTCCCTAGGTCTTGTAACTCAGCAAGGCTTGTGAATGGAAATATAGTGCCCAATCACATTCTGCTTTAAAAGGTAAACACAGATGTGAAAAAAAATGGTGTAAAAAAAAAAAAGAAGAAAGGAAGGAAGGAAGAAAGAAAGAAAGAAAGAAAGAAAGAAAGAAAGAAAGAAAAAGAGAAATGAAAAGTAGAATTTACATGATTCAGCAATGGAGATGACATCACTACCATGCCACAGTTGTTTATCAGTGAAAAAGAATATATATATGGCAGTCCACTTTGCAATAAATATATCAGCTTAACACAACCTAGTATCATCTGAGAAGACAGTTTCAAGGAATATTGAGCTTGTTAGAAGACCCTGCTGCTTTAGGTTATAGTCTACCATGTCTGGACAGTTGTCTGAGCTCGGTACAAAATGAAATACTCCCATACCCCAGCAAGGGCTTCTTATTCTCTTCCAAACCTTACTTGGAAGCTGTCCCTGAACTTGTATGCTTGGCTTATCCCAAGTGCAACCTTTGACACAGGTCCCTACAAATGCTCTCCCCTTGCTGCCCATGTGATAATTAGGTATTGTGTTCCCATTGTATGATGGGACCTTGCTGCCCAATGCATACTTAAAAACATACACCTTGAGGAATTTAAGACTTTTGAACAAATAGAAATCCAAAGTAGAAGGGAGAACTACCTAGAAAAAAAAAAGGCCAAGAAAAGGAGTAATCTGACCTAATATGATCTCTGAAGTCTCCAAAATGTTGATGGGATCCCACAACAACAATTCCACAAGGACTATGATCACACCAGTAAGCTGAAAAACACCATCTAAAATTTGGCTTTGGACTACAAGTTGCTCAGAACAATTTCAGTGTGGCTAGCTGAGATGATCCAGCCTCACAGACTGCTCTAGATAGGACTTGAGACAAGGCCTGCACTTTCCCTTTGCATAGAGACTGTCCAACAAATGATACAGCTAGCTCTCCGAGGACTTGACAATTAAACCAATTTTTTTTTCTTTTCAAGATCCCCTAAGACATATTTTGATAATCCCTCCTGCGATCACCCTCCCTGTGGAGTTGGGGGGGGATGGAATAGGAGGGGGATCTGGGTGCACAGGAGGAGGGAGAGGGAACTGGGATCAATATGTGAAATAAGAAAAAAAAAATTTAAAAATCTAGGGAAAAAAAAAAGATTCCCTAAAGATGCCATCACCCCCCAGACAGCAGGAAGTAAATTTAAGAGCACTACACCCATATTCCCAAGAGGAGGAATAGGTGTGTTTTTGGTCATTCAATGGGTTATGGATGTTTATCATTGTTTAGGGGGATTGGTTACAAGTTGTTATAGGTAATGGTCATGAGTAAAAAAAAAAAGCTAAACAAAGGAAATTAGATTCAGGGTTCTTGTTTTGAAAAGAAAAGGGGAGCTACAGATACGATAGAATAAAAGGTAGATTTTTTTATTCTACTCTGAAAAGAAAAAAGGGATGATATTGATAGAAAATAAAATAAAATTAGATTATGTAATCTAATTTTAAAAGGCAACTACTAGTTTTGAATATTTTAAATTGGCTGGACTTTTATATATTATATACAAATTTTGCACATTGATACAATTTGAGATTAATTTTGTTAGAATATACTGCACATAAATTTCTAATCTTATTCAAGGTATTGTATCTATACAGCTCATTTAACAATGTAACGCAAATGTCTAGTTCTGGAAAGTTATTATTACTAATTGTTTAGGATAAGAAGGAAATGCAGGTTAGTAACTAGTCACCTATTACAATTAAATTTGTAGTCATATTAGGTATATTTTCAAGGTCAAAAGAGGTATACTTTAGACAGACAGGTTGTCTTCAAACACTTTGGAGATCTACAGAACATGGCACTTAAGATGTTTTAATAACATAGATTCTTTTTTATTATAATAATGAGACATGTCTGCTCCAAGCAGCACCAGTCTACATCAGAGAAGATGATGGGCAGCAAAAAAAATTCCACATGGAGTTTACTTTCTTTGTGGCAAAAGTAAGCCACTGGGCAAGAATGTGCCCTTGCTTCGACTGCTGATAGTATGTTGTTAAAATTGGGCAAGTAGGACACAAAAAATAAAAAATAAAAATAAAAGAGTGACTGCCAAACCTTGTCAAGACAAGGCAGGACAGTTCTTCAAAAATCCTGCTTCATAGAAAAATCTGTGGAAGCCAGGCATTGGTGGTGCATGCCTTTAATCCCAGCACTTAGGAAGCAAAGACAGGCAGATCTCTGTGAGTTGAGGAGTTGAGTCCAGCCTGATCTACAGAGTGAGTTCCAGGATAGGCTCCAAAGCCTCAGAGAAACCCTGTCTCAAAAAAACAAAAAAGAAAGAAAGAAATGAAAAGGAAAGAAAGAAAAGAGAAAAGTCTGTTGACCATTCTAGGCCTATAGGCCAAAGATAGATGCCCAACATTGCAGACAAACCTTGGGTGACTGTCCAGGTAGCCAGCTGCTTCTGTCATTTCTCACATTTTTCGGAAGTTGCTTCCTTGCACTTCCTACTTACTCAGTTAATATGATTTCCTTTTCAGATCTCTGAGGGAGTTGAAGACTAGATATTATAGTTTTCCTTATTTACCAGACTCAGAAAAGAAACTCATTAAAGAGATGTAAAGTATATGAGGTTGGGAGATATCAAAAGATAATTTTGATAATGCAAGTTAGAATAGAAAGTGTTAGGTATATCACTTTGGACTCACCAAGATAGGATGGATAATGGAGTATTTTCTCTGAATTTATCAAATGCAAATGTCCTAGACATTGTTGATGCATTTATTGCTTGTATATATTGTATATTATATATTGTACTTATTTTATATAATTTATCTTATATTAGTTTTAACCTTTTTTATTTTAGACAAAAAAAAAGGGAAAATATGGTGATATTTTGCTTATGGTCTAACAAATAAAACTTGCCTGAAGATCAGAGTGCAAAGCTAGCCACACTAGTTAGCCATAGAGGCCAGGCAGTGGTGGCTCACACTTTTAATCCCAGCAGCCACACTAGTTAGCCATAGAGCACACTAGTTAGCCATAGAGGCCAGGCAGTGGTGGCTCACACTTTTAATCCCAGCAGCCACACTAGTTAGCCATAGAGCACACTAGTTAGCCATAGAGGCCAAGCAGTAGTGACACACACCTTTAATCCCAGCACTCAGCAGACAGAGGCAGATGGATCTCTGTTAATTCAAGGCCATCCTGGGCTACCCGAAATTGATCCAGTCTAAAAGAGAAGCAGAGCTCACAGAAAGGGGATCCTAGCTCTCAAGAGGTGGAGACAGAAAGGGATATGGTAGGGCAGAGAGAGGAACATAAGACAGGAGCTCGGGGCAATCTGAAGCAGTCAGTCTGAAGCAGTCTGAGGATGTGTAGAAATGGATGCAGTTTGGGCAGTCTGAGGCAGCAGTCTGAAGCAGGCAGTCTGAGGCAGCAGTCTGAGGAACAGTGCAGTCTGAGGCAGTCAATCTAAGGAGACAGGCTGAGGACAGGATGGCCCCTTTGGTCTGAACTTTCTAGTGACTGGTCCCTTTGCTTTCTTTCAGCCCCTGATAGCTGGCTCTGAGTTTTTATTATTAATACCAATTAGAATTCATGATACACATACTATGAGCACCTATTAAGAGATGTTCCAGCTGCTGTCCCCTCCTATATATCCCCCTAACTCTGGAGTAAAGTTGAGCTGTCTCACTGGAGCCCTGCCCACCACCTCTGCTCCCTTTGTCCTCTTAACCTGGTAGAGACCCCCACAGGGTTGGCCTACAGGCATTTCTATGGGGAATTCTCTTAATTGACGTGAGAAGATGTAGCCCGGTATGCATGGCAGCAGCATTGCCTAGGCAGCAGATCCTGAACTGTGTAAGAGTGAACAGAAATCACGTCGAGCACAAACAAGCAAGCATACACAAGAGTATGCATGCATTCATTTCTCAGTTCCCAAATATGGATGAGATGTGACCAGCTGTTTTAAATGTTGCCACCCTGAGTTCCTTGCTATCATGGGATGTAACCTAGACTTGTGAACTCAAATGAGCCCTTTCTCCTCTAAGCTGCTTACTCATGGCAACAGAAATGAAATTAGAATAATACCTAGAATGCAATAGTTTTTTAAAGAGACCCTGCCACCTAACATTGCATAGGTGAACCTGGGGGACTTATGCAAACTGTAGTAAGTCTTACAGAGGAAAAAGTCCAAAACTACTGAGAAAGTCTGCTGCATATCACCCGTGTATATTCTTAAGTAGAAGGGAATGGTCAAATAGGCAGAAGAGATGGAGGGGGGGGAGACAGAAGAAACAGAGGGGAGACAGTTTACCATTGTGTGTGTATGAAAGAACTAGGTAAATATAATCAAAACACAAAAACAACCAGATATGAAGAACAAGTCTAGAGATCCGAGTGTTCAACATAAACACTTTAAGCTGCTCCTATCACAGAAAGTAACTGCAGAAATCATAAGTGGTATGATCTATAAGTGGAGTACACCGTACCACATCTCGGCACTAGATAGAGCCAGGAAGATCTCTGGGGCTCACTGGCCAGCCAGCCTAGCCAGAACATTGAGCTTCAGATTCAGTGGGAGCCCATCTCAAAAAAAAAAAAAAAAAAAAAAAAAAGATGAAAAGTGATACAGGAAAGGCCTCTGGATGTCAGTCTCTGGCTTCCAAATGCAAGCAAACTTGCACACCTGCTCCATTTAAACAGAAATCTAAACTCTTAATTCATTTTTTTTTTCTGTCTAACATATCTAGTATTTTGGGGGAGTGGGTGTGGGGGAGGTTTTTCTGTAGCTTTGAAAACTGTCCTGGAACTAGCTAGCTCTTGTAGATCAGGCTGGCCTCAAACTCAGAGATCCGCCTGCCTCTGCCTCCTGAATGCTGGGATTGAAGGTGTGCGCCACCACCGCCCGGCATATCTAGCTTTGTTAACCATTGGGTGTTTTTGTTTTTGTTTTTTTTGTTTTAAGACAGGGTCTTCTGTAGCCCAGACTGGCCTTGAACTCCTAGCGGGCATATCTAGCTTTGTGAACCATTGGGTGTTTTTGTTTTTGTTTTTTTGTTTTAAGTCAGGGTCTTCTGTAGCCCAGGCTGGCCTTGAACTCCTAGCCCCCCTGCCTCCACATCGTGAGTGCTAAGATTACAAGCATACAGACACATGCCAATTTGGCCAGTGAAGTATATGCGCTTGCTTGTTTGTTTGGGTGGATGAGTGAAGGGTGGGGGGGGGGCAGGGTTCAAATCAGGACCTAGGAGGAGCTTTCTGATGCTGATACAGTTCTAGCCCTCTAGAATTGTTAAGGAATTATCAATAAAATTTAGAGAAGCTCAACTTCATCTTGAAACTGAAGTCTAAAATCATATCCAAATTCCTTATGGTAAGAATCCACCAATTTTGCTGGGCATTGATGGCACACACCTTTAATCCCAGCACTCAGGAGATAGACAAAGGTGGATCTTTGAGTCTGAGGGAAGCCTATTCTACATAGTGATGACAGCCAGGACTATACAGAGAAACCCTGTCTTAGGGAGGAAAAGAGAGAGAGAGAGAGAGAGAGAGAGAGAGAGAGAGAGAGAGAGAGAGAGAGAGAGAGAGAGAGAGAGAGAGAGAGAGAGGAGAAAGAACAGAGAGAGAGAAAGAGAGAGAGAGGAGAAAGAACAGAGAGAGAGAAAGAGAGAGAGAGAGAGGGAAGGAAAGAGAGGAGGAGGGAGAGAGGGGGAGGGAGGGAGAGAGAGAATGAATCATCAATTTTAAAGTAAAAACTGAAATTGAAGTATTTATGTAGAAAAATAAGTATTCCTCATATTTAATAGAAGCCTGTTGCATATGAATTGCATTATCTGTGGGTGCCCATAAAGATGGCTGCATTCCATCTTGGCACAAGGACAGACAGTTCAAAACTGTCCTCAGCAAGTCATGAGACCTACAAGTCAAAGGTGTGGCTACAGCAGGATGTTTGGCTGTCTTATTCTAAAATAACAACAGATCTGAATCTGAGGTGCTGCTACTCCTGATCCTCAAGGCTAGGGAACAAGAAGTTGAAGCTAAGGTATGGTTACTGAACCCTCAGAATAAGTGAGGAAGAAAAGTCTGTTCTGTATACATAATACCATGCTCCCCATTTTGGTTAAGGTATATAAGAAAGGTGAAAAATAAACTTGTGGCATTTCAGTATTGACTGGTCTGCCCTCCTGACTTTTATTCTGTCTCTGTCTTTATCATCTATAGCTAGCCTTTCTCTCATCCACACACTCCCACTCAGGTATGAAATTGGGGCTGCTTGGCTAGTTCCGATTGCAGCCCCACAAGGACTGTTCCCAACAATTATTTTCTCATGAAACCCATATCCTGTAATGGCACATGCACAACATGCCTGGGAAGCAGGTCTTACAGTCTCTGACTCAGATCTTTGGATTGCCTATGGCTTTTTATCTGCTTATGGCCAAGTGTGAATAACTAAGAGAATTTTGTCTTTAACCTGCCATCTGCTACCTAGACCTCCTAAATTCACAAGGGAGCTATCTCCTAGGAAATTCACTGGCCCTGGGAGCACAACATCTCATGTGGATTTAGAGGGTTTCGTAGCCTGATGACACAAAAGCTATGTAACTAAACTTCCTTGCCTATGAGAGCTCTACACGATGTTCCTGTGGGGTCTGATGAGGCTTTACCATTCCCCAGTGTGGCTACAGAAGTACATCTCCTTGACACTTGCCCCTTCTGTCAGTTTTTATTGAAACCACCCACGATCCTGTTCTCATAAAAACCTGTGGCTAACTACTGTCACTGTGGTGGTTCCCGCCTTTCCTCATGCCCTTCAAAGGTGGCTCCCTCTCCAGCCTACAGCAGGTCTTAATGAGTGAGAGTCAGCTACAGAATCTGCAGGCTCCAAAGCAAAAAAAAAAAAAAAAAAAAAAAAAAAAAAAAATAGAACCCCATGTTCCAAAGGAACTGAGGATGTCATGACAGTAACAGAAAAGCATGGAGGCTCATGGGATACATGATACCAGTTCTAGTTCTGAATGAAGCACAATCATGCCACCATGCTGTTCAGTGACCTAGGACCTAGAAGGAGAAAGCATTTAGAAGATGTCTAGAAAATTTTCCTCACTACCCAGACCTATACGAACAGGGAGGAACAGACCTCTGATCTTTGCACTGAAGAGACAGCAGGGTTGCTATACCAAAGTCAACAGAGCACACACAAAGGAACCTCTAACTGGGATAGGGGCCTCATATCTCTGGCTAGCCACTGCTGGGTTCCCCCTGTCAACAAGCTGCTGACAGGTGAGATTATTCATTCAATGGTTTCATTTGCTGTTTTCTCTGTAGTGTTAGTGGTACTTCCTTAGTTGATCCCATAGCTATGAAAAACAGCAACGGTGTTAGGGAATGGGGAAGTAAAATTCAGAGAGGATGCTTTTGAAGTCCTACAGCAAAGATGCCATGAAACTAGGATTTAGTCCTTGCTCTGCTGTGTTCACACCTCAGTCTATCGGTGGTGTCCCCTGCATCTGGATTCTGGTAACTCCCGTGGACCTTGAAGTGGACCATTTGCACTCCCAACCCTTTTCAATGTATTGCAGAGGCAATGTCCAGTTAATAGCTAAGAATGTTGACATTTTCGGTTGTGAGATCTCCTGGAATTGTCCAGATTTCCCAATTGGTGCAGAAAATCTTAATGGGGGGAAAAATTCAATCCCTGCCCAAAATATATCTTCTGTCATGAATGGGCACATAGACTTTAAGATTTTATGCAAAATGAACATGTGGACTCCTTTCTTCACAACTGTACCCAACATAGCAGTTTATGTCCCTCTGAAGTAAGTTGTAAGGAGGTAATCAGTGCATGGCAGGTGGCACTCAGTCTAAATCATATAACTCCCTGAATAGCAGGTGGCCCCCAGGCTCCTTCTACCCTGTAGCTCTGCCATCCTCACCAATTGAAATGATGCTTCAAGGTCTGGTGGCCGTTCCAAATCCAGCTATCACCCACCTCTCCATCCCTTTGTTTAAGGCCACAAAATGGAGAAGGGGAAAAAATGCATGTCCACTCCTTGAGGGCACTCTACATTTATTTCCTACTCACTAGAACAGAGCCACGTGATCATGCCTCACAAGCAAGATTAGCATTGAATCTTTTATTCTGAGAAGCCATGTGCTAAGCATGGAACTGGAACAGGGTCCAGGAATAAAGAGCTACAGAGTGGGAGGAAGGACCAACAGACTCTGCTTCCACCGCTACCTGAAGCTAATCATGTTTGTTGATAATTTACAGTGTTCCAAAGGGTGTGATACCCTTATAACCACTGTGAAAAAGTAGCTTGATGTGACTACACACTCTGTTGAGCATCACCTACCTGTCCATCAGGTACATTACAGACTCTATAGGATAAATAAAGTCCTTAAAACAATGTATCAGTTTGTGCCACCCCCAGGGTTGTTTCTTAACTAGCCACTAATATGTGAATATCCTTTGGAAGTGCTCTGGCTGTCCATAATTTGTTTTAATGTGTCTTAGCATGGGAAGCATTTCCTCCTGCCTTAGGTTGGAGCTGTGTGGAAGTATAAACTGAATAAACCCTTCCTCCCCAACTTGCTTTAATGTCATGGGGCTTTGTCACAGCAATAGTAACTCTAAGACATTGTTCTTTAGGGAGTGTGGGATGTCTATTGCTTCGACAAAACACCATGGCCATAAAGCAACTTGGAAGAAAAGTTTACACTTTCACGGTAGTATTCATCGTTAAAGGAAGTTGGGACAGGAACTCAACAATGGCTGGAATCTAGAGGCAAGAGCTGATACGGAGACCACTGAGGGGTGCTGCTTATTGGCTTGCTCCCCCAGGCTTGCTCAGCCTGCTTTCTTACAGAACCTAGGACCACTAGCCCAGGGATGACACTACCCACAATGGGCTGGGCCCTCCCACGTTGATCACTAATTGAGAAAATGTCTTCCAACTGGATCTAGAGGCATTTCCTCAGCTGAGGCTCCTTTCTCTGATGACTGTAGCTTGTGTCAAGTTAACACACACAGCCAGCCAGTACAAGGGGCTTCCAATAAGTGGAAAAAATCAATTCTGGGAGTTCCCAGGGCTGTTCTAGTGCCATGAAGTATATTTGAGGGATAGTCCTCAAATGATTCAATAAATAACACACCAGCCACTGCACTAGGAATTTGGTGTGTGAAAGTTGAGCAAGATAAATACACTGGTCTCAAGTCTATCCACTATCCAGTAGAATCTAGCACCACATAGATACAGTTTCAAGAGAACAAGGAAATGCCAAAGTACTTGTTCACCAACACATACATTCTGCAGTCATAGAGCAGAGGAACTGTGATACACCCAAGAACAGGGGAAAAAACTTTAGGCCAGGTGTCTGTGCAAGGTCAGCTTCCCTGAGTTCTGAACCTGTTTGTACTTCTCACAATAATCACAGAGACACCTTGGGAGGGCTCAACATAAACAGCTAAAATCCTCCACCCTCTACAGATTAGTGTGGCCATGTGATTGGCTGTGGCCAATTGAATATGAGAAGGCATGCATAGTTAGGGATTGAAAGTTCTCAAATACTTGGTAAGGGCAACTTGTTCCTTCTGCCCTAGCAGCTGGCCACACATCAACCAGCGGTTGTTTTGTCAGCCCTGTTGCTGGACAAAAGGTTAACAAACGGCATCTCCAACCAATTCGTGGTAGGCAGAGCATGTAAGTGGGGAAAATACACCTTTGCCTTTTTAAACAATCAACTCTGGGGAGTGCTGGTTCCTGCAGTCTGGCAATATGGAGGCCACGCTCAGCTCTCAATATGAGTCCCCTTACAAGTGTCCTACAAAAGTTTCCCTGTCTTATCCTCATGGCAACCTGATGGACAAAAATGCTGTCATTCCCCCCTCCATTTCCTCAGACAAGAAACTCTAGAAATGGCAGAATCAGAGATCAGCTAGCTCGGTGTTCATAGTCTGACTGGGAACTCTAAACATGCACACATTTAAGTGCCTCGAGCTACACTCTTTTCAGTTTGTAAAGGGTGACTCAATTTTGGGAATCCCTATCCTATGATATCCCTTCCTACTCAGGCTCTGAACCTCTAAGGGTAATCAAAACCAGTGTTGGCTTATTTGGTAGAGGAGAAAAAAAAAAGAAACAGGAACATGGGTAGTTATAATCATGAGGAACAGAACACAGGATGTGAGGGCCAGGACAAGACAGGATAAAGTTCTGGAAAATCCTCTGAGAAAGAGACTTTAGGGTTGGAAGGACAAGGTGAAGCATATGGGGGGTAAGAGATGGTAACAGGAGTGTAAGTCTGGTACCCGGTGATACAGAGGGGAGCTGGCAGAAAAGCAAACCTACAGGGTAAGGAGGGGAGTAAGAACGTACTTGAGAGGCTCTCGAGAGCACATGAGACCATTCTCAAAACTGCAGGGTCCTCAAAAGACCAGTAGGCAGAAGATTGACTTAGCCTATTAGCTTTGTAGAAGGACAATTCTGGATGCACGATGGATGACTGGTGAAAAGACTGGGATGAGCTAGATCTTTCTGAAGCCAAGGCCCAGACCTGCCTCCAATTCCTGCCTCTCCACATCCTTAGCCACAAGTGGCCATGCTAACAGTACCAAAGCCCAGGGCGGAAGTAAATTTCACTGAGTTTCTATAAACACCATGACCACCACCACCCCTACGAGAACTCTCCTTGCCTTCTGGACCTACACTTCCAATGGGAGGACAGCCCCTGTCACCCACCACCTTTCAATGATGGCTCTGGCATTCCTGCTCTAGAAGTCTGGCAAGCTGTCTTGTGGCTGGGTGTCAGGCACTCTGGTAGATCCCTGCCTGGGCTTTCGGGGAACAAAGAAGACCAAGGTTTCGTGCAGCTGACAGCAGAGGCGGCCGGCTCAGGTCTACCAGAAACCAGCACTGATAACTTGTAACGTGGGTCTGGAGAGCACCGCCCGAGCCTCTCCAAGCAGAGTCCTGGGGTTATCCCCAAGCGAAGCATGCTCAGCTCCCAAGGCTTTGAAACAAAATTTGAAGCTTCTTGGCTCAACCCCGGCTTGGCCCGGGGAGAAAAGACAGGATCACCTCCCCGGATCAGCGCGGCAGGTGGCATCCGGGCCGCTCAGTGCGCAGAAGATGGAGCTCTACAGCTCAGGGCCTGGAGCATCAGCCCCGCAGCGACACCCCAAGCCGCCGGAGGTACTGCAGCGCGCCGCACCACCCTGTCTACTAGCCGCGCATGCCCAGTGTGACCATCACAGCACGCTCCAGCAACTCCAGCAGCTGCAGGAGTAAAGCCTTTGGGCGCACCCAAAGAGAGAGAGACAGGAGCCCCACGGCCCAGCGAGTGAGGAATACAGGAAAGTGATCCACACACCCGGCGCCTGAACATCCTTAAGGAAAGGTTGCTTCTAGGAACAGCATCTCAGAAACCCGAGGTAATTTGCCCAGGATCACACAGCTGGGAACAGATTCTACAGCTTCTATTGCCCGCGTGTTGTGACTTGGTAGTAAGAAAAGCCACATCCTTGAGCACTAACGAGGTCTGTAGTGTGCCAACTTAGGGACCCTGGGTGAAAGGGCTTTGTATCTCTTTTACAGGTGGGCAAATGAAGACTGGAAAAAGATACTAGAAATGTGTGAAATGTTAGAAAAAAAGTAGGGTGTGGGTCTTTGGTGTATGCTGTCTTAAAGCATCTGAGATGTGTAGTGTACATGGGAACGCTAGTGTGAACACTCTGGCCTGTGTGCAAGAGAATGGCTCTTTTCCAAGGGACACTGTAGGGTTAGTTAATCATATAGTATTCAGGAGTATTAGGGGCAGATAGAGAAGATAAGACTAGCTGGTGTGTTGTGTAGTAAAAAAAAAAAAAAAAAAAAATAGAGCTAGGGTGGGGCTGGTGGGATGCAAAGGTTCCTGGATACTTTCTCCCGGCCCATGTGTTCTTGGCAGAGTTTGAAAAGGGACTCCTGAAGGCGCAGCTTTCAAGTGCCTGCAAGATCTATATCCAAGCCGAGCGTGGTGGTGCACGCCTTTAATCCCAGCACGTGGGAGGCAGAGGCAGGAGGATCTATAAGAGCCAGTTTCAGGACAGGCTCCAAAGCTGCAGAAAACCCTGTCTCATTTCCCCTTGGCATAGGGCACTACTGTACAGGTTTGTGCAGTCACAACCCTGCGCAAAGGTAATGTCCCCTGAGGGAAAGTCAACCTCCTTTGGCTGAGGTTCTCAGTTCCCATCATCCAAAGACTGGTTCATTCACATCTCTCCTACTGCTGGGGCAGTAACAAGGAGGCAGGTTGTTTCTGAAGACGGTGACAGATTCTGTTTAGCATTTCTGGAGCTTAGAAGTAGGAGGGTGGGCTGGTGGCGTTTGTGGCACACACCTTTAATCCTGGCACTCAGGAGGCAGAGGCAGGTGGATTTCTGTGAGTTCAAGGCCAGCCTGGTCTACAGAGCTAGTTCCAGGACAGGCTCCAGAAGTAAGAGGGTGTGGTAGCATTCACCTCTAATCCCAGCACACGGGAGGCATGTGGGGTTCCTGTGAGTTGGAGGCCAGCCTGGTCTACACATTGGATTCCAGGCTAGCCTGGGCTACATAGAGACCCCATCTCAAATTAAACAAGCCTGATGGGGTCAAGCTGTCTGCAGGGTCATGCTCCCTCCAAAGCTTTCAAGAGAAGTGGATCCTTCGTTGGCTCTTATAGCATATGATCACTCCTGCTGGTTTTGATTGACTATGCAACCATAAACCCAGTCTCTGCCTGGTTTTGATACTGTCGTCTATGTATCTATGCCTTTCCCAGCATCTCAGTTTCTTTTGTCCTCTTCTTCCAAGGATACCTGTGATTATTGGCAAGCCCCCCCCAATGACCTCATTTAATATGGTTTTGTGCATAAAGACCTTTTTCCAATAAGGCTGTGTTCTGAAGAATCATGTCAGAGGACTTAGGCGTCTTTTGTAGAGCATAATTTAACCCTCATCAGAAGGGATTTTGAACAACAACAACAAAAAAAAAAGACCTTGAGCAAATTATTCTAGAGGGTGGGGGAGAGGGTGTGAGTGGCAGTGATAGAAGTGTGCAGCTTAGGATTTCTAATTAACTCTCCCTCTGCTCCCCATCAAAAGACCCCTGAAGGAGCAAAACTTGAACCTGCATGCTTTTCTGAAACCTAGTCTGTATCCTTGCCTGGCCCTTTCCCCAGGCTGCAAACATCCCATCTCCAAGCCCTCTGCAAACCACTTTACCTCGCAACACTGAGGCTTCTGAGAATTGTGAGAGTCTAGAGTCCCTTCTCATCTGCCAGGGACTGTGACAATCTAGACAAGTGGTTTTTTACCTTCCTAATGCTGTGACCCTATAATACAGTTCTTCATGTTGTGGTGACCCCAAAACTATAAAAGTATTCTGTCGCTTCTTCACAACTGTAGTTTTGCTGCTGTTATGAATCATAATGGAAATATCTGATATTCTGATATTTGGGATATCTGGTGTATGACGGGAGGGTGTGGGGGGGGTGAGTCAAGACCCACAGGTTGAGAACTACTGGGCAAGGCTGTCTGTCTAGTTAAACACTGACAGCTTTGGGGGGGAGGTCCTAACATTGACTGAATTTTACATGAGAAACCAAGGTCCAGGCAGGCTAGAAAACAGGCCTATAGTAACTAACTCCAGAAGCTTCTAGACAGCCCAAAGGCAACTTTCTACCAATTCTACGTGACTAAAGAAGGTGGGACTGTGATGAGTGGAAATGACAAGGAGACAACACTCTGAGCTAAAAAAAAAAAATTCTCTAACTGTTAAACATTTGGTTCTCTGATACGTAACTAATTTTCCTGAATGTGGTTCCTTGTGACACTAGAGGTTCTCAGCATGACCAGGATGAATTCTCAATGTTCTACTCTTCATCAACCTACTCTAGAGGGAAACTTTGAACTCTGAACCCACTTGTTTTTCTCCTGTAGTGGGAGGGAGAGAGAAAACAGGAGAAGCTCCCTTATCAGGGTGTGGTCAAAGGTATTACCTCACAGACTTGCTCTCTGACCAGACTTTCTGTATCCAGCATCTACTCTTCCAGGGGCTGGAGGCCTGCCCAGCAGCTGGCATTGTGACTGCCTGCTTTTCCCAAACGCCATCCATCCAGGTTGGATTTTGCCAAAGCCCTGCATCTCCTCCCATCTTACTACCGATGTGTAGGAACTGACCTCCACCACCCAGAGGAAGGAACAGGAAACAGTCCTGGCTTCTTTTCTTTTAGAGCTTTGAAGAAAAATTCTGCCTGTTGTCTTTATTTCATGGTGATGCTGCTCCTTGCCACCATCTGTCCTTGCTGGGGGCAGTTTTATTTTGTGAGGGGCAGCACCAGCGTCACTGATTGTGGGGCCCTGGCCATATGATACTATTTGGCACTATCTTTTATCCAGTAGACTCTAAGTGTGCACCTATGTGAAAGGGGAACATTTCCCTGCATACATTATTAGGACGCAGGAGATAAATACAAACTCCCACACTGCACTAAATAAGTTCCTAGCATCTTCTGACTATCCCATCAATCATGTCCCTGCTCCAACTGTCACAATGTGCACTAGATGAGGCCTTAGACTTCAAATACAATCTTCTCAGCTTCAGAAATGACTGAATCTGAGCTTCCATATCCAAGGCCCAGCAGCTAGCTGTGTCCAAACCCAGTACTGCAGGCCCCTCTCCTTCACTAGGATGCTCCAGAAAGCTCTGATGACTGAAGACTTGAGCCCCTCTGTTGTCGCTTCACTTACTTGCTGCAGAACTTCAAGCTCCTTGAGGGCAAGCACCAGATCCACCCATAGCAGGACCCAGTTCAGGACAGGCGCCCATGGATGTTCTGCTAGACCCAAAGGGAAGCGCATTCTGTTCTTTGCAGAGGAAGCTGCGGAGCGTGCGGGGCTGAGCGGTGCAGACACAGTACTCTTTGGGTGCAGACGCATTGGTTCAAGCCCCAAGCTCAAAGCCCCACAACCCAGGAGTAGGGAAAGAGGCAATCTCAGACTCCCGCCTCTCCGCTGCAGTCGCGCCGCACTGCGCACGCGCGCCGCCGGCCCGGCTCCGCCCCCCCGGGTAGGGACCTACAGCGGGCGCGGCGGCGGCGGTCTGCGGGCGGTAGCCGGCTGTAGATTGCAGTTCGTCCACGGGAATCTGGGACCGTGCGGTGCCGCAGCGTCTGGGTGAGTGGCGGTGCGCGGCGGTGTGGGACCTGGGCAGGCGCGGCCGGGTGCGGCTCCACGGTCCCGCGAGCGCGCCTCCGGGTCGAGGCGTCTCCCATCGTGTAAGGGGGGTCGGAGACCCACGGCCGGTCCTGCGGCCTTTGTGCTGCGCCGGCTCAGCCTCTCCACTCTGTGCGCCGGCTGGTTGAGCCGGCTTTTTAAATGATGCCTCAGCCCTGGGCAGGAAGTGTCGTCAGGAGGCCATTTTTAAAGTCTCTCGGCCTCAGAGGCTGGCTTGACGCGGCTTTGGCTTCCAGCGTTTGGAAGACACCCCATCTGCAACTGGCGGGTCCTCGGGGGACGCGACGGTGCGGGCTGTCTTGCACCCGCGCCTCGCTCAGCGCCGTGAGGCGCCCTGGCCTCGCCCCGGAGAGCGTGCATCCCTGCGAGCGCGCCAACAATAAACTTGAGGACCACGCTGGCATTGTCTTTGGAGCGGGTGTTGGGCTGGGCCTGTCCACTGAAGACCTAATCGTGGGTGGGATGAGGCTAATGTCATCTTTTTGTGGGACAGCTCCATTGCAGATTTTTCAATTTGATCTTGTTGCTTGGGGCTGAGGGGAAAGACCCAATGCAAAGTTTATGACCCGAAAAGGGGAAACCAAAAAAGAGAAGAAAATATCGAACTCCCCTTATGATTGTTGGGTATTTGACATATCCCTTTAAACTACTTCGGCTATTAAATTTAAAAATAGGATACCAACGATATTTATCATAAAAAGTGAAGCATCCAGCACATTGTTCTACTGAAAAATAGCCTACCAACCCAAACTCAACGTTATGTCTGAGGCCTTAAAACATTAAGTTTAGAATTGAAATCACCTTATAAGAAATAATCTGCAACACTTGGCTACAGAAGAGAAGATAGCTAGCTTGGGAAGGTGTCTCTGTCCCTCAAAGTTTCAGATACAAAATTAAGCCCAATCCAGGACTGGGCAGGAAAGCATGCCCTTGCCAAGGATTGTTGAAGCCCATTAAGTATGTATATGCTTGGAATGTCTAGTCAGCTTTTTAAACTGTAGGTATTATCTTTATCCAATACATACATTTATTTAAAAATGTTCTTTCTCTTGGATCTGATGTGTTAGCCTTGGTAGAGCTAACACATTTGACGTGTCCAATCTTGTTATAGTGGTGGCTATTGAAGAGTAAAGGAGAGCTTTGTCTTGTTTTTTGGTTTCCTCCCAGGTCACTCACTTTAAGCCCACTTAAAAGAAATCTTTTTCTTTCTTGTCTATCTATCTGCCTTTAAGTAAGAGGGTCTGGGACAGTATTTGTCTAGGACTCAGAACAAAGAGCAGGTTAATAATTACCACTACAAAGACTGCCATTTTCTTCCCTCATTCCCTAATCCTCTGAGCCAAGCCAGTGGTGGGCTTTTCATGTCCAAGTCCACTGCTGCTGTGGTAAGCAGGGTCCTTTCCAGTCAGGATTTTCCCAGCCTTGATTGTTCCTCAACTGCCTTTACTCTCCACTGCATGCTGTTGCTACCCAGCTGCCTGCAGAAAAGTGGCTGGAGACCATCTCATCCAGACCATCTCTTTATGGGTAGGAATGGGAGACACAGACTAACCTGGGAAGGATTCTGAACTGGCCACATGCCCTGCCTCAGGAAGGCATTTCATTTAGGTCACAGGGTTCCTGGGAACCCTTTGTTTTTAAGCTTAGGTTGGCAGCCATTGAGAAGCACTTGAAGTTTTATTCATTTTTGTCTCTTCTACAATGAATGTATCCAAGAGAACACAGCTTGCAGATCCCAGATTTATACCCAAGTGTCTGACTTTGTTGCAGGCGTCTTGACGCAGCCCTGGCTTCTCAGCATAGAGGTCTATGCCAGGGCCAGAATTCCTGAGATCTGTGGTCCTCAATGTCTGAGAAGGCCTGAAAGAGAAAGAAGAGCCACTGAGACTTGCTACACTCTTGACTTCTGGGCCTGCAAGAACAGAGCCCAAGAGGTCAGGAATCCTGGAAACAACCTCAACTTGCAAGATGGTTTGAACTGGATGCTGGCTATCACCACTTCCACGTCAGTGTGACCTAGAAAAGCCACATACCATCTTCAGGCCTATCGCTTTGAAAGAAGCAGGTAATTGAAGTTTTGCTTCAAAGTGTATCCAATCACATAGATCCTGCTCCTGCAGGTACCTTTCCTGACTAGAGCCAAAGTGCTGTAGCATCTGCAAGTAGCCAGCCACTGAGAGCACCCTGGTCAGCTTCCTGATAGCAGGATCCGCATTGAATTTGCCCATTTACTTCTGGTTCCAGTCAGACTCGAGGACAGCAGCCCATACAGGGGTGAGGCTAGCCCAGTCCTCATCTATGCTCTGTGCCCAAACACTGGTGGCAGAGTGGGAGCATTTAGGTTACTGAGATCTACACATCTCACAATCATCTTGGTGTTTCCAGGGTTGTGCTGCTGTGCAGGGGCAAAGCCTCAACTCTTGTGTATTTGGGTACCTCACTACTCCAAAGGCAATGGCTTAGTCACACTTGTAGTGTGACGTTTCCAGAGTGACAAAATTTTTCTTGCATTTTCCACTTTTGGGCACCTGTAACTCAAGTAGTCCCCAACCTGAGTTGCTTGTTAGAGCCATTTTCAAAGCATTGTAGACTAGTGTGTGGATTCTGCCTTGCCCCTGCCACCACCTCAATTAAAACCCGGTCTTTGAGGAATAGGACCCAGGCAGCCACATTCTCAAAGCCTCCCGGGGAACTTCCTTTAAACATTGTGGCCATATCCAGACCATATTTGCCTTAATGCAGGCAAGACCACTGATTGCCATAAAGGAAAAATTTCTTCTCTTAAAATATCTATTCTACACCATTTGCAGGTGGTTTCTTTGAGGCAAAAGAAAGAAAAAGAAAAAATTAGGGAAATAAAAAAATGTGTTCATACTAAATATCTTTAGTAACTGGATAGATGTTTCAAATCCAAAATTTGTGCCTACTGCTTGTAATACCCCTTGGTTTTATTTGTGTGAGAGAGATGTGATGCTAATAGCATATCTGCTCATTAACATTTTTTCACATTTAAATGACAAGCCTTAAACTCAAAGGATTCCAGCCCTACTCTTACTTTTCTCAATCTGTTGGGAGCAGCAGCCCAAAAAACCCCTTCCTTTGTTTCCTGGTGTAGTTTACTGATGCTCCTACATCAACCCTGGGGAGCGACACCTGGGACTTCCTAGCCTCCTAGGAAGTCCTGTATGTGTGGACCTTTCAGCTACCTCCTTTGTTCATTTTACAGTTTCTGTTTCTCAGGGCTGTACCGGATTCTTAGACTTAATGGGGTCTTACAGAATGTTGGCATTTCCTGACAAAACGGGTCTTTGTTATTAGCCACTGGCATTTAGTTTTTGTTCATTCATCCTCGCATCAGCCATGTGGTAAATTATACCATTTTACAGCTGCAGAAACTGCTAAACTAGGTTAAAAGTCTAAAATCACACAGCTAGCCAGCTAGTAAGCCAAAAACCTACCTGCCTTTTGACCCTTGTCCTTAGTTTCCCAAGATTCTGTGCTCTGGACTCAAACTACAGTCCCTGAGAAAGCAGACTGTCACAGCCTTCTGGCTCTGTTCTTTTGGCCAGGCAAAACACCTGCTTTTAAAAGACAGTGGGATTCCTGGGGACACTGTCAATGACATTTGGATATTCTTCTTGTCATCAAGGTGGCAGTCAGTCTTAATCATTCCCGAGTGCAAGGTAGTTAGTTCAGCATGAAGAGCCCACTGTGTGATTCATTTTACCTGTTTAGGCCCTCTTTCCCATCTGCTCAGTTCTGATTTGTGGTCATTAAAAACCCAGTTGGTGTTTGATTTAAAGGTCTGGGAGATGATATGCTGTTTAGAAGTCTAATGCTGACATCTTCCCCTCCCAGTCTTGCATCTACACACCTCTGGGCATTATGTGGTCAAATGGTGTTGAAGGGGGTCACTGAGAGGGGCAGGAGAGACAAGTCATAAACAGAATGCGTAGATGTAGCTTGTGAGTGGCACACTGTCCCTTCCCTGCCAGTGAACAGAGTGCCAAAGGACACAGCCAAGAAGGACTGAAGAGTTAGACATCTAGCAGATCCTTTGTTCTTCCTGAGTTCAGAATAAATTCTTGGTGATGGATATGGGCGGAGCCACAGTAAACAAAGTAGTTCTGCATCAGAATGCCTACAAAAAGCTGCTGGAGTTTGCTTCGCATTCAAAGCAGATATAGCCAGTCATCTATCCTGTGCACCAATGGCTGTGAAACAGTATCCAGCCATGTTCTTTCCTCATTGACATCTAGAGGCGACATTTGCTACAGGCCTGTGTCAAGAGGGTGGGGGAAGATCCCCTGGTTGAGTAGCTGACACTAGAGCCAAGGGTGGTGTGCATCCAGCAGTGTCTCTTGTCCTATGGTGATCACTGCCCTGTGACTGCTGAAGCTGACAAGTAGTTTCTACCTGAGTCAGTCTTGACTGTAACCAGAGTTAAAACAAAGTGAGACTCAGCTGTGTTCTGGAAAGAACCACCATGGTCAGGAAGCAGAGAAACCTATGCTTGGCATAATTTCTTCATTAAAACAGAGTAATAATGTTGAGTGAGACCTGGTGATCAGTTGCTCGCCCACACTTCCCTGCATTATACCTTACTGCTGACCTTGTAACATAGGCCTGGGAGCAGTGTGCCCAGTTCACACACTACTGTTTAAAACCCTGCTTTGTTTTGTAATGATAATATAGGACCTGGTCTTACACACTTGGCCCTTTCTGATCTGTCGAACACTAGCAAGCATATGCTTTCCTTCTTAGTAATGAATTTAAACTTTGTCTTTGACTAGCTTTTAGTGTCATTGAACTGGATCTTCAAGTAAAATTGTTCTACTTGTGTTCCTGTAATACGTAATAAATTCAAAAGAATCATTTTAATAAATTAAAAAAAAAAACTTACCCATAGTATATGCAACTCACTGCTACCTCAGTGCTGAGAATGAGTTTGTGGTACACAGAACTATATGCCATACATATTACCTTTGGCTTTTGCTATAGATAATTCTGTTATTTAAAAGCTTATGTGTGCTAAATCATATTTGTGGGAAAGAGACAATGTTAAATGGATCTCCTATTGTGCCCATTAACAGTACTGAGCTTTTCTGAGTTACCTGTAAGAAAGAGAGAGAGGAGAGAGAGAGAGAGAGAGAGAGAGAGAGAGAGAGGAGAGGGGGGGGTGTCTTGCCCTATGAGCTTTGCCTTTGGAGGTCAGTGAACTTGGGTGCCTTCAGGGTTAAGAGCATCCATGTACAGCCCTCTGTCTGCAATGTCTTATGTTGTCATCCTTGGCTTTCAGTTACTTGCCAAAAGGATCCAGCTTTACAGGTAGTCAGGTGTGACTCAAAGGACTTTGTGTGCAAGGAAGGAGGTCTTGGCAGCACCTGGCAAGTGTTATGTCCATCGCAGCCACCATCCTCTCATGCTGCTGCTCCCATTTACCCAAGGACTAGAGCTGTATTCTGTCCTGAACTTTGATGCAGAAGTTGCAAAAGGTCAGATAGAACTTGTAAAGAAACGTGGATATTTTCCATGAGGGGGAAGCATTACACTTGTTCTCAAAGATTCTTAATTTTGAATGTAAGTTGTCCCCAACTTATGACAGTTCCACCTAGAACGCTGTGACTTCATGACAGTGTAGATGCAGTATGCATTCAGCAGAAAGCATACTTTTGGTTTTTGGGGTTTTTTTTTGCTTTTGTTTTTTCCTCTTAAACCTTTTTATCAGGCTGGTCAGTGTAAGCCATCAATATTGTACCACGAACTGTATTCAAAAATGACTTATAAACTGTCTGGCTATGTGCTATGCTATATGCTGTAGGCCAGATATATTAAAGTAGGTTTGTGATGGGTAGCAAATCCCTTGTAAATTGGGGAGCATATGTAACTGCTTTGATGGTTTTGTAGAGATGGTACCTCACATGGGACCCTGTTGTTCCTCAGCCTTTTGGTGCTGGCCTCATGGTTAAGGGACTTCTTCAGGATGCTTGCTCTCTGCTTCTTACTAATGGTCATGAACCTTCTGGCTAAATCAATTTAAAGTTTTGAAAGGACTTGGTGAGAACATGGAAAAACTATTTTCTTTCAAGAATCTGTGAGGCTGTGAAAATGTGAAAAAATGATCATGTGTAAATGTAATAATCCTGGTTAGTGTGGTCCTTCCCCTGGGGGGAAGCTCTGCAGGTGGGGTTCTTTGATAACTAATAGTTAAGGTTCATGTAATGAGATTCTACATTGAAACCATCAATCAATGATTAAGCCATGGGAAACAAGGGCACCCATCAGCACCACTGCCACCCATATCAGAAGCTTGTGAGGCTGATAGATGAGGGCAGACATCACCACAGTGACTGGGTACAGCTCCTTAGAAGAGAAATAAGAACCAAGAACTGCCTGGCAAGAACAAGGCTGTGCAGGTTACTAGCTGGCCCATCAAAAGTCCTTTGTTTAATCTACAAGTCAGTAGAAGAGGAGTTACAGGGATGTATCTTCACTTTTATTTCAGGGTAAATTGTTGACAGTGAAAACAGAACTCTGCCTGGAGAGGGAAGGGTTTGGGAGCTTGGAAGAGTCAGTGTGTCTAAGGTAGAGGTGTTCAAAGGACTTGAACATGTCTGGAAGCTAGCAATTTCAGCTGCGGCTTTTGTCAGGGTTACCCTTAGCAGATGATGCTTTAAACAGCCCCATCTCCTGAGAAGGAATACATCCCAGGAATGTCTGCACGGCTCATAGGCTCCTCTACCTGCAGGCCCACAGGACATGAGCCCTGCTCCTGGACTTCAGCCTCTGCAGTTCATGGCTCTGGTTTTTCAGGCCCTGCTTGCAGGTAATGGCATCTGTATGAAATTGCTGGGGAGAACATGTTGCAGACACTGGTGTTCTTAGAGTATAAAGTCTGATTTCAGAGACCAACAACCTCAGGCCTGGGAACCAAGTCCAGGCTTATTCCCTGTAGATGAACAAACGTACACAGGCTAGGCTTAGGAACCTGGTCCAGCTGTGCCCTATAGATGAGCAAGCAAGTGCACATAGGTCACTGTGTAAGGTCACTTTGTGGGTGGCAGGAGTGCTAGGAATCGCCCTGTCTCCTTTTATGTGTGTCATTTAAGGATTTAGAAAGAATGTCTGCTTCCCCTAGAAAGGCCTCCCTACATCCACACCAGGGTACTGCAGGGTAGAAAAGCTGCTTCTCTGCTGCCAGTTGGGAGCATCTATGTGTTCTGTCCAAGTCATGGTCCTCTGGCATATGTACATGCTTGAACTTGGAGTCAGACAGCATTTGCAGCCCACAAGGCCCTGTCCACTTGATGCCGAGATCAGAGCTTGGCTGCATGCTAGTAGTTGCTTTGGGAGAAGATGACCATCATTCATCAGAGCTGGACAGGAAAGAAAATACAGAAGAAATCACAGCTTACCAGTAACTGCAGGGTCTCCATCGTTTTGCAAAGCTGCATTTAAAGGGTTTTATGCTAGATCTGAATGTGTAGCAGTCCTGTAGCTGCCTAGAGCTGAGCTTTCACATTGCTTTTATGTAGCTCTTGACTTAACCATCCTGTGCCAGAAGGAGCCGGCTGGTTCTCCCTCCTTTGCTGCCCATCACCCAACTCTTAAGTGTCTGTGTGCTTGCTGCCCTGTGGAGACAGTCACCCTTGCAGCTTTGAGGGAGAGGCTATATGAAGTTCCATGGTCCTCATTGCCAGATGAAAACAGAAAATTTGCTCAAATGATGCAGGTTTGATTAAGATCATGAAAGAACAGCTTCCAGCAGATTCCAAACAAGTATTGTTGGGCTCCTAGTTTGCATCTTCCAAGTAAAGTATACTCAACCACTGTGTAATGTGTACATGCACATGGAGGATCTTATTTGTTCTAGAAGATCTGTTTCCTCTCCTGTTCTAATCCAAGGCATCGTGGTCCATGCTAGTGTTTAGTCCTTCACAGGCTCTAGTTCTCTCAGGTCAGATGCATGCTGTTGGAACATAAATCAGAGCATGTCATTCCATTGACCGAGTGGCTCTCACAGCTTTCTGTCGCATGTATAGGAGATACCATCCTGTGAGGCTGTGTCCCATTCTGACCATCCCTACATCCCCCACACCTCAATCCCCTGCTGATGCCCCAGATGCTCTGGCCCATTTCCTTGGCCTTCTGTCTGCTTGACACATCTTTTCCTGAGCTCCCATAGAACTCAGTCCCTGGCTGCCACAGTCATGGATCCAGATGCGGCTTCCCTACTTGAGATTTCCTGGATGCCCTTCTTCCATCTAGCCCTACTGTCTCCTCACAGGAGCTCTCCCTGTCTATCCTCTTCACCTTGCTTTTGGATATTTCTTTAACAGTTTGCTTTTTTTAAAAACTGTCATTCGACAACTAAATGTTTGAACCATGCCCCCAAATGTGTGCTTCATGAGTGGAAGACAGTGATACATCTGTTAAGTATTTTTCAGTCCATTGAGTATGTACACATGCCTCAGAAAATGTGTGGCAATCAGGCGACAACTTTTAGGTAGGGTTCTCTCCTACCATATAGGTTCTAGGAGTGGAACCCAGGCCATCAGTGTTGGCCCCAAGTGTACTTACACATTGAACCATCTCCATCACTGGCCTCCAGTATACAGAGCTTAGCATTTGATGGAGGCTCCTGAAGACAAAGAAATCACTATGCATGAGTCCATGTTGCTGGCTGATTCACCACCTGTGTGTGAATGAGAGTTAACAATGTAGGTGCATATCAACCACTGGCCATAGACCCAGGCTCCACCACTTGGTGACTTGCATGTCAAAACTGACTTGACAGTCTTTCTGATGTCTTGTGAAGATCATAGGAACCTACCTGCGAAGTTGCTAGAGTGTACTTACTCCTTGTGACCCTGAGCTATTGATGATGTCCTTCCTGCAGATAGCTCTGGTTCACAATTGGTCTAGAGTAGAGATTGCTGAGTACCTGGGCTACTCATGTTTGTGGTTTAGGCTTGCCAACACGCTTGTGTTTGTGTTGCTGCAGAGGGTGCTTTAGTTTCTGTGGGGATTCTATGGGAAGTTCCCGCAGACTCATTACAGTAGAGTAGAAGTAGTGGCAGCTTCACTAAACTTTGAATCTCTGTACTAATCATGCTTCATGGTTTTTTCCTGTAGTGTTGCCTGGAAACAGAACTGAGAGCAGTCATATTGTGGTTCACGTATTCCCTGTGAAAGGACACAAAAGGTGATTGAGAAGTATTTACCAAGAAGTGTCTGCTGTTCCACCGGTCACTCGGTGTGTGAGAAGGATGTCTGCAGAGGACTTCATCGAATGACATCTTCAATTTCAGTTGGCTATGTGAGTATGCAGATAAAGATGAAGGATATCGGAGAACAACTATATACGACACAAGTGAATGGTGGACCAAGTTCTTTGACCATGTCCCCCAAACAGCCTAATTGTAATAGAGCAACTCGGCCAGACAGACAGGAAGCACAAACCCTGCTGTACCAAGGCTCAGAGGCAGAGGCTGCCATAATGACCATTGCTACTTGTGTGCAGTGCAAAAGTGTTCACAAGATCCCACCTCAAGACTTGAGGAAGGGTCCTGGGCAGAGCCAGAAGGAAGACGCTTATGTCTGCTTCAAATGCAGTCTTCGCTCAGTACCTGCCCAGCTGCATTTTGTGAACGGTAACCCCGGTGCTGTTCACGTCAGAAATGAGATGGAAGCCATCTCTAGTCCTGTAAATAACAAATTCAAGGTTAGGAACTTCAAGCCAGGCAAATACTACTGTGATAAGTGTCGGTTCTCCACCAAGGACCCTCTGCAGTACAGAAAACACACGCTGCAGCATGAGGAGATCAAGTTCATCTGTTCTCACTGCAGCTACATCTCATACACAAAAGGAGAGTTTCAGAGGCACCTGGTGAAGCACACAGGTATTTTTCCTTACCAATGTGAGTACTGCGAGTACGGTGCTATCCGCAATGACTACATCGTCAAGCACAGAAGGAGGGTCCATGAGAGGGCTGGTGCCAAACGACCATTCAAAACTGTTGCCAAGCTGGAGCCCAAGAGAACCACCACCGTTTCAAAGCAGAGCATGGAACTCTCAAAGGCCCCCAGTCCCAGAGCTGCCTTCCAAAACAAGTTATCAGACCAGCTATCTCGATTCTCTGTCCACACGAACAGAGACAAGACACACAGTTTGATGTTGTTACCTGATCTAAAGAAGTACCAAAAAGATGTAGTGTGTATTCCCAACAAAATGGCCCTGTGTGAACCGAGCGAGGTGAGCCTGTTGGGGAATAAGAATGTTGAGGTGGAAGTGCTCTCCCCCTCAAAGGAGCCTGTGCAGCCAGGTATGCCGCTGACTGTCGTGGCACCTTCGGAGCTGGTAGTCCCCACCAACTGCCTTGCCCAGTTGATCGATGTCAAGGTCGTCAATGGCACACAGCAGCTCGTGCTGAAACTATTTCCGTTAGAAGAAAACTCCCGCCTTGAAACAGGCAGAGGCGAAGGAGGCACTTCGGAGTGGACAACTACTGCGAAGGGCTCAGGGGGACAGAAAAAAACGCTTTCTCCAGAAGTAGTGAGGTCACTAGCAACTGAAGGGAACACTGGAGAGTTCATGGGCATTGACCGTCTGCACTCTTTGGTTCAGAAACAGCTTAAAAATATGAAGTGGATGAAGTCTTGCAATTTCTTAATGCCCAATTCTGGTCACCAAGAATCTTTTCGCCGTTCGGATGCAATTAAAGATTTGCAGAAAACACATAGTTTGTGTCCACCTTCTGTTGCCTTAAAAAGTCATTCTCCAGCCTCTGTACAAAACAGTATTTCCTGTGGTCCTGGAACCCCAGCAAACCCTTTGAGTAAATCAGCTGTTTCTTTTGCTGAAGACGGAAGGGATCCCCGCTGTGACTCTCAGCAGCTCCTTCCCCTTGCCTCTTTGCCTGCAAAGGTTGCCTTCCCTGGAGAGAAGGACTTGTTGCCTATAGGTGAAAATGACTTAGAAGCTAGGAATAGGATTAGTTGTCCTGAAACAATGGTTTCCGCCAACAGGAAGCTGGAAGACAAACAGATAGAAAACAAGGTAGTGGGAAATACAGGCCAGCTTTCCTCTGCACAGAAAAAAGACTATTTACACATAAACCTTACTGGGGAAGAGAAACTGAGGTCCCAACAGCCTGGGGATCAGCCTGTGCAGCCCAAGAACTCTGAAAAGACTGGGAATACATTTGAGGGCCCAGTCATCTCGTCAGTATTTTCTCTGAGCTCTGGATCTGAAAATGTGCCAGAGGGCATTAAGTGGAATAGTTCAACAACCAAAATAAAGTCCATTGAACTACTGCGCAGAAAGATAGCACAGTTAATTGAATCTTGTGGCAAGCCTTCCTCTTTGTCTTCCAATGGTGCTCAGCGACGTTCCATAGGGCAGGCACCCAAGCTGACTTCAAAAGCAACTCCCAAGGGTATTCAGGAAATCAGTGAGTCTCTTCCTGGCCCTGGCCCTGGCCCTAGTTCTGGCCCTTCTGTAGGTCCTCTCCAAAAACCTCAAAACGAGGGCAGTGTTACTAGCAATGGGCAGCTTGCTGAGCAGATCTGTTCCAAGTTTGTCAATGTTGATGATGGGAAAATGGAAAGCAGGGTGACCCGAAAGACTCCTGTTGCTACTCCAGTGCTGATCCCCAAAGGGGCTGTGTTGAGGGTCCTTAACTCTTCTGAAGATGCTCACATCATAGAGGCTACCTGTGACACAGCTGTCAGCATCCCCTGCAGTGAAGCCCAGTTAGCAGAACCGCTGCCATTCTGCTCTATGAAACAGACAGGTTCAGGCTCCCAACCTCTGATGTGCAGACGTGGGCCAGCAGACATGTCTCCAAATCTAGAGGCATCTCTTCGGCCCAAATCTAGAAAAGAAGACACTGTCTACAGTACTACTTTTAAGAAAATTGTCCCTGTGTATAGCACACAGCCAGGAAACAATGACTCCAGCAGGCCAGGGAGGCCTATTTCTAGAAACCTAGCCATAGGCAAGAATAAAACAAAGCAAGTGAGCTCAGTCAAGAAGAAAAACAAGATGCAGGCTGATCTCTGCCGCTCTTTCAAAGACCCTCCCTTTTTTCAAGTTGCAAGGCAGCTGCGACTAATAGCTGCCAGACCAGATCAGCTAATTAAATGTCCTCGTCGAAACCAGCCAGTCATCGTGTTAAACCATCCTGATGTGGACTCCCCTGAAGTGACCAATGTGATGAAGGTAATCAACAAGTACAAAGGCAACGTCCTCAAGGTTGTCCTGTCTGAGAGGACTAGGTGTCAGCTGGGTGTCCGGCGGCACCACATGCGACTGACCTACCAGAATTCAGAAGAAGCAAACCACATGAAAAGGCAGATGATGCTGAAAATGAAACTGAAAAAGGTTCATAAGAACAACTACCAGGTGGTGGGCTCCTTGCCGGATGACCCTGCCCAGTGTGTATTTAAGTGCTGGTTCTGTGGGCGGCTCTATGAAGACCAGGAAGAGTGGATGAGTCACGGCCAGCGGCATTTGATAGAGGCCACCAGAGACTGGGATGTCCTTTCTTCAAAGGGCAAATGAGTAAAAGTTGATCTTTGAAGCAAATTGGTTTTCTTCTAGTTTTCCTGGCTTAGGGTCATACCCTAGACCCTTGGTGCAGTAGAAAGGGGTTCCTTTTCCCCCAGAGTCACCATAGGAAGGTTGCAAGCCCCTTACCTGAGCTCTGTGGCTGGACCAGGAGAGCTGGGAGGCCCTGGAAATCCTACTATTTTCTTTTGAAAGGATATAATGGTCTCCAATGGTTCTCAGTGGGATCTGAGGCCTTCCTTGCTTAGTGTTTATTTTTCTGAGTAGACACATCTTTCATAATCCGTTTAGAGGGGCAGGTTTATGATTGACATGCTTCTCGGATAAGTGCTGCTGGAGAGTTAAGCCTATGTGCACACATCCCCTTTGATTTTGCTTTGACTCTTCCAGAGTATTTGGTACATAAAAGAAATTGCATTTTCTACTTAATGGGTCATTTTAAATTTGTTAAAAAAGATGCTGTGCTTGACCCCGCTCCACCCTAGGTACTAGCAGTTGTTCTGCAGGGCAGGCCATGAGCTTTGCTTTCACTGGTAATGTATCAGCAACAGGTGTTAGACAAAAATTTCCAATGCTTAGTTTTGCTTGCTTATTGATAATAGTTGGGTAGGAAATACGTAATTGGTTATTTTGTTTTGTTAGGCAAAGAAGAGATACATAGAATTAAGCCTGTTCTTTGCATTTAGTGCTCCACACATTAAGGGCCATTTTCAAATGTGACGGAGCAGATCCATTGAAGCATAAGCCTCAGCAGTGTCATTCCAAGTGGACTTGAAAGCAGGCTGTAAAGGGCTGTGACTGGCTTCTCACCTGGGGATCTGTGCCAAAGCCCCAGGGGGCGCCACCACTCGAGTATAGGGTTAGAGGGCTGTTCCCCCAGGCTCTCCCTTTGCCCCTTTCTGAAGAGGCAGGTCCTTGGAAAGAGTACAGTCTCCGTGTCTGAGACCCAGAATGTTTTTCCTCATCAACACTAGCAACTGCAGGAAGAGCCCTGTGTCTGTGGAGGCGTTAAGAACACTACCCATTTTCAGTGCAAGGAACAAGCCTGCTCCCTAGTCTGGCCACAGATGCTCTCCCCTTGCTCACCTCACTCCCCTAATAGGTGTCAAGCCCTACCAGTTCACATGGAACCGGGGCACGTTAGGAGAAAGCCTATCTCCTGCATGGGTAGGGCTTCCTAGGCAAGGGCCACTCAGGCAGGGGGACCAGTCACAGACCACCCACAGGACCCAGGCTGTCCATCCTCAGGGGTTTAGTGATGCCATGAGTGGGACTGGGAGGAGGGGTGGTTACATGTGAAAATGGTATGCTGACTTCTAATCTGGGTAATCAACCTTCCTGACTTTGCCTGTTCTTGTGGCAAGCTTTTCTCCTCACAGTGAACTATACTCCTTTCAGGTTTGTTTTCAGTATAAATACTTGGCTTTTCTTAGGTATAATTCAATACCTGACCATTTTGTTAATTGATACTTTTAATTTAAAGTTGCATTTTTATATATGTGTATATATGTGTACACATATAAATATTTTTTACCATATGCAAATTGTGCAACAGCTAATTTTCTGATTTCCTATTTTATAATGATACATGAGCTTGGAAAATATAAAGCTTTTTATATTCTAGAAATAATTTATTTTGAGAGAACATTTTTACAATGGTTTCATCTCATTTTTTTAGAAAATGAAAGCACACTAAATAGTGGGACCTGATTCCTATGAGCAAACGGGAGTAGACAACCCCCGTGGGTCACTGTATTTGGTGCTCAGTGGCTCTGTCATGCAGAGCATTCTGAGGTCTGATCTGTGGTGCAGACTGGTACCCTCCAGCTCAAGCGTTCCATGTGATGTGGCAGGAGAGACTGTGGGATCTGTTCCTTCTCTACCTCACTGCTGCACCATTTTATCCCCCGAATGGCTGGGCCAAGAGCTGACATAGATGGGTATCGACAGAATAGTTAGACTCTGCAATAGCAGCTGTTTTTCAAGTATTATCTAAAACTGTGTGGAGCTGGAGTTAGTGAGCAGAATATGGAGCGAATCTTTGGGGGGATTTTCAGAACTACAGTCCTTGTTGAGGAACTCCAAGGGCTCCTGAAGTCCTAAGTGCAGGAAAGGAGGAAGTGACTAACTTTCCAAACACAGATGTTTAGAAATAACTAACTTATCGTGTAGGTAAGTGTGTGGAGGGGCCCCATTTCTAATGGATGGGAGGGAGAAGGATAGAAATGAGGTTCTTCCATAGTCTTACCTTGACTTTGAAGGATCTCTAGTCACTACATTTTGTTGATAGGACTTATAAAATTATTTTAAACTTATTTTTTAAGCTAGTTTTTCTTACTTTGGGGGACCAAAAATGGAAATTTCTTATATTTATGATATAGACAAGTAGAATTAAAAAAAAAATTAAGCCTCTTGACTCTTTAAGTGTCCTCTCAATAGATATATTTTATTCGAAAATTTATCTCCAGCCCAAGACATTTTGCGAGCCCCCATCATGGGGACTCACGACTTTTGAACTGAACTAAATTTGATGTGTTTACCCTCCAACACATCCCCCTTTATTTAGAATTTACTTACACCACCCGGAAGATGAAGGTAGTGTTGTTCAGCCTTCAGAATGACTTTTGAATCTGTGAATGTCTTCATGAGCAGAAAACAAAACTTTGTCTTAACATGTCAAGCATTACAGTTCCTGTGTGAACAGTTTGTGTCTGCTGCTCTGGTTCTGAAACTTGTATATAGAAAAGTTGACATCAATTTTGTTTAAATAAAGCAACTTTTAAGATCTTCACTGCTCTCTCATTTCAGATACTAAAATAGGGTGGTTGCAAAGTGTAGAATCTTGCTTGTAGTACTGATGTGTAAGGTAGTGATGCATACAGTACAGGCATTGAATTCCACCAGGGCATTAAGACACCTTGCCAGAAATTCAAACCCTGATGTAAACCCACACAACCCTTCTGTTTTGCTTTGACAAAATAAGTAATTGGAACAGCATCACCAGTTTCCTACCATGCCCAGTGGCCCATTTGAGGGGGATTTCAGCTGTCAGGCAGTGTCAACAGAGGCAGTAGTTGTACTGCTACCATCTCTGGTGCAAAGTAGCTCTTGTACCTGATCCCACATATAATTGGGAAAAGGACCATGATGCTTTAAAAGGATTCCTAATCTTATTGCTCCCTTGACCCAGGGAGAATTAAGCTTGAGGTAAACTGGCTAAATTGGGGGGAGAGGGGGAGTTGATTACTTCCACTTCACAGTTTTACTCACCAATTCATTACCTGATTGAAGTGAGCTGTCACCCTCTGGAGAGTTCCTTTATTCAATTGTTCCCTTGGACAGTTCCTGCATCAGCTGTCAGACATCCTCGGGTGAGATGGCCTGCTTGGGAAGTTAGGTTTAGTCTATCACAGACATAACCAATGGAAGTATAACACAAGCCACCTGTCAGGACAAGAAAACGTTATGCCAGTTATGATTGCTTTGCCAGCACCTTTAAAATACTGAAATATTTTCAGTATGCTCAGATTATGTGCTTTTTTTTTTATCAATTTAGGAATCTAGCATGTTTCTACATTTCAATTTTGATGTTAAAATGTTCAACTACAGCCAAAACCAATTTTACCACAACTCTAAGGTATTTAACAGAAAGTTGTTTCACACTGTTTCCATCTTAAGTGGCCACCATAGCCACATTTCAAAACTGAAGCTTCAAGGATCTGGTACCCTCCTGGCATACTCTGACACATAAGCATTTATACCTGGACACACACATGCTGAATCAAGAAACTAGACTCCATGAAAACTCCATAAAGAAAACGAAATTCTTCTCCGGGTTGTCTACCTAAACCATGCAAACCATGGGGTGAGACCACGCTACTGGTTGGCTGAAGTTCATGAGAGATGCTCTGAACAGTAGTGGCAACTCCTGTCCCTGCCCAGTGAGTGGCCTTGATAGAGATGCCCCTTGGTGCTTCACCTGCCTGCATGTCTGACCTCTCAAGGTTTCATTTTGTACTATTTAAAAGTGCTTCCCCACCTTGAAATCAAGTCTTTAATGTTAAATTGGTAAAAGCAAACGTCCATACCACAGCGAGCACAAGCAGTAAAACCACTGCTTCGCTCAAGGTTTGCAGCAGTCTTTTTCAGAAAGGTCAGGCCCAGATTGTTCTCTGTGAAAAGTTATTTGCATCTTAATAGATGGAAATTCTCACAAAAGGCCATTCCAAGTAGATTTTCATTGCTTCTCTAGCACCCATCCAGGACTCACTATGAGCCATCGCCCCATGTTTGCAGTTCTTATATGTATTGATCTGTAATGGATCTGTGTGCAGAGTCCATTTCCAAGTTAAGAACAAGTCAGTTCACACTGACCCAGGTGTATAGCCAATGAGGAGCCTCTGTCGGAGAGAGAGCCTCCGTAGCATCATAAAGCTGTCAATAGTTCCAGGCTGTTTGAACTTCCCTAAGCATTTGTAAATCAGTTGGCCAAAGCACATCAAAATCTTGATTGGAAGAACATTGACACTGACACACTAAAGGAAGATTGGCATTAATGTGAACATGTCCTCCCCATTTACTGGGGTAATTTGAAAATGTAGTAGGGATTACATAGGGCCAGGCCAATAGCAATTTATAATTGATTTCCTTTATTTGGACTATAATAATAAATTTAGACTGAAAAATGGACACTGGAAACAATCACTTGCAAACAAAGAATGTACAAAAAATGCTGCCAAGTGTAAATTTTTTTTAAAGTCCTGTTACTGCATGACTGCATCCAAATGAGCCCTGTTACCCCTTCTCAGTAGATGTGTAGTCAATTTAATCAGTGCTTTATATTTACCCTAAAAGTACTCCAATGATCAAATATACAAAGTAATGACTTCATGACATTTTTTACCTACTTGTAGCTTTGCACTTTGCTCACATCGACCCTCCCCCATAGCTCTACCAGCCTACCCTCTTTCTAGTCCTGTTCCTCCCATGTAAGGCCTTCCACCTTAATGTCGTGTACATGCACAGACACTTATACTTAACATTTGAGTCTGGTTTATTTCACTTAATATGATGTCTGGTTTCATTCATTTTTTTCCTTATGGGTGGCATAACATCATTCTTCATGACTGAATGAGCCCTCTCTGTATATAACCTTCCACATTTTCTTTACCCACTCTTCTGTTGTTTCTGTGTCTTGACTGTTGAGAAGAGTCCAACAGTAAACGTGCAGTCTTGTCTGTCATGTGCTGATTTAGAGGCCCTAGGATATATGCTCAAAAGAGGCTGGCTGGATTGCATGGTACTTTAAATATCTGAGGAACTCCCCTGCTGCTTTCCACATTGTTTGCACTGGTTTGTCAGAGTTCTTTCCCCCCACACCATTTCCACCTGCATTTTTTGTCTTTTGTTTTCTTGGTGGATCTCCATTCTGACAGGAGATGGGATCTCAGAGTAGTTTTAATTCGCATTAATTAATGGATGAGGATGAGGATTTAAAATGTTTACTGCCCATTTGTATGTCTTCTGTTAAGAACTGTTTGAATAATTAGCCTGTTGATTGGTAAGATGGATTTTTTTGTCGTTTAGTTTTTCATAGACTAACCTTGATCTCTTGGTTCGGATTTTCTCTTCCATCTGCTGCCTGTTTTCTTTGCTGCTCAGAAGTTTTGTTTATGTCATGTAATCCAGTCAGTGCTTGGGATGGGATTTCCTGTGATAGTGGAGTCTTTTCCAGAAAGTCCTTGCCTATTCCTGTGTTTTCCTTTAACAATTTCAAAGTTTTGGGTCTTATATTACAGCCTTTGAGAGGTATGGGTTTAGTTTCAACTTTCTAAATGTAGATATCTGGTTTCCCCAGTTTAATGGAGAGGCTGTCTTTTTTTTCAAATACATGTCTTTTTGGTTTGGTTTTTTATTGTTTGTTTTTTGTTTGGTAAGAGGGTTTCTCTGTGTAACAACCCTGACTGCCCTGGAACTCACTTTGTAGACCAGTTAGCCTTGAACTCACCCAGTTCCCCCTGCCTCTGCCCTGGCAAGTGCTGGAATTAAAGGCATGCACCACCACTGCCTGGCCATTTAGAACTGTTTTCATTGAGAATTCTTGTGTTTGTGTTCTTCAGGGAAATTGGTCCATACATTTTTTTTTAAATCCAGTTTTAATATTGGAATGATGCTGGCTTCAGGAAGTAAGTGTGGTTGTGTTCCGTCTCTTCCCGTTTTCTAGACTACTTGGAGGACCACTGCTGTGAACTCTTTCAAGTTTTGATACAGCTCACCAGTGACAGTCCTGGATTTCCCCTTTAACAAATTACTGCTTCCATTTTATCGGGATCTGCTTAAGTTGTTTATAACCTGGTTTATTCTGGTAGATCACATGTGTCTAGGATCTTACCCACTTGTAGATTTTCCAGTTTTGAATACTTTCAAATATTCCCTAGGGATCTTCTGGATTTCATTGGTTATCTATTATTAACTTGGGTCTGATTTCTTCGTTTGCCTTTTTTTTTTTTTTTTTTTTTTCAAAGAACCAACTCAGTCCCAGCACTCAGGAGGCAGAGGCAAGTAAATCTGAGTTCCAAGTTCAAGACAGCCACAGCTACATAGTGAGACCCTGTCTTAAACAAAAACCCCAACTCTTTAATTGGTTGTATATATTGTCTACTCTTTAATTGGTTGTATATATTGTCTTAGTGACCAATCCATGAGTTTCTACCATGACTTTTCTTAGGTTTGCCTTCTATTGCTGTGATAAGACACCATGATGGCTCTGTAGGATATAGAGATCTTATTTAGCAGTCATTGACTTTCAGGACTTAACATACAACATGCTTCCCATGCTTTTTCAGACTTGGGGTTTCTTCAGATCTGATGTCATTCTGATGTATCTGCATGCTGACATTCTATAGTCATTTATTACTTCTACTGTAGTGTATCACAGAGAGGTCCTTGTCTAGACTGGTCATGTCTGTCAGAGGTTCAGAATGCCTCTAGTACTCATATGCCTTTTTTTTAACTAAGATTTAGGAATTCCCTCTTAGAACTTCATTGTATAAATTCTCTGTGTTTGCCTTTTTCTGAGCTCTTTCTATTCCATGGATTCTCGATTTAGGCTCTTGATTGTAGCCCAGAGTCCTTAGAAGTTATGGTCATGCTCATGTATTTCCTCGGTCTCATCCTCTGTGACACTTCCCACTATGGGGTTTTGTTTTTGGTTTTGGTTTTTTTTTGTTGTTTTTTTTTAATTTTGTTTTTGGCTTTTCTAAACAGGGTTTCTCTGTGGCTTTGGAGGCTGTTCTAGAACTAGCTCTTGTAGACCAGGCTGGTCTCGAACTCAGATCTCCCTGTCTCTGCCTCCAGAGTGCTGGGACTAAAGGTGTGCACCACCAATGCCCGCTCTCACTATGGTTTTTATATACTTGATTCACTGAGGTTTTCGTTTCTAGTGTTTGCCTTTTTGTCAAACTCTTGATTTTCACGTCCCATTTTTCTCACTTCCTCATTCATGTTGCTAACTTTCTCTATCTTGCTAACCTTCACATCATACTTGATACCTTCTCTAGTTCTTGATTGCTTCACCTACTTGGGATTTTTATCCACTTTGAAGTCACTGGTCACTTTTACAAGTGAACATTTGGCATCATGTCCTAAGTTTTAGCTTTCAAGCATCTGTACTGGCCTGTCCTTAGGGTTCTGACAGGATACACCCTTAGCTGCAGCCACTAAGAGCACCACCTGTGCACATTCACTGTGTTACCTTTTAAAAGGGCCCTGCCCATCTCTCTCCACTTTCTCTGACTCTTCTGCCACTCCTGTCCCCAGAGGCCAGTCTTCCTTTCCTCCTCCTCCCTCTTTCCCATTCACTTTCCCTCAATTAAAAAACATCCCTCCACCCAAGTTCTGTTGCATGGCATTTTCACTTGAGAGGCAATTTTAAAATTACATCACTGTCTCTGAATTCAGTTAATTAAGGAGTTTATCTTCTGCAGGTGTCTGGATGTCTTGCTGGGGGGGGGCGTGACATTTGCATATGTGTTGGCTTGGACATCTCTCCTGGTTTTGAGGATTTTCTTTGTAAGTGGCCTATCTCTTGAGGGCTCACTCCCTACCACTTAGGAAAAATGTTATAGTGACAAAACCAAGATAAAAATACACTTAAATTATGCTAGAGCCCATGGATACATCAATGACTAAACATCAGAAACTAGCAGAATAATGTACATGTAGTAATGGTAAATCAGTGAGACAAACAGATTGTAGGTGACAGGAGAAACAGGGTTAAATAAAACAGCAAGAATGGAGGAGGGAGGACAGGAGATAGAATGGTAGGGTTCCTCCCAAAAATGACAAATTGCATTTACAAATTTACAACATACATAAACTTAAGCAGACTAAGCCGGGCAGTGGTGGCATATGCCTTAGTCCTAGTACTCAGGAAGCAGAGGCAGGCGGATCTCTTAAGTTCAAGGCCAGCCTGGTCTACAAGAGCTAGTTTCAGGACAGGCTCCAAAGCCAGAGAAAACAGTCTAACTGCCCCCCCCCCAAAAACCCAGCAGAAACCACAAAACCCATTCTTTTATAGGTAAGATAAAGCCAAAATTCTAATAAAAATACAATGAAACAAGGAATCAGAGATAAAATAAGACCTACCCAACTATGAAGAAAAATCCATGAATAAGATCAAACATGCAAAGGGAAATAACATTTAAAAAGTGATTTTTGTTATTGCTTTTTATTGTTGTTGGTTTTGAGGTGTTTTTGATTTTTTGGTTTTGGTTTTTCCAGACAGGGTTTCTCTGTGTTCCCTGACTGTCCTGGTCACTCTGTAGACAAGGCTGGCCTTGAACTCAGATCCACCTGCCTTTGCTTCCTGAGTGCTGGGATTAAAAGCATGCACAACCACTGCCTGGCTAAGTTGTTTAAAAAAAAAAAAAAAAAAAAAAAACCATTAAGTCAAAATACTTTTATGAGTATTATAAAGAGAAACACAGGAAATGTATTGAAGATCTTTGTGTGTCATCTAAAGTTTCAGACTCTGGGTGGACCCAGGGGACAGGGGCTAATTTGTGAGCCTCAAGTTTCTGAGACTTACAATGGCTCTAAGCCTACGGTAGACAGCTGTGTTCACTTTGGGACCTACCCAAGGTGTAAGAGACCTCAGGGGGCACGCAAGTTCTTTCAGCTCTCAAGAGTGCAGCTAGTCCACCCTGGGAAGATTAACTTCTACTTGGGAAAAGCTTCCCAGATGCTTCAGCTATGGGGGAAGCCAAGATAGCCCTGGGATCTGTGCTTGTGCACCTTCTTCTCTCCTCCAGGATGGATATGGATATCAAGCTCAGCATGCTCGGACTCCATGGCAGAGGAGTAGCTCCAAGGCTGGAGTACATCCTGACATCAGGCTTGAAACCCCAAAGATATTTCAGCCCCTAAGCACTGAGGGTGAGGCTGCTTTGCTGGCACATATCATTTGCACAGCTATGTATCCTTTCACTGACATTTGGGGGTGGAGGGAGCTTAACAGCATCAGACCTTCCTACCCTCCCTGAAGCTATGGCAGATTGACTTCAGGTTCTGACTTGATAATCAGTTAGCCATAGCACAGGGTTATGAGAAATGGAACGTCCTATGCTGACCCTCCAGTCCTCCTCCCCAGGCCTGTGAGAACTGGGGTTGACCCAGTAGCATGCCAGTTCTCGTCCTTGTAGCCTGCCTTTCCTTTCAGATGAAGCTTTTCTCCTCTAAGATATATTTTGTTGTTTATGTGTCTGTGTAAGAGGTTAAGTGTGAAAACTTACACAAGTATCCTTGGAGGTGAGAGGGCGGCATCAGATCCCTGGGAGCTGGAGTTATAGATGGGTATGAGCTGCCTAATATGGACAGTGGGATCCACACTCTGATCCCTAGGTGTTGGTCTCTGCTTCCTTTCCCTGCCCCACTTGGAGTCAAGTGACCTTCCTTTCTCCCCCTCTCCCCCCATGTCCTATAACTGATTCTGTAGAATCTGTATTATCCAGATTTCCCCCTCATGCCATCCCATGCCATTGGAGGCAGCTCCTAATCCACCAACTCACCAAAACCTTTGACGTATGCTTTATACAGACCAGAGCATTTAGAAGAATACTGGATCGGGGATGATTACAGGTCTAGATGTTGATTCCTGTGTTTGTCTTTGTTGGATTTGTTCATTGGTTGGCTTTGTTCATTGGTTTCTGTTTCTGGACCAACAATCAAGGCCTGCATGGGCCTGACCTAGTCCCTTTACATATACCTGACAGGTGTGTAGCTTGGTCTACTTGTGGGATTCTTAATGATAGGAGCAAGGGTTGTCCCTAATGCTTTGGCTGGCTCTTGAGAACCTATCCCTAAGGGATTTCCTTGCCCAGTCTCAAAGTAAGAGGAGTTTTTACTGCAACTTGATATGCCTTGCTTTGTTGCTACCCATGAGAGGCCTGCCCCTTTCTCTAAAGAAACAAAGGAGGAGCAGATTGGGGGATGAGGAGGTGGAGCAGAGGGGAGGTAGAAGAAAAAGGGAGGGGAAATTGCTTCAGTCAGGATGTAAAAGAAATATTGGAAGAGACAGGGGTTATGCTTGATCTTCAACTGATGAGAAACAAAACAATGTTAGGGAGGAGTAGAGTTGGAAAGTCACAATATTAATTTTTATGATAACTATATACTTTTTCAGGTTTGCTTTGGGTTTTTTTGGGGGGTGGTTTTTTGTTGTCAGTTTGCTCTGCTGTTCTGTGAATAACATCAATAGTCATTCAGGTTCTATGTCATGCGGGGCTTACAGGACTTAGGTCAGGCTGCCAGGAAAATCCAAAGTCAAAGATGCTGGGAACAGAGAGCCAAAAGGGCCAGTTTATAGTTGGACAACATGATTCTAGTATGGGTCTGAGGAGCAACGTCTAAAACAGCTGTAATCTTGGGGACAGTGGGGTATGGGTTATCACAAATGAGTTAACTGATACCTAGTTATTTTCTTGGGGTTCCTGAGGTGACAGATGACATTGCTATTTAAAGCCTCATGCCACTTTTGTGTGATTCTATATAAATACTACACGGAGGTCAAGGGTCTTCGTCAGGGCCTTTACCTTCAAGTGACGGGGTGCGCCAGGGTGCGGGGGTGCGCCAGGGTGCGGGGGTGCGCCAGGGTGCGGGGGTGCGCCAGGGTGCGGGGGTGCGCCAGGGTGCGGCGCCAGGTGCGGGGGTGCGCCAGGGTGCGGGGGTGCGCCAGGGTGCGGGGGTGCGCCAGGGTGCTTGCCTAATGGTCTGTGTGGAGGTTAGGCTTCCCCTGAATTGAATAAAGCTCGTCTTCTGTATGGTTGAGTTCTCTTCAAACTTCCAGGCTTCCACAGCTCTGCCGCTTTCCTGGCATCAGAGCATGGCCCTCACAGAAGGGCCAACAACTTTGGTGTCACGGAAGGCCCATTTCCTGGATCAGAGACTGTACCTCTTTATTGTGACCTCTCAAGGTGGGAAAAGCAAGCTGGCTCTCTGAGGACTCCCCATGGCAATCAAAACACTCGGGGGGGGGGGGCTTAATTCTGTGGCATTAAAGATCAGATTTCAAAACATGGAGAGGTCACTCCCCCTCCATTCAGACCACAGCAGTAATTATGTGCAGAAACTGTTTGCTACTACATACATGAACCAATGGATGTTGAAAAGCACATTTGTATCTTCTGGACTGTGTGTATGTATGTATGTATGTATACACATTTAGGGATGTGCCTATATATTTATGATTATAGCTTGCCTGATGGTACAGAAAGCAAAACCAGCTACTACATTAGTTAGCTATAGAAGCCAGGCGGTGGTGATACACACCTTTAATCCCACCACTTGGGAGGTAGAGGTAGACAGATCTATTAGTTCAAGGCCACATTGAGCTACATGAAGTTGGTCCAGTCCTAAATAGAAACAGCTCACACAGAGATGATCTCAGCATCTGGGATCATACGCCTTTAATCCCAGAACTAGGGAGGTATAAAAGGCAAAGGGAGAGGGAGCAGTCTGAGGCTTGGTGAGAGCTCATGGAGACAGGATCGGCTCCTTTCAGCCTGAGGTACAGTTAAGAGCCAATGGCTTGGGTGCTTTGCTTTTCTGATCTTCAACTTGAAACTCGAACCCCACTAACTGTCTGAGCCTTTTATCATGTTAAAATAAGACCTCGGGTCCTAAAAAAAAAAAAAAATAAAATAAAATATACAAATAGCTGTCCTGTCCTGTCAACATTGAGCCCCCGGCTACTTAGGGTAACCTGATACCAAGTGAATATCTGTAGTGCGTTAAATACAGCAAGGCGGATGCATCCTCTGTGAAGTTGGCTTCAAGCTTAAACAGCATTCCTGCCAGGTTGGGGTTGAGAGCATACTTGAGAGCCTGAAGGAGATGGCAGCAAGAGTTCAACAGTTTCAATTAACATTTTTCAAAAAGTTGGGAGCTCGGCAGTAGTATCATGCGCCATTAATTCCTTCACACAGGAGGTAAAAGCTAGCTAATCTGAATTTAATGCTAGCCTGATCTACATATTGAGTTCCAGAACAGCCAGGGCTACACAAAGAAACCCTGTCTTATAGAAAGGAAGAGAGGGAGATAGAAAGGAAGAACGAGAGAAAGAAAGAAAGAGAGAAAAGAAAGAAAGAAAGAAAGAAAGAGAAAAAGAAAGAAAAAAGAAAGAAAGAAAAAGAAAAGAGAAAAAGAAAGAAAGATGGAAAGAAAGAAAGAGATGGAAAGAAAGAAAGAGATGGAAAGAAAGAAAGAGATGGAAAGAAAGAAAGAGATGGAAAGAGATGGAAAGAAAGAGATGGAAAGAGATAGGGAAGAAAGATAGAAAGAAAGAAAGAAAGAAAGATAGAAAGAAAGAAAGAGAAAGAAAGTTGGGAAATGCAGGGGAGCCTGTGGAAGTTTGGTAAATTGGACACTAATTTCGAGCAATCACACTCCACCTCTAGGTATGTGACTCTGTATGAGGGATTGGCCCCAATGTTACACCAAAAATTAACACATTTAATGTCTTGCTGAATTGTGATGAACCCAAGCATTCAACATGCTATCAGATGGTTTTGTTTTTAAAGATTTATTTATTTATTATGTATACAGTACTTTGCCTGAATGTATGTCTACATATCAGAATAGGGCACCAGATCTCATTATAGATGGTTGTGAGCCACCATGTAGTGGCTGGGAATTCAACTCAGGACCTCTGGAAGAGCAGCCTGTACTCTTAACCTCTGAGCCATCTCTCCAACCTCAGTCCTAAACTTAGTATTTACTAACCTGTTAGTAAATAGATCTCCACATAACCTTGAACAGAACACACCCTCGAGTTGCAGAGAATCTGTGGTGGCATTCGGAGTGCCCTTAGCATTATTGGCTGTCTCATAATGGGTGTGAGCAGAGGCCCCATCCTGATCACTTGAATTCTAGTCTGCAGCTCTAAGCATACTTGACATTTCACTTCTAAATCCCTCATCCCAGTGTTGTCCCTGAGGGTTTGGGTGCTTGAAGCTACTAACAAGGTAACTTGAAACTTGGCCATTAAGGTATTTAGAATAATTTAACATCTTTAACATCTGATGTCCTTACTTACAGAAGCTTTAAAAACAAAAACAATACCCTCTGCCTTGCAAGTCTGCCCGGTTTCAGCATTGTATCCTCATGAAGAATGTGGCAGAGAAAAACTGTTGCTAACACTGAAGTTTGCAATGTCACTGATTGACATGAGATGGCATATATTACAACTGGAATCCATCTCTTAGGGGAAAGGTGTGGAAACCAGAAAGTCCTCCAACATGTACTCTGGTCCAGTTATGTATTCTGTACATTTCTTCTGGCAGTGTGAAATAGATTGCAAAGGTACAAAAAATAAGCATGCTGCTCAGGTAATTAGCTGTGTTATGTGAAATATACATATTGCATATATATCAAGTTTTTGGTGCTTTGTCATGGGTGTCAGGTCCCCCAGAACTGGAATTATAGACAGTTGTGAGCAGTCATGTGGGTGCTGGGAATTGAACCCAGGTCCTCTGGAAGAGGAGTCAGTGCTCTTAACCACTGAGCCATCTTCTCCAGCCCCTCAAATTTTTATACATGTAAATATAGACTACATTTTGTTTTACAGTCTCCATATAATTTATAAATTTGTAGCAATTACAAAAACAAATTTTTTGTCTGAGGTTTCAAAATTGGTCCCATGATGGATTTTTAACACCCACCAGGGAGTGTGGGCAGGTGTTTCCGGGTTCAGCAGGTGGCACAAGAACCTGTCCCCATGCCAGCCCCAGTAGCCCTGGACTGTTGTTTTTAATTTGTCTCCATGAGACTTGATCAGAATAAGCAGCGTCTTTGGAGAGCTATGATTTACCCCTCACTTTCTCTTAGGAATCATGGAACTGAGTCATTCACTCCGTTTCTCCCAGCCTCAATCTTACTCAAACCCTGGCCTCATACTCAGGAGAAGGCTCCTCGTCTTTGTGCATTTGGGTGGAAGTTTTCACCAGGTAAGTCAGAAAGTAGTTACCCTTTAGAAATCAGTAAAGTCACCACTGAATGAAAAACTCACTGTCGATTGATTTCATCTCTTAGATACAAAGTAAATAACACCTTAACATTATAAGCAAGTTGACGCTGGCAAGATGGCAAAGTGAATTCACTCCCTGGAACCCATATGTATTACTTCACTCGTAGCTGTGGTTAAAATGCCATGACCATGGCTCGTGGACCCCAACACAGACCAGGGCAGCCCACTGGAATCAGCATAGCACTCAAAGGCAACAGGAGTCATGATCATCAACACAGACCCTGGCTACTGTAGGACCAGGGAACCAGACATGGCCCTTGGCAGCATCCTGGCCTGGCCATCACCATGGCCCCAGGTACCAAGCAGGCCTCCTACATCTGCCCACTCGTGTCTTTCCACAGCACGTGAACCATTTTGTTTCTCTCTCTCTCCCATTTCTCCACCACTTATTGCCTTATCATAAGACCCACATGCCCAGCCATGGCTGTCTGTCTTCCCACCAGCTGAGTGAGGCCTTGAGGACCGTGGACCAAACGTAACTTGTAGAGTTTGGCTTATGTTTCCAGAGGGCTAGGTGCCCAAAAAATGTCAGGAGAGGCATGACAGCAGAAAATAGGAAGCTGAGAGATCATATCTCAGGGCCCACCCTGAGGGACATACATCCAAAGCCTCAGATCCCAAAAGTTCCCTAACCCTCCCCAAAAGGCACCACCAACTGGGGACCAAGGCTCAACTACAGAAGCTTATGTGAGACATTCTCATTCCAATCACGCCATGACAGAGACTTGGAAGGTAACATCTGACTCAAAAGTCATTCTCTGGCTTCCACATATACTTGTCATGCCTACACACGCAATAATTCAAAAGCTTTTAAAAATACACATTTTAATAGGGCAATTATCGTAAAGCAAAATTTTAGTGTGTAAGGTGCAAGGATTAAACCTTATCACAAGAACAGTATTTATTCTAATCATTAGAATCCTCTCCAGTGGGTTGGCCCTGACTGATCCATGGACCAGCACAGCCTAATGACTGAGCTATATGATGTGAAAGGAGAGATCTCACCCGCCTTGTAGGCTGGTTCCAGTGAGATAGACCCAAAGGTAAGTCAGCTGAGTTTGGCCTATTGCATTGGTGGAGGGGGACCCAATACTTATCCTTGATGCATGCACTGTTCCCGGTTTGTCCCATTGATCCTTTTGCCCTCTGCCTTGTGCCCAGAGGCCAGTCCCTCCTTGCACAATACTTGGCTTCCATTTCGGTTTGGATATCAGGTGGAGTGAGAAAGAAGCGAAGGCTTATATATCCCTTCAGCTTCCTCAGTGCCACATTCCACTTGTTTCCTTATAACTCTGGTTTAAGTTTTCATTACATTTTATTCATCATTGTGTACACAAGACAGGGGCACATCACCAACTATCTGGCATACGTGAGGGTCAGAGAACAACTTTCAGGAGTCAGTCCCTCCCTTCCACCATTTGCTGGAAACTGAACTCAGGTCGTCAGGCTTGGTGGCTGGCACCTTTACCTGCTGAGCTGTAAATGCAAAATACACGTCTGCCTATGATTTAGTTTAGTTACTGTTGTTTACCTAACATGAATAAAGGCAGAGGCAGTTTTGTAGAAAACTTCATAAATTTTGAACCCTTCTTTAAAAATACAAAATTGCAAATCTTAAGTTAGGTACAAAGATGAAAATCTAGTTGGAAAAAAAAATTAACTTTCAAAATGAATATATATATATATATATATACGTAATCCTAGTACTGGGAGGTAGAATAGAATCTCTAGAGTGGGCTGGCTAGCCAGCCAGTCATGCAAAATTGGTGAATTCCAGGGTTGGTGAGAGACCTTGCCTCAAAAAAGATGAAGAGCAATTGAGGTAGACAGTGGATATTAACTTCTGACTTCAAATGTCCTTTATCAGTAGTACCTTTTGTACATTTGATCTTTTCTTTATGGTCATAAATTTTGATGAGCTTTGTTCAGTACAGAAAACAGAAGAGCAATTTGTTGATTTGAGGTACTTACTACAAGCAATGCATTAGATATATCAGAGGCCTGCAGAAGTGTGTGAAATTGGAGCCGATTGTGTCCCTATTGACTGGAGTGTCGGGGAGTTAGCAGTAAATAAACTGCTCACAGTGCTCCAACCATATGTCAGTGTTCAGACTAGCTTGTAGCTTTGCACATTTCAAATTCCTTCTTTCTCCTTTACAAACATCTACTTCTGGTAGCTAGACTTTGTGAGACCCACTTACATAATAATGTCGTTTTTGGTTCCATAGGGTGATGTCACAGGCCTTGGATAAGTTGCTTCATGAGGCAACAGGAGTCTCCAATACCCACCCTACAAGGCAACAACTGTCCATACTCACGGGAGGGATAGTCACAGAATTCAGAGTAAAACACATCCACTCAACATCTACTGCAGGAGACTGTTCCAATCACCTACAGGATAGGGCTGGTGGAAAAGTACATGAGGAAGAGAAAGATCTTACCTAATGATTTGAAAATATACCACTTTTGAGAATTTGATAAAGTATACAGCTGTGTGCATGTATTGCTTGAAGCCTGAGAATAGGCCCTTGTTTTTATCTGTATGCTTGCTGGAGCAGTCTCCCGGAAAGGGCCACTTTAATACAAGTGTGCCATTTGGTTTCTGCTAGGATCCACTTGTCACCTGCTACACACCCTGAACTATGGTGATTAAACCATTTCCCCTTCATTCTGCTGAGTACTTGGTTCATATGACTCACACTGGTGCAAGACTATGCTATGGATGGATTCTGTCAGGATCCAAGTCACTTCCTAGTTTTGTGACTTGGGAGTCTGGGACCAAACGCCTGGACCAATTTTCTTTGCATCTAAAAAGGGAGTTTGGTGCAGGTGTTTAAATGAAGAGTGCGTCTCAAGGACTTACCTCGGCGGTAAAGCTCCACATCTGGAGGTAGGTAAGGCCTGCAGATCTAGAAAAACGGACTGCAGAATAGCAATCAAAGTATTATGGGGTTGGAGGTAAGGAAAACAGGTGAGAATGCCATCAAAGACAAGACACACGGGTGGTGGAATGAACTCACTGTAGGGGTACTCAACACACTCCCGGTATAAGTTTCAATCCAACCATCAGATTTCACCTTCCTTCCAGAATATTTAGTGATGCCAAGGTTGTCACACACTGATAGAAGTGATTGTGAAGATTAGGAGGTGTGGCCTTGTCCCAGGGAGTGTGGCCTTGTTCCGGGAGGTGTGTCACTGGGTGGGGGGTTGGGGGGGTAGACTTTGAGACTTCAAAAGTTCATGCCAATCCAGTTCTTGTCCCCTCTCTGCATCCTATTTGTGGGTAAGTTGTGAGCTCTCAGCTACTGTTCCAGTCCCATGTTCGTCTGCCTGCTGCCATGCTCCTTGCCAAGATTGTCCTGGACTTACCCCTCTGGAAACATGAGCCCCCAATTAAATACTTTCTTTGTAAGTCACCTTAGTTGTGGGTTACCTTTTCAGAGTAATAGAGCAGTAACTAAGACACCAACCATAGATGAAGTGCAGGTGAACGTTAAGAACATAATTATGTCCATTCTGTCACGGAGGTCCTATAGTTGAGCTAGACAATAAGGCATTTGTCTTTTTCCCCTTAGATTTCAATGTAAGGTCAGAGCTGAATTGCGTTTGCAGGGTGACCAAGTGAGGGATGCCAAATTCCTTTACATATGATGTGCAGAGCCTCTTTGTGTAGGATGACATCTGAGCAAGGATCTGAGAAAGGTAAGTGAATGAGGCACACACATCTAAAACACTCAGGAAACACATAGGTAAAACTCTTAAGACTATTCTTTTATATCCTATTGATTCTTCCCAGACACAGGAAAATTTTATACTTATTCATTCCAGTATCCTTCCAGTGCCAAGGTCCATATGTCACGTCTTCTATTGTAGTAAATACCTTCCAGAAGAATGACAACTGGGCCAGAAACCCAGGCTGGGATCGACAATAAATAGAGAGCCTGTCTTGCCACTACTCACTCCCTAAGCACATGATCCACTTTTGCTGGTTTCCGACACAGGTATCAAAGTTTGAGAGCCATTAGTGGCATGTCACCTGAAGCTGCCAATGGATGGTGGAGCCCAGATGTGGAGGATGGGCTTTGTCTCCCTTGGGGCATGCTGTATTATTTTGCCAAAGGTCCCCAGTCCTAATCTTCCTCCTGCTCAATTTCCAAGAAGAGATTCCAGGGACTAGTTCTGGGTTTCCTCTTTAGACAAATCTTTCATCACATGGTCTAGCCTTGATTCGGACACCAGCTCTGCTACACCTTGCTTCAGAGTTTGCTATAATGAATGTGTACTGAGATCAAAGACCCCAGGCCCAGTCAGCCAAGAATAATCTTCCTTTCAAAACACTGCCTTGAGCTAATTGCCAAATCCCTCCCATCATTCCTCAGACTCCTTACTGAGTCTGCTTTTGTACCTACAGGGAACCGTTTGAGGCAATTATGGCCTCCTTTTAGTTTATCCATCATGATGGGGTTCATTCCAGCTCTGAAAACATTGTGTGACTTCTTCCAAGATTTCCCATCCATATCTAATATCCCATCAGCAACACTGGAAGTCAAGAGGAATCCACAGGTCCCAACGCCCTTGACACAGCCTAATTCCTCTTTTGATTTACATTGCCCTAATTTCTTGAGCTTTGTGTTTTACAGATGTGGCTCTGCTGTGAAATTTGAGTCCAGCTTATTGATTTAGTTTTCATTCTAGTTCCAGAGTGTATGAATGGAGGTCAGATGACACCTCACCATAGTTTCCCTCCTGTCACAGGGATTAAACTCAGGTCTTCAGGCTTGATAGAAAGCAACTTTACTACCCACTGAACCATGGTGCAGGCCCATATATGAAAGTTGTATGTGGCCCAAGCTGGCTCTGAGCTCAGTGTGCCACCAAGGATGGTGTTTAATTTATTCTATCCGCAAGCACCAGGATTACAGGTGTGCACCAACTACATAGGGATGGTGCTACATAGGAGAGAAGCCAGGGCTTCTGGAAGGCTAGCCAAACACTATCACCACGATATTAAAGTTCTCATCAGCTAATCAGCTTTGCTGAAAGGGCCAGAGAAGCTTAGGGCTTCTCCCCAGGTCCTCTTATCATTCGTTGTGGATTCTTGAGAGCTCACAGGGGCAGGCGTTGATTGTAAACCCACATAAGGTTTCATAGGAGTTAAAAAGGGGGTGCTAACATTCATTAGGTACAGGAAAGGGGCTCGCTGTCACTATAGCACACCAGAAAAGAACCCACCTTCTGCTTTTTTACCTGTGGTTGAGTGGATGAACACAGCAACCTCTCACCGCAAATGAAAGGCTGGACTCCTGAGTGAGACTGTCCTTGGATCATTCCTCACTTCCTATGGAAGTGTTAATTGAGCTTTTATCACCCCAGACTTAGCTACAGCTGTACTGTTGTGTTTTGGGTTTTTTTTGGTTTCCATGGCTATTAAGGCCAACGTTACCTATACTCCTAGATAGAGAGAGGAGATGATCAGGTTATACCTAAAGGAAAAGGCCCTACACTTGATTCCATTCCTCTAGCTCTTACATTTTTTTCTTCCCTATCCTTCATTCTGTTCCCTGAGCCTTGGAAGGGCTGATACCTTTTTCTGAGCACTGGGATACCAAGTCACCATAATCGCTCACTTATTTTGGTAGTTTTGCCAGTTTATATGTCTCCACCAGTAGCTGCTGCGACAGTAAGAAGCTTCCCTCCAAAAGCAAGGGAGATAGTGTTATGGGGAGACCGCCAGAGATCAAAGTCTTTATTCCAGCCAGGTGTTGGTGGCACACGCCATTAATTCCAGTACTCAGGAGGCAGAGGCAGGTGGATCTCTGAGTTCGAGGCCAGCCGGTCTACAGAGCTAGACAGGCTCCAAATCAAAACAGAAACCCTGTCTTGAAAAACCAAAAAATAAAAATAAAAATTAAATAAATAAAATAAATAAAGTATTCTAGCCAGCAAGGACTACACTCAAATAGTTGTTTAGGGTAAGGGGTTTTTAAAAGGCAAAAATCACATCTGTGTACTCATACAGTTTAATAGAAGCTAAGCTGAATGGTTAGCTGGAGGAGGAGGTTTGCACCAGCTTGCAATGTTATCTGGGACCTAGAATAGAATTGGGTGATTTCCCATAGAATTCTCCATCAAGGAAATAAAATTCCAGTTAAACTTGAGGGCCTCAGCAGGAATACAAATGTTTAGAAAGCTACTAGGGCTCTATTACCTCCCTGGCAACAAGTTTTTGTTCTGGCTTGCAGTACCAGACGTGAATTTCCTGGCCTTAAAATGGGATTTGGTATCACACATGACAGTAAAGCCACTATAGATAGCACCAATAGACACATCTAACCTAACCTATATTGGTGATGTAGTATATGCTGGATCCACAGCCAAGTAGGACTTAACACTGGCAAAGTTAATTTAAAGGAAGGAAAAGTTTATTTTGGCTCAGACTTTGGGGGCACAGTCTACCACGATGGAGAGGTTATACTGTAGGTACTTTGGGCAGCTGGTCACATTTCACCACGTCAAAAAGCAAGCAGGTCAAAACTGGTACTCAGCTCACTTTCTGTCCAGTCTGGGCCTCTAGCCAACATCGTGGAGTGCCACCCAGATTCAGAGTTGGTCCTCACTCGTCAATTAAAACATTCCATAATCACCTTTATAGATACACTAAGAGGGGTGCCTCCATGGGGATTTTTATTTAGTTTTGGTTTTTCAAGACGGTTTCTCTGTGTAGTTTTGGATCCTGTCCTGGCGCTCACTCTATAGACCAGGCTCTCCTTGAACTCAAAAACCCACCTGCCTCTGCCTCCCTGGTGCTGGCATTAAAAGACATGCACCACCACCACCCGGCTTTCCATGAGGATTTTAAACAGTCAAGCTGAGCATGAGGAGGCACAATCACTGGACTCTTGGGAATAATTATCCTGTAGCAGCTCACACAGCACCATTTAGTATAACTAAAGCTCCAGCCAGCAGGCCAAGAGCTTCCAGCTCAACCCCATCTTGATTTCTTGGTGCCCTGGAATAAAAGCATATGCTATCTTCAGAAATAAGGTCTTACTTACATCAAGCTCTAGAATGCAGCCAGTAGCAGTGGCAATAACTTTCATGATTTATGTGACCTAGGGGGCTGCCTTCCAACAACTCAAAAGATGTAGCCTACTCCTAGCATGGAGAGTTTAGTTTATAACCCATCAATTTGGGGTGTGTCCTGCCCCACCTATGAAGGATATTTCCTTTTAAGTTTTTACTATTTTTGACAATGCTTGGAAGGAGGTAGTTATTATTCACTTATTGCTTGGAAAGTCATTCCCAATTCAAATCCAGAGGCAGAGTATTCTGATTGTTGTGGCTTCTTGTAGCTGGGCCATTATGGAGACCCCATCTCATACTGAATCATGAGTTTTTCTATGTTGTCTTAATCAGACTCAAGGGGCACCTTTTGTCACGATACCTCACTTTATCCTCCTTTGCTTGTTGGTGGATATCGCTGTCCTGCCAGCAGCTCTCAAACACATGGAGGCTTATATTAGTTACAGATGCTCACTTGATAGCTCAGGCTTATTAACTAGCTCTTATAACTTAGATTAATAGAAGCAGGTTAATTTATGTATTGCCATGTGGCTTTTGACTTTACCTGTCCTCCACCATGTCTTGTTCCCTCTATCCTGGCAACCCCATTGACTGGACCCTTCTACCCAGAATTCTTCTAGTCTGGCTTTCCTGCTCAATCTCTCCTGTCCAACTACAGGCTATTTAGCTCTTTATTAACCAAAAGAGAGTAATGCTTGCTTGCAGTGAACAAAGATTGCTCCACAGCATTTGCTGTCTTATTTCTACCATAGGTTACAGTTAGGTCTCAGTAAGTCCATATAGCCAGAAATGAGCTCAAGCTAGACTATACAAAAGGATTTTTGGCAGTTAAAGAAAAGCCAGCATTCCTCAGGAACATGTTCATTCTCCTTATCTTTGGCGAAAGGGACATACAGTTGCTTGTGGTGCCTATTAATGTGTCAACACTCACAAGTGGCCTCCGGTCTCCCCCAGTCCCTATTTCACAAACACCTGTTATACATTTTGAAGTCCACATAATACTCCTGGCCCTTCACTCCTGTAATGAGTCTGTCCTACCAGTCAGCTCTCAAATGACGACGTGGGGACTTAGGAAAAGTTTGACCTCCTAACTAGCTCTTATAACTTTTAAGTTAACCCATTTATATCAATCTGTATTCTGTCATGTGGCATTACCTCTCTTCCATATTGCACCCCATTTCTTGCACCCCATTTCCTCTCTATCTCCTGGCATCTCCAGCATGCCTAAATTCCTTCCTCTCTTCCTTTCTCTCCAGAAATCCCTCCTGCTTAGTTATTGGCCATTCAGCTTTTTATTACACCAATCACAGCAATATGCCTTCAGTGTACAAATATCTCACAACCCCCCAGGTACTCACAGCCTTATAAATCACCATTCTTTACTATTTACTCTCTTCCCATTGCACTATTCTCTATTCTCTTGCTAGTCTCTACCTCTTGATATCTCCACTATTTTCCCTTCCCATTTCCCTAGCCCCGATCATGTCCAGTCTAATTCCTTTTCTCTGGACACTTCCAGGGGCCTCCAGCTAATTTCTCTTATTCACAAAACCTCCCCCCTAATAATGTTCCCCCTAATAATGGAATATCCACTTCAGCATTTTCTTTACTGCTCCCCCTCCCCCGGACCAGTTTCAAGTTTATAGACCCTAGGAAGGGTTCTTTAACATAGCCAGGTCTGCTTTGCTGTGTTAAGTACCTCAGCCATTTCTCCCAGAATTTGATTCTTCAGACACATGAACTGCTGTGACCGTCAGCTGCCACTGCTCTCAAAACTGAGGTCCTGATCCTGTTTCCTTGGGTGCTCTCTTCCCAGCCACTAGAATTTGTGTTCCTAAGTCCCTGGCCAATTATCATGACATAGTGTGCATTAGTCAGGGTTCTCTATAGAGTCATAGAACTTACGGGATGAATCTCTGTCAACTTACTGGAATTGACAGGCTACAGTCCAACAGTGGCTTAGTTATGACTGGGAAGTCCAAGAATCTAGTAGTTGCTCAGCCCCAAGGGGCTCAGTGTCTCAGCTAGTCTGCTGGGATATTAAGCGGGAATGGATATGCTGATAGAGGGGAGGGCAAGCAGGTGAAAAAAGGCACACCCTTCTTCCATTGAGGGTCAGAAGGTGTGGCCCTGATTCAGGGCCTTCCAGCCTCAAGGTCTGAACTAAAGGCTTGTCACAGTGTCAAGATCTGGGTCACAGTGTGCCGTCCATTTTTGGGTTATATAGTTTATTCCAGATATAGTTAAGTTGACAACCAAGGAATAGTCATCACATAGTGTTAATAGGCCTTCTTCAATCCTATTCCCAAGTTTGGAACAAACATGAGTAGTGACTCAAAAGTCCCACAGAGCTAAACCATTAACTTCCTTACTGCAGACAATGAGGACTGAGGCAAAGTCCTCCTTAGCTGAACAATTAGCTTATCAATTCACACTGATAGTAGAGGGTGGGTGGCAGGGTTCTGACAAGCAGTGTACTGCTGAGGTTCCCTGACAAAGGATGCAAGAGGGGACACCTGTTCTGGGGCAGGAAGACTCAGGGTAGACTGGGCACTATATGTGGCTGACTGTTCTCCCAGCCCAAGCTCTTCAAGACCACTCCCTACACTCCTGCCCTGGCCAGAGGGTCAGGCCACAGGGAAGGTCTCCCTGCATAAATTCTGAGGGATGCAGAATCCTCCCAAGACTCAGCAGCCTTTAGAAGTTTGATTCCAAAATCAAAGTATTTCCGATTCTGAAATCAAATCATTTCTCTGTTCCCTCTTGGGTATTTGAATTCCAGCTCAGTGACTTAGACACAACCCCCTAGGAGCTGCGCTGGACCAGCCTTTCCCCTCAGGACAGGGATGAGGATTGGCAGGGTGAGGATGAGGGTGGAGCACAAGGTAAGAAACAGAGTGCTTAGCATTCCTGTTGACCCTTCCCTGAAGAATCTCTGGCTGAAAAGGTGTTGATTAGGTTTTTATCATGCTTTATGCGAAAACCAGTGAACAGGGGAAGAGCAACTTAGTTGAATTTCTATTCATGTGTATTCACAAGGCTATTTCACCTGCCAAGGTCCTAATGAGGTAGAAGCAGACAGGTCCAACAGCTCTAAACTGTGTGCATTGAGAAACAAAAATCGAAAAGCAGCATGCCTAGGGACCTGAGGGTGCTAGCACACTGAAGCAGGGCAGTCCTCTGAGAGGAGTCAACATGTTGGGTATCCTGGGGGTGGCTTAGAACACAGCTTCAGACTAAAGCAGCTGGCTCCGTATTATGTAAGTTACTTCCCTTCATTTGGTTGTGAAATGCTCTGTGGTTACACCTGCCCCACTAGATTCCGGGATACATTGGTTGCCACAAATGACCTCTCACTTCCTCAGCTCACGTTAGAACCCTTACAATTTAACAGTCAACAAGGCTCAGTTCTGTTTTCCGGTTGTTACATGGCTTTTCAGTAACACTTCAGAGGCATAAACAAGCCCTCTCCAGGTTCAGCTGTCTCCACTTCGGGAAAATTGCTAAACAAAGAGGAGCGATTCCTTGGAGCATAGATTCGGAGTTTTGTACCCTTCCCTTCAGTGGGAGGAAGTGAGGTCGGGAAAAACTGTAGAAGAACGGAGAGGGATAAGACGAAGCAGCAGACATCTAGTCCCTGGGAAAACACCAGCCCCAGGTTGACTTCAAGATTATGGAATGGGAAGCAAGAGGTCCAGATTGGAGGGAAAATATGCAGAAGCACCAGCAACAAGTGTTTAAAACTCTAGGAGAGCGAAGCTATCAAAACAATGAGGCTGAGCATAGAAGACCACAGGGAGCATTACCTTTAAGGCAGGAAAAGGAACAGACTGATAAAAAGCAGAGGCAGAGACTTCTGCCAATGAACACATGACACTGGCTCGTTTAATTTTTTACTGTAATCCTCTAAGGAAGACTTTGGGTCCTCTCCATACCACAATTTAAGGGACAAAAAGCTGCAATTTGAGGCACTCTTGCTCCCTCATTAAGCACAACGACCCTGGTGAGCTGGAGAGATGCAATCCTGGCTTCCAGTCTCTCAACTCCACTGTCCTGGAAGAGCCTCCACGAGGCTCCCGCTGAGAACCTGGAGGCCAGGGGTGTGTGCTGTCCCCAAATGCTTGCTTCCTCAACTTTTAAACACGCTTTCTTGGCAGTAGATGGTATCTTTGCTCCATAAAGAAACCAAATTAAAGCCAGTCTGAACGCTCTTGCTTAAGAACGTATATTCCCTCGACACTCCCAATTCTCTGTAAGTTAAGCAGATCTTGGTTACTTCCAGAGCACTTAGCTACACAGTGTGGTGCTGGAAAGGCCATTAGAAATGCTTTCACAACATTTAGAGTCTGCAATCTAGAAGCCCCTGGATCTATACAGGATGATGGCACACCAGGGCTTCTTAGTACCCAGAATTTTACTGCCCTCCAGCCCCGGCCCATCACCATAGCCAAGAGGAAGGAATGGAGAGGACTTCCAATCTTGGAACCTGAAGCTGCCCAGGTTCCAGTTGGGAGGAGTACAGGCTGCATCTTCGTGTTCTCCCATGGTGGAGACTTACACGGGATATTAAGGACAGGAAGGATATAAGCATTGAACCGGGCCACACGCTCTGGAGGTGGCTTAACAGGGCCTCTCAGGGATGGGAGCTGTTTATTCCTTGATCACGAAAAAGACCACCACCCACAGCTTAAAGTCAAATTTGAAGCAAGCTTTAATTAAATGCTGGCCATGTGGGTGGGCTCTGGCCATGTCCACACCAGGTTCCTGGGAAATGGCCCAAATCATAACTTGCAATGGCTTTAAGGAAAAAACACAGAATTTATTGTATTTTCCATAAGGCCCAATCAGGCGTAAGCACACATCCTGACATACCTCCAGCCTGTATCCAATCAGGAGCCAAGTGTACTTCCTAATATGTTTCCTGCCCATATTTGATCAAGCACATCCAATGCAGGTGGGTCAAACAAACTTGTTTAGCAGAGCGAAAAACCTATGGCTTGTTATCTCCCATAAACAGCCTCCAGTTTTTCAGGAACTCTCCTTGGACAAGGGGCTTGCAGATCAGAGACATTTGTTTCCTGGTCTCTTAGGCATAGTAATTAAAACTTAAAATGTAACTTTGGCTCTCACAGAGCTACTGAGTCTGGTGTTGTGTCATCATTGGTCGCTGCCGTAGCCACGCCCCCCCCAAAACGCGCACTCCATTCCCTGTGAGACAGAACCCCAGAGCCTCAGTGTTGTGGGAGAGGGGTATACACTTCAGCTCCTGCATCTCTCTGCTCCTAATGTTGTGAGGGCCATAGGCAGCCTCCCCAAGGAAAGGCTTAGCTGGGTTCTGCATCCAGTCCTCCCCTCAGCTTGCGGACACCACAAATCCAATCTATACGCTCAAATTTAGTTTCGCCTCTTTTAGTGGGTCACAGTGGCCTGCAAAAGACTGTTTTGACTTTGTCCTGTTTTCACTGCGAGAGTTCAGTTAAAAGAATACCGGATTATAAACCATTTTTCATTTCAAAGGGCTTTCCTCGCTACAATCACTGCTATACTGTCATGTGACCACCAGATGGCAGTGTTCAACTAAGATAAACTGACCAATGGCTCTGAGTGTAGGCTAAAGGCCAAAGGCTATCCTGGTGACATCTGGGTGGTGGTACCCCAATAGTCTACAACACTTCTGAGAGTCAGGGGAGATAGTGATGAGGAAACTCAGAGCAAGCAACTTTGAAAGTCTATAGAAAAGCCAGGACTATAGCTCTGGTTGGCTAACTCATGAGTCAGTGCCAGAAGACCACATTTAAGTGAACTAAAGCAATAGTAAACAAGATGGGAATTTTTAAAAATTATTTAATTTTATTCACTTAATATGCTTATTGTTTTGTTGTTTTGAGGTAGGGTCTATATAGGCCTGGCTGTCCTGGAACACAGTCCAAGGCTGACCCTGAATCACAGACCCACCTTTGATGGAATTAAAGACTTGCACTGCCAGCACAGCTTGGAATTTTTGTTCCATCTCCCGGTGAGACAGAAAGCCTGGCTGATCGGCCCCTACTCCTGTCCATCTTTTCCCCTCTCTAGGATGCCAGCTATGACTCTGCTACCTCCAAAGATCTGTCCTGGAAACAGTTTTATAAAAGTGTAGATGCAAGTAGAAGCAGCAAATGAGAAAAAGCAGTGAGAGCTAAGTCCTGTGGTACAGCCCATGGCTCACTCTTACGTCCCATCGAAGCAGCTGCTGAGGGCCATATGGAAGACTTGATTCAGCGGGAAGAAATGATCAGAGTATAGGATATAGTACCCAGTCCCCTGTGGAGAGGGAGGGCAACATATTGAGCACATGAAAAATGAAGGCCAATGTGTTGTAGAGAAACTTGGGGAGAGTGAAGCCATCCGTGATGGTTCAGAAGAGCAATGAACTAAATGAGAAGTTGGTGGCCATGTACCAGAAACCATACTTGGTACTTCTGCAGGGTTTGGAGGATATAATCAGAAGGAGTGAGTCAGTCAATGCAGCTGAACATACCCTCAGCTATGAAACCAGAACGCCATGCCCTACCCATCACTGGACTGACTCACTGAAAGGTTCCAGTCCTAAGCACAGCATTTGCTTGAAGACAGAAGCATGCTTCATCACAAGATAAACCTATTTAATACCATAAGATTCAGCTTCAGAACCCCACCATCAGAATCCATCTGTGCATCCTGTTGGATGCTATGTGGCCTCCTTTGAATCAAAAGTCTATTCTCATGCATGGTAAATAACAGGGCTCAAAATTTTCTATTCTTTGTCCTTAGTCTGCTCAGTTCAGTTTTACGGGGATTTAGGTGTCTTAGGTAGGAGTGGCATTAGACTGTCACTCCAGTTCAATTAAAAGCTGGCTCTGGAGTTGAGGAACAGCTTCCCTCTAGACCCAAGCATGCTTGTTTAAAGACTTCTTCCATAGCCACACGATTCAAAGAACTCAATGAAGGGAGATTATTCCCATTGGAGACTATTGCTACTCATATCACTCTTGGTTTCAGTCTAAAACTTTTGCTAAGACATTAATCTTATCTCAAGATTTTTAAGACGATTGTGTAAACTTTCTGTACCCTCAAGACTTGTAAGCAAACTATAGATCAATAACAAAAAGGTAAAAAGGTTAACTCTTCACACCAGGGTTGATAGTTAAACATCTATACATAGATATAAGCCAACCAAGAAAAAAAAATAGCTATGTAACCCAAACCAGATGATTCCTCCTTTTTTGAAAATGTATTTTTAAAGACTCTTATGGCGCAGTCCCAAGAGTCCTCCAAATGCAGCTTCCCTGAAATTAAGGTCTGTGATCCAAAGGAGGCCATACAATAGGATCCACAGAAACTGGCCACAGCTTATGGGGACTGGGTCTGAATCAGAGCACACAGATGGACACATGTGAGTTCTTTCTGGGAGGCTTAGGAAATGTCAGACTCCATTTCCCAAGGAGTTGTTTCTGGCCTCAGCAGTGTTAGTGTGGACACACCAGTATCGGCTCGGCTCTGGGGTCTGATCCTCAACAGCTAGCCATGATAGATCTGGCAGTATCTGGAGGCAGAGGGTATGGAAACTTTCTGCAGTCCTAGACAAGAATTCCTCCACTATTTTTGATCATACCCACAATCCTCTCCCTTAGCGGTTTAAACCCACAGTCCTTCCCCTCTTCCTCTCCAGCCTTTCTGATCTCCACTTTCTCCCTCCTCAGCTCTAGAGAAAATCTGATATTCAGTCACCGCCATGCTGGTTTCCACAGTGGCTCTACACAATTATATTTCCAGCAGCAGTGCATAATTTTTTTCTTTCTGCACAACCTTTACCGGTATTTGTTAGTCATTAGTCATTATACTTAAGACTTTGTTTTCAGTGTTTTGAAACAGTCTCATTAAGCCAAGGCAGGCTTCAGACTATGTGGATGATGAAGTTTTGATCCTCCTGCCTCCACCTCATGAGTGCTGAGATTACAGGCGTCCTACCACTATACCTAGTTTATATATGGTACTAAAAGGAACAAACCGAGAACTCAGGTCTAAGTATGCTGGGTGAGCACCCAAACAGTCAAGTTGCATAGCAGCTCCCAAAGCTGCTCTCATTAACATTCCCTTGACAGCTAAGAACATTAACACTTGAGAATTGCCAACCTCTTCATTTACCGGACAATTTATATTTTACCGTTTATATATCCTGGGCATGAATCCTGTCGTGTGTGTATAGTTGGAAAGGTCTTCTTTCCATTCTGTGGGCTGTCTCTTCACTCCAATACTTGTTTCCTGTGCTATGCGAAACTAGTCTCCTTCAGTTCTTGGGGTTACTTTCTGTACTGGTGAGTCCTCCCAAAAAACCCTCACCTATGCCCGTTGTCTTGAGGTCTTTTCAACTAAATTTTTTCTCTAGGTTTCAGTGACAGCTTTTACAGTAAGATTTTGGTCCATTGTGGATTGATGTTCTTTGTGCAGGATGGTATACGATCTAGTTTCATTCTACATGTAGATGTCCAGGTCTCCCAGCACCATCTGTTGCAAAGTCTCTTCTCTAGTGTATGTTTTTGACAATTATGCCAAAAATTAGGTGCTTATAACTTGTGTGGGCTGATTTTTTAGGTCTCAAAGAGGCAGCCACTAGTTTGCTTTCCTACTCAAAACTCCAAATCCTTTGTTCCCCCCATGATGCCTGACTGATAACGCATGTGAGGCTATCAGACTTGATACCACCAATGCCACCTTGACCTTCATACCCTGGTTTTAGATGAGCGTGGGTTGCCTTTTGCCAAGTTATGCATTTTCTTTTTATGCAGTGTTGTAAATTCTGAAGAATCAAAGACTCTGAATGGCTAAGATGCCATCTGCTGCAATTGACTGGTTGGGAAAGGAACTACATAACCACAGGTGCCAACACCCTTTCAGCCATGCTTTAAAGCCAGGCACACCTGTGGCCTCTTAAAGTAGCATCACAGTAGAGGCCAAGGAGTTGCTGATCTGATCCTTCATTAAGTGGACTCGTGTAACTCACCAGGACAATGTTAGTGTAAAGAATGATATGGGTGCGGCACATGAGAAAGCATTGTCTCAAGAGTCTCCCAACACAAGAGAAAACCCAGTCCCTGGATGACAAAAGATTCGGTTGAGCCTTCCTGACCATTGTCTCTCATACCTCATTTCCTCTATAAAAGACCCATTCATGTCCCCAAGTTCTAAAGTTGACTTTTGTTTGGGGAAATAACAGCTCCCCACACTGTCAGGACTGGTCCACTTAAGTTTGATACCTTCCCTCTTACTAGCCATCCTGCTGGTAAACTATTATATCTTTGGGGGTTTCACATTATGCAACCCAATTCTGAATACCTCCTAGTTGGTCCATATTCTCTCCTCATCCCTGCCGCCTCCCCCCATGAATGAAAATGAAGTAGAAGCCAGCATGCAAAGGCAAGAACGAAACAAATCAATAAACCAAAACAAGAACCACACCCAGAACAGAAGTCTCTGCTTTGTCTTTCCATCACTTATTCATCTTGATGGTATTGGAGGCTTCAGTGGGTTATAGAGTATTTCCCCCCCACCCTTGTCATATCAGCTTGACTGGCAACTGTCTATTGCAACAAGTCATTGGTCTGGTTCAAGGCCTCTAATTTTTGGTGTACCATTCTCACTGGATTTTAATCACTGAAGCTCTTCTGGGGGTATCCTGTGCCTTGGATATCTTGCCAGTATCGTTCAGTAAGACAAAGTCCCTTTACACGCTTCAGCGAGACCTAGATGGGGGTAGATGCTAGGCTGAGTCAACCCAAGGCACAGTTGTGTACCTGGGTGTTAGCCAGTCATGTCGGACTGAGCCACCCACATCTTTGCAGTGGTGGAGTCAGCTCCCCTACATGCATGAATTCAGAATAGGTTCATCCTATGATTTGGGGTGGGGGCCAACTCTTGATATACTGGGCAGCAACAAGGCCAGCTTAAGGCAGTGAAAGGTGGGACTGGCTCAGTATAGCTCTGACATCATCCCCGCATGGTTCCTAAGGCCTCCTGAGGTGCCACTGGCCACAGACATCAATACAGACCCCAGCTGCAGCTGGACCATGGACCCAGGTTATGTCCATTGGCAGCAGCTTAGGCCTGGAGAATATCCTGGCTCTGGGTAGAAGGAATGGCCACTTAGGTGGGAAGGTTCTGGTAGCTGTGAGGTCACTAGACACCAAGTCCTCAGGTTGAGGCCCCAGCCCTGGGTCTGTACGTGATTAGTGGCAGTGCAGGACCCAGCCTTCAGGACAGACCCCAGCCACAGTAGGACCGTGGACCCCAACATGGTCCGTAGCAGCCGCTGGGTCTGGATATCACCACTGCTCCCAGTGGTGGTATGACCCTGAGACATGGCCCTCAGCTGCAGCTCAGGTTCAGACATTGCCATGTCATTGAGTAGCAGAGCAGGCCACTCAGATATGGGTGCTTCCTGTTCCTTGGACGCCAATCAGACTCAGTTTGCTGGTTTGACCCCAAGCTTCTTCATGACACTTGGTGGCAATCCAAGCCACATATGTCAATCTAGACCCTGGCCACTACAGGGCCACAAACCCAGACGTGGGCATTTGTGGCAGCCTGAGTCTAGAGTAGTAGCACAGGCCACCTGTAACTGTATGGCCCCTGCTGTGGCACGGCCATGATTCCACCCAAGTAGCAGGTTCTGACCAGATCCTGGACCTCTGTATGGTCCCTTAGTGGTAACCTGTGCTACAGAATTCAATGAAGGCCACAGTTGCGGTTGGGCCATGGACTCTGCCATGGCCTTAGGCAGCAGTTCAGCCTGGTCAACACCCTTGTTCTGAGTGGTAGCTCTGGGCACTCCAATTGGGATAGCTCTGATGTCAGCATGGCTCCTGAACACCAACAAGGCCACAGACCCCAGGCTTCATGTGACCTTGGGTGGCACAGTGGGGGCATGGACATCAATACAGACCTCAGCTGTAGTAGGATCAGGGCACAAACATGGCTCTCAGCAGCAGTGTAGGCCTGGCTGTCACCATGGCTCTAGGCAACTGCAAAGGCCACCCAGATCAATACGGCCCCTGTGGCAACATGCTCATGAGAACTCAACATATGGTCTTTGGTAGCTGCCTGATCAGGATATCTCCATGGTCCCAGGTGGCAAGCTGGCCTCCACCATCTACTTTCTTCCTTCATGTGTCTTTCCATGGTGTATGAGCCATTCAGGTTCTCTGGCTGTCCTAACTTTGCCCCCACACCCAGTTTATGGTCTTCTCGCTTGCTGGGAAGGTCCCAGACTCAGAATCAGGTGCTTAGCTCATGGAAAGCTGACCCAGTTAGTTGGCCTTGGCAAACCCTTTATAGCAGATTCTTGGCTTTTCTCCAGACACCAGATGCCTATACATTATTGGTAGAAAGTAACCTCTTTGGAAGTAGGGGTACCAATAATACCAGGATGGGCAAGTCGCACCAAAATCACGACAAGTACATTCTTTTTCATTGTTTGGGCCTTAAGTCACCATTTGGACTTTACATGGGCTGTTTGTGGTACGGTTTGATAAGAATTCTTAGAATCTTGGTATTCTCAGCTGTATCTCAAAGGAGCAATGGGGTAAATGCTTTTAAGACTGCTTCCATTTATAGAACTACATAATCGGCAGGTCAGCCTAGAATCCTCTGAACCTAGCTCACCTGCTGGGCAGCATGGAATTAAACACCTAAGCACCCCTCATTGAAAGAATTGTGTCTAGTGCAATACTGCATGGCCTAGATTGTATTACATGCTAATGACAGACAGCTATCCAGTGCTTAAGTTTCTATATAATCTCACTGGAATTTTTCTGTTGAAGTTTCTTTTGTACAAGCACCTATGCAATTACTTAAGAATTCCAGACAGAAGAGACCATGGGGAAGAGGAAAACAGATTATCCCCACATAGAAAAATTAGGAGGAAAGGGAGTGGGGGGAACCTCCCTAGCCTGGTGGTGCAGGCTTGTGATGTAGGTGCCAGCCTCCTACTTAAGAGGCCAAGGCAGAAAAGAACAGGTTCCTTGGCTGCAAGTGCAAGCTCAAATTCAGCCTGGGAAACCCTGGGTGACTGTCTCTAAAGAAAAAAATGTGTAAAACATGGGCTGGACATATTCCTCAGTGGTAGAATGCCTAGCTAGCATGCACCAAGGCTCTATGCAAAATCCCCTGTATTACATTTACAAGTATTTTAAGGGCCATGGCACAACTAGGTCCTATGGACAATAAACAAGCTGCCAGATCTGCCTGTCAATGTCAATGCAAGGCATAGGACAGATGCTTTTACAAACTTAGACTCAGTGGTGTCACTCCTCAGGGTGAGGTTATATCCTCTAAGATGGCATTAAATCAAGAGGCCTCAACTAGGGAGTTCAGCAAGTAGAGTTTGCTGGATATAGCTTTTATTTTAGTTAATTTTTAGTTAAATTACAAAGACTGTAAATCCACCACTTAAGACCCACAGAAAGCAACCAGTTTGTCTATTTTCTTACAACTCAGGGCGCCACCTGGCGGATGCTCTAGGTTCAGTGTTTTAGCAAGCAAAGAAAAGAGGCGGCATTGTGTCTTTACTAGGCAAACTCTAGAGGTATTTTTACCAGACTTGGGGGGAGGTGTGTTGTCACTGACTGTGCCCCAATGAGCCAGTTTTAGCCATCCATGCTCAGAAAGTCATTTGAAACAGCCACATTAATAGTGAGAAGTAGAAAACACGTTTTATTCAGTTAGAGGGACAGAGACCCAATGACCCTTATGAGCCCATTTTGTAAGGTCACACACCCTGCAGGTAGGTTACAACAAAGGCCAGAATTACATACATCTAAGCAGTCCTGGTCAAGGTGTGCTCCCATCATACATTCACTGTCCCTTCTTGGAAGGTGGTCTGACATGTAAATCATTGAGAAAAGTTTCCCTCTAGTTGGCCCAGGCTTTAGGCTTTCCTTTCTCCCAGAATTAGATTTGGAGGGGATTCTAATTTCTTGAAATTCAATTATTTCAGTAGTTTGTCAACATGAGGGACCAAAGTGTCTTTTTGTAGTACCTTTATCTCTTTCAGGCCAGTTACAGAATTACCAATCCTCCTGAGGGACTCTATTAGGACCTACATGGAAAACAAGTGATAAAAAGAATGATTTAGTGGAGTTACAAATTTACATCATAGAAAATTAAGGATATCCATATCTAAGAAAAGCACAGAAATAAAACTAAAAGCAAATTAGAAACCCTCAGAACTCCTAGACTTTGTCAGCTATGTGTCGATTCAGATACTATGACTATAGAGGCTTTTTATACAACAATGCCCGGACATTTGTAGACAACTACAAAAGCTGGAGAGAAGGCAATGTGAATGAATCCATCCTGGACACTTGCCAAATGACACCAGAAAAATGAGTAGGATGAGGCAATTTTCCTGAGTGCATCAAGACAGAACATTGAGTAAAAGGAAAAACAGTTCAGAACGTGAGAAAAGGGCATCCACAGGGAAGGGCCAGTGTGCGCATTTCATGGATAAGGGTTATCAGAAGCATGAATGCCCAAAACTGAAGAAATGGGATAAGCACCAAGGCAAATGATGGGGCAAGAATGTGAGGATTAAAGGGTGGCTACAGGTCATTTAGATCCAATTTAAATTCCCCAGGTATATTAGTCAACATTCTTTAGAGTCATAGGATGTACACACACTCACATACTTGCATACACACATGTATATACACAGACATAATGTGTATATAGATGGGATTTATTGGAATGACTTACAGGCTGCAATCCAACCAATCCTACAATAGACAACTGAACTCAAAGTCCTAGAACCTGATAGCTGTTCAGTTCCACAGGCTAGGTATCTCAGCTGGCCTTATCTGTAGATCTTGAATTCCAAAGAAATAGGCTCCAATGTATGTTAAGTAATAGATGTGCTAGACAGGCAAGGACAAGCAAAGTAAAAGCATCCTCCTGTGCCCTTACATATACTTTCAGAAGGTATGGCCCATATTAAAAGGTACGTCTTCCTATCAAGAATTTGTTTAAAGGCATGTTTCTTCTTAAAGGCCTGTGTCTTCAAGCCTTAAGATCTAAGACACAAGGTGTGTGTGTGTGTGTGTGTGTGTGTGTGTGTGTGTGTGTGTGTGTGTTACCTTAAAGGTTTGGACTAGAAGTGGATTTACCCACTTCAAACTAAGCAGGAAGTATCACAGGTGTGCCCTCCATTTCTGGATTATAGTTCACTCCAGATAGTCAAGGTGACAACCAAGAACAGACCTATCAGGGGATTCATGGGAATGGGTGGCAAGGGGAAACTAAACTTCCTGAGAGTTCAGTCTAGGATCCATCCTTAATACTAAAGTGATTTGGACGAGTTAACCAAAAAACTATCCATTGCAGGAGTTAACAGGGAAATGACTCTTCTTGAATATGGACCAATCTGACCCTGTAGATTACCAGCTTTGCTTGTAAAATGAGTGCATGAGTATAGCTTTGTTCAGGGCCCTAGAACTCCGAACAATGCAAGAAGGTCATCCTATGGCACCAAGCCTTAGACCTCTCTGGCATTTACTTGGAGGTTGTGAATTGTGACCTATATTTGAAAGACTCTTTTGCAAGCCACTAAACAAAGCTCAGTTACTCTTGATCAACAGAAATGAGAAACACCAGTTTCCAATATTGTTAGATTTTTTTTAAAATCTGTTAAGATTAGCCAGAGGAGCCTGTAATTTGAGAGAGTGTTGCTATAGTCTGCTGATAATGTTTATTATAGCAGGTCTCAATCAACAGAAAGCGTGTATTTAACACCATTTTGGTGCTAACACCATTAGTTGCCTAAAGTGCTACTTCATAAAGCCCAAATTTGTAAATGATTTGTATAACATTTTGATTAAATTAAGGAAGATAGAGGTTAATATCTCCCATCAGTTGTTTTTCTGCTGCTGTGATTACACACACAACCAAGGCAACTTGCAGGAAGGGTTTATTTTGGGCAGTAGATTCCAGAAGATTGAGAAGCATGGTGGCAGGGCATAGGCATGAGACAGGAATAGTTATGAACTTACATCTTAAAGCAAACAGAAGTAGAGTACATACTCGAAATGGTGCCAAGTTCTTTTAACTCAAAGCCCATCCCCAGTAACAATTTCCCCAGCAAGGCCAAACCTTCCTATTCTTTCCCAAATGGGCCACCAACTTGGGATCAAGTATTCAAATGCCAATTATGGGGGGGGGAACACATCTCAAAACACAATACCTAAGGAAAGTGTCAAACCTTAAATACAGGACAATTACATGGGTTTCTAGGTATAGTGGGGGCTCTGAACTTGGATTCCTTATTTTGTGCTTATGCCTCTCCCTGTCTGGATTTTCTGGGTTAAAGCTATCTATCACTGTTGAGACAAAGTGATTAAGCTGTGCTTGTCCTTGAGGTTACGTAGTTTCCAAAAGCCCCTCACTGGGAAGGCCTATGAGATGTATGCTTTTCTACAATACTTGGGAGTCCTTTACCCTACAGCCCATTTTGCTGCACAACTGAGACAAGGGATGGCTAGCAAGTAATTGCAGCCCCCTGATGTCATCCAAGACACAGAAAAGCTCCCATTGTGAAAAGCAGTCATGATGCTCACCAAGAGCAGAGAATGATAGTGACTGATCTGTGAGCGTGCTCCATCAGAAACAAGCATTTGTGTCTCCCACAGTACCAGAGTGACAAATTCACAAGGTTGATAAAATTTCAATGTCAAAGTCTCTAAGACTCAAGGCAAACCCTTAGCTATGAGCCAATATAAAAAAAAAAATCACAAAATGTTAATATATTGATTCTTCTAAGATACAATGGCATAGAACATTTATTCTAAAGGAGAAGAATGGAGGTTAACTGGCCGTAAGATCAGACCAAGTCAAGACTGAAACCCACAGGGCAAACAATGAATCCTGTAGCTCTGTATCTACCATGTAGGGTACAAAGTGACCTAACAGGCTTGGGAAGCATCAACGGGCTTGGGAAGCCCCATTGTGTGGACTTTTTGGTGGAATCCCACGACATTGCTTCTTTGCTGGGCTGACTCTACTTATTGTAGTTTTCCTTGGCAGAAATTTCCAGGCATCACCAGTGAGTTTCACCACCCAGATTTAGCACATTGCCTTCTCAGGAGGATCCTGAATGACTCGGCCCTGAACACTTGCTTGCCTCCAAAGCCTTCCTTTGAAATTTGGGTGAAAGTCTCCATGATGTCTTATGCCTTGCATTCTGCAGGTCTACAAAATTAACACATGGGTCTTTCCAAGGTCATTCACTAGCTTGAGCAACAGTCAGGACCACTGAAACCATGACCATATTGGGCTCTGACATTACACCCTCAGTGTAGGTGGAATGAATCCTGGGAAGACAGCTAGGTAGCCCCATGTGGCCCATGAAAGCAGGGTGCCTAGAGGTGCTCTCCTACAGAGAGGCCTTTCAGGATAGCTTATTATATATTTCTTATTTTACATATGGATCCCAGTTCCTTCTCCCTCCAGAGCTTATTTCTTTTAGACTCTTGAGCCATAGATATAGGGCTGGGTGGGTGGGATTCTCCTCTCCCATGCAATCCACCTACACCATAAGGGGAAGGCCATTCCTGAGATGCTCTGGAGGTTATCTTTCTTACAATCCCAATGCGAAGTACTCAGCCCCTTTTCAGAACACTAACTTCAGGACCTTAACTTCCTTCATCAACTTTACACTGGCTTTTTTGACCAAAGTTTTTCTCAGTCCCTCTCCTTTGCCTTTTGCTCCAGATAAACCTGGATAAAAAGTATATATAACCTATAAACCTGGATAAAAGTAGCTGTCAAGCGCCCCTACCAGCAGGAAGCAGTTTGGGAAGAACGACGCCCAAATATTTTTTATAAATGTTTTCATTTAAAAAAAAAAGCATGTATAATTATGTCCAGCATGAAGTAAATAAATGTTTAATTAAAAAAAAGTAGCTGTCAATCACTACACAAGCCTCAACATGTACTTCCTCAACACAGTCTACTGGATTACTTAGCCCTTCACTTTTAAACTTAGTGTCAGAAAATAGACCAAGGTCCAGACAAGTTCTTTGGCAGAATGAACAGCAATGGCCTCTCCTCCAAATTCTGTACGATTGTCATTCCCTTCTGGAGTCTCATAAGCTGCCCTTTCTGTTCCTGTTTCTACCAACATTGTGATCTCAGTTCCCAGCAGGATTGCCCTGAAAGCGGATTTAACAAGTGGGGAAGGAAGCAACCTAATGCTGCAATCTTCAATCTCTTCCAAAGGGACCACATGGTCAGATTAGTCACAGTGACAAGATCATTCTGTGACATTGATTTTCTGTTCTTTTGACTTTTCATTACCATGACTAGACATCTGACAACTTAAGACTTTGCTGAGAATCTCACAAGTTTCAAGCCTGCTATGGCTGGAGAGTGTGGAAGGAAGGGAGGGAGGGTCAGAGAGCTCACTTTCTCCTTTTGTCCCAGGAAACGCCCCTGCCCCTAATCTACACACAATAGTGTCTGTTTATACATTTGATCAAATCAGTGAATGTTAACCAAAAGACTGGTTGTAAATTGAGTTTCTTGGAAGCCATCTCAACTCCGTGTTATCCATGTGGGAGTTCTCAACTTAGAAATACTTCTTTTAGTAGAAACAACGGGAGCTTATTTAGGCATTTTTTGAAGTACGTTTCTACCAATCTATGCAGGAAGGCAAAGGGCAAGCAACCGTCTTTAGCTACCTTTCCCCTTTGAAGAACAAAAATGCTAACCATGACAATTCCTTTTAAGAACTTATACTTGGCCCACAATCAACGAAGTAGGGCAAACATTCCTCTCCTTGTAGGATGGGACACATGGGCAGACAGGGGGGAATGGTAATAGCAATTATACAGTACTATTGTATTTTACCCTATCCTAGTTTGGATTAGCTCTGCTTTTCAAATTCCTTTCAGCATTTTCCCTCTTTCTAGTGTTTGAAATCTGAAACCTGATCTACCAAGCTGAGCTTCCAACCAGAATTGTCCCTTAATAGAAGCTTATATTCTGTTGCTGACAATACTAACTGTACCAGGTCAACTATGGCGGGGAGAAGCATCTAGTTAAGGCCTACCCTGTAACACCATATTGATTGGAGAAGCTTTCTGGTCCTCATGTTGGGACTAGGCTTCCTAAACTTCCCATGTTTGTGTCACTGACCCTGAGCTTCTCTGTAGATTCTGTCCCTGGAATAGTCTGGAATTATGAAGACACCAGTCAATCATATCCAAACTCTTTCTGGAAACATTAAAAATCTAGGAAGTTTCAGAATGCTACTATCCTAATCCTTTAGACTGAAACATTAAGATGTGACATTCCCATCAGGTGGGACACTTCAGCCTCTGTCACGCAAATAGGCCATTAATCTTTCTGACAGAGTTCTGAGCATCTGACACTAACATATTCCAGTAGCAACAGGAATGTCTCTCAGGTAACTTGGAAGAACTGTGACCTGCATAGTCAATCTAGAAGGTGCTTCAGTGAGAGTGTTCTGGCTCCCACATTTGCCTTGAGTCTAGGAGGCCCAACGTTGCCACATTGTAGTGGATGAGGCTAGGTTTAGGGTTTAGAATCCTGTTCAGATAAGGGGTGGCCAAGCGGTCTCCAGTCAAGATGGGAAAGTGCTCATGTCAAAGCTGACTATACAGGCCAACAAATGTTTAATCAGTAGCAGAGGCATGAAACAAGTACCATGCATGTTGAATGCAGTCCTCTACCCACCAACAACCCCGAGGTAGTGCCAGAGCAACCTGTCCTCATCAGGAACTACCCTCCATACTTACAAGATAATCTCAAGGGAGCCCTGCCCAAACCCTCCAACGAACACCATTTAATTAGAAAAAAAATGCTATACAGATTGACAGTTTCAACAGGTGTATGCATCCTATGATCATCCTGCCTACTCCTGATAGAATGCTGTGCTAAGTACAGAGAACAATGTAAATTCAGAAGCCCTCCCACTGTTCTAGCTGCAGTATTTGGGGGCAATCTTGACCAAACTGGGATTGCAGTGAAAGAGGATGCTCCGGTCAGTCTGGGCATTGCGGGATTGGGGCCTGGGATCGCTTGGCCTGAGCAGCGGAGAAGCCCGTGATCCGGCTGAGTGACGCCGCCGTCCTGGTTCTGAGGCCTGATGACTGGTGAGGAGCAAGGACTAGAGTAGGGAGGGTCACTGTGGCTTAGGTGGCACCTCAAAGTGCGGGTTTCAGATCCCGGTGGCCCAGTCGCATCCTCTGCCCCTCAGGAACCCTCTGTCTAATAACCCAGTCTAAGTCTCCTCCGTTCCCCCACTCCGTGCACCTGTACCTGACCCCCACCCTCTCGTACCTCTGCTCTGTCTGTTCATCCTGGCATGTCCACAGCCCACCTAGTCCCCTGCCCTCTCGCTGATCCAGTACCCTTCACCCAGAGCTCTCAGTCTCCAACCCCCGAATTCCTGCAGTCCTTTGGTCTGTACTTAGTTAGGCCATTGCATTGCTCTTCACCCTGATACAGATAAGCTTTACGCGCCCCGCCGACGTCGGCAGCCATCTGTAGCCTGAGCAGAGCTACAGAGGGCGGCTCCGGGCATGTATGCCCAGGAAGGCGCAGAGATGCAGGGAGGGCACCAACAGAAGACCCCGGGAAGCAGCCCCCTGCCCAAGCAGCAGGAACGGAGCCTGGCTTTGGCCCTGCCTGGCGCCCTGTTCATCATAGAACTGTGTACTGCCCCGACAGCCTGCTTGGTTGCACATCCACGGAGGAGCTAAGGGTCTTGGACATGCTGGGCTACGTACACCCAAATCTGTCGAAAGATTTCTGCTTGACCCCTCAGACAGTGCTGCTCCTGAGGGTCATTGCTGCCTTCTGCTTCCTGGGCATCCTGTGTAGTCTCTCTGCATTCCTTTTGGATGTCTTTGGGCCCAAGCATCCAGCTCTGAAGATTACTTGTCACTATGCCTGTGCTCATGTCCTCACTGTCCTTCAGTGGACACTTTTCCTACTGGGCTTCTGAGCTCATCCTTGCCCAGCAGCAACAGCATTAAGTATCACGGCTCCCAAGTCTATGTCACCTTTGCTGTTGGCTTCTAGCTGGTGGCAGGAGCTAGCAGAGCCTCAATCCTGGCTACTGCAGCCAAACTCCTGCGCGCCACTATCCAACAGAGGAAGAGAGTAAGTGCTGGAGTTACTGTCTAAGATTGAAGGAAATGACTCCTCCCCAGCAGAGTATGAAGTCAACCAGTTCCAGCCACCCCCAGCCTACACACCCTAATGCCAGCCAGGGCTTTCTTCCTCAGCGGTCTGTCCCCCAGTGCCACAGCTCCTCTTACATCCAGAAGAGCCACTTCCCCCAGCAGGTCTCACCGGTAGGACCCTGATCATCTTCAAGCCCCCCCCTCCAGGTGACACTCTGCCTTTAGGGTTGTCTGTCCCTGCTCTGCAGAGCTGGGACTCTGAATTTATATAATGCAGTCTTTCTTTCCCCTCCTAGAACCCTCCTCTGCTCCTTTCCTACTCACTAGCTCCTCCCAACCATGGATGGTCAGTTAAGTTTCCTCCCTCCGTGGGCCATGTCTTTGGGACTGGGACTTCCCTTGGGTTGCTGCTGGTAACAGACAGTCCCTGAGAGGGGTACCAACAGGGCACAGAGGGAAGGGGACTGTGCCTTCACTTTGCCAGGCCAGCATTTGTACCACTTCAGTATCTGGGCTGACTCCCTCATTCCTTCTAGAATGCCCTAGGCCCAGCTGTCCACTTTGGGGATTCACTGGGCCACTCTTCATGTGTGTTCTGGTTTTCTGGAGAGAAGGAATTGCTTCTCTCCAGAAGCTGCTCTCCTGCCCTGTTTTGGCTTCTTGTGGTTGGAGCCAGGCAAGGAATCAGAACCAGGCAAGAGACTGATCCTGTGAAGGGGACTGAGTGTCTCAGTCCCTTCACTTTTTAATGTGAGTGGTTTTTAAGGGGGGGGACAAAATAAAACCAAGCAAGAGCAGCCATACTCTTTCTAAAATGGCTCTTGTTCAGAACTGGAGCCCGTCCTTTATGGGTCTGCAGTATTTTGGATCATAGCTCCCTCTAAGCCTACAGTCTCTAACAGAATGCAGGCCTTCTGTCCTGGCTCCTTCCAGGCAGCTGTGGCCCCCTGCGGCCTTTCTGTGAACTAGGGCCACATGCCCCCCCCCCCACACACACGGCTGAGAAATATGGCCTGGCTGGCCAGCCTGCATGGTGCTCCTCAGAACTGTGGCACTGACATGTAACCTGGCCTTAGTTCAGGCACAGGGGCCAAGCAGGAAAGGACCCTCCACTCCACTATAGTACTCCGCCCAGAGGCCCATCAGATTGGTGCCAGGACCCTGTCAGATGTGCAGGCCTGACTGTAGCCTTCAGAATCAATGTGTACTCTAAGCTTGTGACTTGGGGCTACAGCTTGCTGCATGCCCCTCTCCCCTTCTGGAATGTATGCTGGCCTTGCAGTGTGCTACTGGGCTGTTACTCTTAACTATTCAGTTTGCCTTGGGTCCAGTTTTTTTGTTTATTTTGTTTTACCTGAAGACCTGGGGCATAAGGTGGATGGGATTTGAAAGGCCTGCAACTTGGATCCAGATAGGCAATTGTTCTTGTTCATGTATGAGCTTCTTTGGAGTGAGAGTCTAGTGCTAGCTGAAAGGGAGATGAATTCCAATCTCCTCTCACCCTTAAGACAGACATTTTGAGCAAGAATAGAGACTGAATACAGTCACTGAACTGTGATAACAAGACTGTCACCTCCCCACTCTTTGGCCAGAAAGAGTGGGGAATATGTGCACAAATGCCTATGCAGATGAAGACCAAATGTACCCATAAGAAAGCTGCTTCGAGTTCCCTGCTGTGAAGCCAAGTGTGCCCCAGTGTGACTCTCATTCTTCCAGACCCTTCTGAGGCAAGAAAAGCTGCCAGGTGATGCTTGAGCACAAGTCTAAGAGCTAATTAAGACTACCATTCTGTGAAGGCCCGAGCTTATTGTTGGCAGGTTTTTGAAGTGTGTGGCCAGCTCTAACATTGCGTCTAAGGAAGCAGGCCAGAAGACCAGGCACTAACCATGCATGCCTCAGTTGAGTGAGAACTCGACCCTGTGGACTGTTCCTAGTGATTTGGAACCCACTTTTTATTGGATTTCATTTCCTCTGGCCTGTCTTTCTCTTATCTCTGCCATTTTGACACTGATAGTTTGTCATATGAATTCCTCTGTGTTTTTCTTTTCTAGAAAAAAGTTCAAAGACAAAACAAAAAACAGGAACCACAAATGCGAACACAAAAAAGGATGCAGCTTCAAACACTCCACTCTCTAGCCACTCAGCCCTATAAGTTTCAAAGTTGAAGGTTTTCTTTTGCCAGGAGGCTTGTGATGTACAGACTGAAGACAATCCCTTAAGAATTAGGGTGTGAATCATCTTCAGATGTGGACATTCAAGACTCCTACTGTAGCGGGAGGGTCCTTTCTCTTTCTAAGAGTACTGGAATTGTAAGAAATGTGGCAGAGTCTTGGATACTGAATGCATTGGAGAATCGAATGTTGTGGGCTTCCCAGGAATGTCCTGAGACAGCTCAGTTCAGTACACTCTAGAAGAGTGAGCTAACCTCAACCAATGAGATAGGATGGACTGGTGGGAAACCCAAGGATCCTTGTTGTCTGGAAGAGGTGTTCTGAGGTCCATGCTAGATCAATGCTATGGTGGTTTCCATCAGGACAGTCCTCATAATCTACAGATGAGCAGCTGTCATCTCAGACTGCCTTATTGTTCTGTTCCCCCTTCTGAGTTTCCCTAACTGCATCCTGAAGAAAAAAAAAAATCAAAACACCCCCACAAAAACCACAAGTTGTCCCAGATAAGGGTTTTTGCTTTTGAGTCTAAATACTGACTGAAAGCTTCTGGGTTTTACATTGTATTGCAAATAAGTTGTGCTTAACTACTCTTTCTTTGCCATGAATAATGAATAAAATGCCATTATATAAAACAAATTAGAAAAGGCATGGAAGTTACAAGCTTGTTTAACACATATAGGCAACTCAATTGAACAATCACTTAGCAAGCTTAGAGGAGGTAACTTAGGGCACCTTGTCTGTAAGCAGGAAAATTCTGTAAATTGAAACTCCCAACAGGCTACTATTCATTTACTTCTTCATCCTACAAGCCTTTATATAATCTTTGAAGAAAGGCCAACTGAATTCAGTCTCCCACCCCAAAAAATGAGCAAAAGATTCCAAATTATCTCAGGACAGCCTGTTTGAAGATTTGGTGATAAAAAGCCAAGTCTCTTTGTTAAAGGGCAGAAGATGCCTTGCGCATGTTATTTTTGTTTAGTCCAAGAAACTGGTCCAGACCGCCTTTTAGACTCAACTAAGGCCTGCGGTGGGTCAAACTACTGAGCCAACTAAAATCATAAACATGTTTGGGCCATATGATGGCTATTCTTGCTTATCGATTCTACTCTATCTAGAATGAACTATAATCCAGAAGTGGAGGGCATGCTTATGATCTGAATCTTGGGGCAAGAAGATAAGCATGCTTTTCATTTAGACCTTTAGGCTGGAAGACACCTTTACTTTCAGCCACACCTTCTGCAGGAAGCCTATGTGACAACAGTGGGAAAAGGGAGGGTTCATTCTTCAGCTGCTTGCCCTTGCCTTGCCAGCACATTCATTCCGTCACTGTCATTGGAACCTATTTCTTTGGGATCCTAGTGTATACAGAAGGTCAGATGAGATACCCAGCCTTGTAGAACTGAGCAACTACTAGATTTTTGGAATTCCATTTGCCATGTTAGTGGGCAGGGAAGAATCTCACCGTGGCTAAGGAGAGACCTCAGACAAGTGTTCCAAAGGCCATAGATTAATAGAGCACAGGGCTAGGCAGGAACAGATTATTATATGTACTAAAAAGCACTTACAATCCCAGGGAAGTGCCTGCTTGACAATGTCTATATTTTGAACAGCCCCAGTGCTGGGCTTGAGTATTCAGAATTCAAATACTGAGTTCTGCAGTGTGAAGGTAGGAACCCAAGGCAGATGCAGCAAACACTCATTCACACAGACTCCCTGGCACAAAGGCAGACTCACTGTATAAGAGCACAAAAAGGGTCCAAGATGCCACATGTTAAAAACAAGGTTAAGTTTACAGAGAATGGGATGCATCTGGCTATCCTTGGCTTAACAAAATGAGCTCCTTCTAAGACAACTGCAAAGCAGAAAAATTCTGGAACACAAGGGTTAGGCTTCCACACATTGGAACTCCCAGCCTACTTCCTTCCCAGGACACCCACTCCCCGTCTCATTATAGTGTATTTTAAACACACAGTGTAGGCTCTGGGAACCATCCACACCAACCTGCACCCTGCCATCTCACTTCTTTATACCTTGTTTAGGCTTGGAGAAATACTTTGGTTATGTGATTCTGGTCTTACCCTAGGTGTACAGCCCCAACTTGTTCCTTCAATTCTGAGTATTTCAAGATTGCCAGTCCTGGGCAGAATTAAAAGACCTGAAAAGTCAGGTGTTATTTACAATTATGTCTTTGATCCTCAAGATAAAATATATTTAAATATACAGATATTTGGCATAAGTATCCTGGGACAGGAGAAGTGTCCCTCACAGGAAGATTGAGGGAGTCCCTTTGCTGTAGTTGTCACTAATCCCATCCTCCCTCCTGCTTAAAGGGAAACCAGATGAATTTGACCTCTACCTGAGGAGAGCAGATCACACATTCAACCTCCATTGCCCACTTTTTGTTCCACACTGAGTGATAATCTCAACAGTTGCTGATGGAGTTGACAATCCAACAGGGTCATCCCGAGGGTCACCACTTAGGAATCCTCAATGTGTCCTTCTAGATTCTATACCCAATCAATGAGTGACCAGCTTAGTGCTGTGGTCACAGACCTTGCCACTCGGCTACCTTTTCTGGCCACTTTGAAGACACTTCCAAATAAACTTGTCAGATACTGTAGGCATATTGGTGGTCCCTTAGAACACTGGCATGCTAAGAACTGGTAAGTAGGTTATATGACACAGCAAGAGTTGAGACAACCAGGGTGCTGTCCACCTGAAGGTTAAGGCTCAAGGTCTGCCCTAGTGGTTGAGGCAGCAGTTATGAGCACAACTGAAGGGAGAATGGGAAATAGGGAGAGACGTCTAGGAGAGTGGACAGGGGGAGCAGAAGTCTAGGAGTGGACAGGGGGAGCATCCATTCAGAGAAGGCAAGGGTGGGATGGGGTAGGAATGGGTTTCAGCTCTGAAGCTAAAAAGCCCCAACAAACCAACCCAGAATGAAGGAGGCTGCTGAAAGGTAGATAAGCCTGGGAAACAATGCTCTCCGAGTAGAAGCTGAGCCATGCCACTGCCTGGTTCCTATGGAAAAACATGGCAGCTTCCACATGCCATGCCATAAATTGAAAACATTTGTTCTCTCTGTATCAGAGAAGGGCCAAACACAGGGCCTATCTATAGGTCTTTTCCAGGTTCTATGCCAGGTGACACTGAACATGTCAGGCCATTGCTCTTAGTTCATAGGAGGATGCTCATAATTTTCTTTGCTGAGACTCCAATCAGGAATAGAAGCAAGGAAACCAAAGTAGTCAGTATCTTCATGGCACCATTGTAGAGCACTGGGGATCACTTACATAATACAAGTTTGCAACAATCTTTTGTATGTTGAGAAAGTATTGTATAAACCTAAGTATCTTCCTCACTTCATTCTACTCCCAGTGAAGACATGACTCCAGTTATGCTCTAATTTGAGGCGACAGGAAGGAAAATGTTTGACAGTGTCATTGTTCCTTGGTAAGTAGCAGGGAGCATTCTCACAGCTGTCACTGCATAAAACTACTCGAGGGTCACAACCCTGTACCTAGTCTTGGTAAGAGCAGCCCAAGGAGCAGGCCATTTATGCATCCCACCCCACAAACAGGTTTGACTAATAGCTGCCTCTACACTACTGAGCAGTGTTGGCCCAAGCTTGAGCACGGCAGGCCCACCATGTCCACATCATGGTGACAGAAGTGACTTCACAATCCTGTTTGGACAGACACTGAACCTTTCTTGAAGAAATCAATATAAGTATAATCAACACTCTCACCAGACATTCAAAAGTAAGACTTGAGTAAAAATCAATGGCATTTAACAAGAAGTTTCTAGAACTATGGGTTCTATTTCTAGTTCTCTACACTTCATGAGTGAACATCAGAAGATGCTGTACTCCTACCCCTCTCTAAGAAACAAAACTGTCTCTATCCCCAAAGGGACAAGTGCCAGGAGTCAAGACATTCTAATGTGAGGGAAGAGACTCAAGCAAAAAGGGCTATGCGGACAGACTGCCTTAGTCATCACCCAGGACCCTCAGGGGTTCCACAGGAGGACACAAAACCCACTGACACCTGCTTACAGAGGATCTCAAGGCTGTTCTGTCAGCATGAGTGATCCTCAGACCATGCAGCGAATAGCACTGTTTTCAAACATTAAATTCTTCCTCAGTTCCGTACTCAGTTGAAGGTGAGGGTGTAATGATTTCACTAGACCCAAGACAATAATAAAGAACCATAGGACTGCTTCTCTACCCTTCCTATCAGATCTGCTGACCCAAGAGAGCCACATGGCTGAGACCATGCCTCATGCTTTTCTCTTTCCACTTCCGTCTGCCCGAAGCCACATCCACAGGTGTATGGCCACTGTTACAGGTTCACAGGCAAGACTTCTAAGAAGAAATCCCACTTCCTGTGCCAGGCCCTCGAAGGAGGTGGTCAAGTCCACCCCAGAGGAAACCTCCAGTTTTCAGCTATAAAAATCAAACACTGCTGTTGCATTGAGACATATCCTTTCCCCAGTGTTTCTGGGAGAAAATCTCTGGAAAGGTAGGGCAATGTGGAGGCTGAGGGATTCAGTGACATCTCCTGGACTCCCTTGCTATAGGCACGGCTGTGGGAGACAGCTTAGGCAACAACCACTGGCCATCCCCTTCAGACACCTCCCTCTGATATCAAAGCCACTGTCGTAGAGACTCTCCAAAGTCGGGCACAGGGCAGATCCCAGCCCATAGGAAGCAGATTATCTTCAGTAGGGGAGGGCATGGAGTAGTAGGAAGAGTCCTGGGCTCTTTCCTATGAGCCACATCCTGAGACATCTTCTATACTATTCTGAGGTAACATGAGACCACTCTATATATGCTTAGCTAACCACAAGGCCTGGACTATGGTCTCACCCGACCCTCCCTCCCACAGCCAGTTCCCTACTCTGGAGTTTCTGGGCTTGATTCTCAAAACACCATCCATATAAACAGACATGATTCTCTTTTGTTGTTTGCTTTTAAGAAATAAGACACTGATGTTTTTACTTAATATGTCAAATGTTAGTATTTGAGTACTTTATTATGATACAAGGTAAAGGCTGACAGATCCAAGTTCAAGGCCAGCCTGGTCTGCAGAGTGAGTTCAAGGACATCAATGACTACAAAGAACTTGTCTCTAATAAAATATATGCATATATACACGTACACACATGTATACATATACACACACAGGTATGAATGTGTATGTAGATATACATGGTATGTATGTGTATGAAAACATTGACTGATACAATCCTTAGGAAGAATTATAAATGAAATACTCCTACACAGGAATTTAGACAAGAACCTACCCTGCCACTGCATGATGAACCAGAAGAGACACAGGCCCAAGCTTAGAAGGGAAACAAGCTTAGTTTATCCAGTTACTATAGAACTACCATGAGACTGATACCCCAAGGTTATCAAGAAGTTGAATCCTATAGAGATACTAGATTTCAAGAGACTTAAAGCAGCCATCATTTCACATGCTATGTATTCATACTATGTGAAGTGGATGTTAAATTCATGGGCAACTCATAGTTACCCCCCAAACTGGAAATACTTGTTTACAGCACTATTGGAAGCTAGCCCTCAGTTGTAATGGTGAACAAGGAGGAAAGGAAGCTAGGACCATAAAAACAGATATAGGCATTAATGTTTAAGATCAGTTACTAGGTGAAGGTCAATACGCTGAATTGCAAATGAACTGAGGATCACACTGTGCTGCTATGTCATTTACCAGCTTTAAATATTTGGGACAAGGTTGAAGAATCAGGAAAGAGGTCTGTGTCATTTACTACAGTTATACACGACCCAAAATAAGCCTTCACTGAGTTTTGGCAAAGATTGACTTCTGCTGTGAACACAATAGCATCACATCCAGAGAATACAATAGCATCACACCCAAAAGTCAGACAAGTCAAGAGCCAAAGATTCGATTAATACATGCTCATTCAGAATCAAGAGGGTGATAAGGCTTTTAAAGGCCAGGTCAGCACCAACAGATGAACGGATTAGAAATATGGCTGATATTGCTCCCGCCCCACCCCTGTGAGCCAGTTATGAACTTGACAATGAGCCTCACAGTCTATAGCAGACAAAGCTGCTAATCCTACATCACTTTTTACTGTGACATGCCAAGCAGCACCGCAAAGTTGTTGGATCTCCCTTCTGTGTACAATATACTTACAGAATTAACACTGCATTGTGCACTTTGACATTTAGTGTGAGTAGAATTCAGTAGGAGAATCAGTTATTTTAACCAGTATGGTGTAGAATTCCATACAAATGTACTACATTTATACCTAATATTATAGCGGTCTTTGCCCACTATTAAGGAACACTTACAGATATATTCAGTTCAGCCACACTTTAGGAAAACAGGCAAGAATGTTCATGTGTCAGGACCAAAAATTCCTGAATCCTGCGATACAAAATGCTGCCAGTCTTAATGTATTTTGTATTAAATCTTAATGACAAGATGTAAGGCAAATAGACGTTGATGTCATTGAAATGAACCCTTGATAATCCACTAGTTGGGAGCTGCCTTCAAGCTGTAAAAATAGCACACCTTCCTGATTTCATGACATCAGTCACCCATGCTTTCAGTGTGTTACCATGAAGTTGGGTCACTGCTCCATTGCTGAAGGACTTCATTAGACTTATTGACCAATAAGCAGCACACACATTAGTTGATTCAAAGCAACATGAAGGCAAGATAGAAAATACCCATCTCCAAAGAGGCAAATCCTGCTGTATCAGTGGCCTTGGCATATGAAAACACACATTCTCCAATGAATGTAAGTTTCTATTCCTTGTGCCAGAGCAAAGAAAGCAGGTAGCCTTGTGCTCAAACTCATTCCAGCATTAAACTAGTATTTGGGAACTCAAGCCCATTTACTATGCAGTCCATAAACTAGATTAACGTGGGATCCAGAACAAGCCAGAGTGTGCTTACTAGCCAGTGAAGCTGCCCTGCCACCTGGCCTTGTGCAACAGAAAAGCTGGGGCTGGCAGGCAAAGATAGATATGAAGAGAAATCCGGGAGTAAATAAGATCTGGGAATGAAAGAGGAAGGAGGAGGACATCAGGGCCCAGGCACCCAGCTACAAAGCCTGGCATGAAGTAAGAAGGAAAGAAAAGGTATACAGCAATAGCAGCTGTTAAACCTCACCAGAATGACTGCAGGAAAACAAACCCTGCGAGGCCAGATAAAGGAGGAATACAGCCCGTTTGGAGGTCCAGACAAATTGAAGCTGCTCAGAGTCACCACGAGGGGTGGCCTGTGTGGAGAGCACTTGCAGACTACCGAATCAGGACTCTCAGATTGAAGGCGGCACTTCCCAGGAGCAGAGGAACACAGCGACACTGACACCGCAAGGTAGTTCTGGGACAAAGGCAACACACCCGTGGCTGCACCAGACCCCTGGGTCTCTGGCTTGTGCCTATGGATTTATCATTTGCCAGCCTTCAACCAACAAGACCTCGTGGCCCATCGGTCCAGCATGGATAGCTTGCCACAAGCCTTACCATGCCTCAAAACTTCCACATGGGTGGCTTCGGTTTGGACATAATATACCACCAGCTCTTGTCGCCAGGTCCAGAGCCAGTACCCAGTTGCCAAAGCAGCCAGTGCATTTTCTCGTTTCATGGGATTCCAAACTCCTTATTTCCTCAGGGTCTCTAGCTATGGACACTTTCAGCCACTGTCCCCAAGGTGAGGGACACGCTGCTGCCAACTCAATGAGGGCCTCTGTGAGGGGTCAACGGGAAGACTCTCCAGGACAGGCCTCTGGCTTTAGTCAATGGTGCAGCCCACCACCATTCAGCCCAGAACTCCAGCCTCTGCCCCCTTCGCCCACCCAACATGTGGAGCTCCAAGCCCACTGCTCCAACCTCAAGTCCGGTCTGCCGCCGCCGCCGCCACTTCTTTGAAGACCGATCACTTGAGCCAACACCCAGAACCACAACGAACCACACCAACTCCCTTCAGCCAGGCTCTCCTGCCCCAATGATTCTCCATCTCAGTGCCCTTCCTTGCTCTGCAACCTGCCAACCATCCCCAACCAAAATTTCGGTGCAGCCTCCTCATCCAAAGGAAGCCACGGCATTTATCTCCTCGGCCCACAGGGAACAGTCAGTCTGAAGACCTTGGGAAGGTCGTTCCCTATAGAAAATGCCTTGGTCATGGTTTCTTCTGTCTCTTGTCTCTTCCCAATCCTCACTCCACCTTTCTAGCACGTTTGAACAGGTTGGCTGGTTTCCCACAAGAGACCAGCCAGGTAAAATGGCAGCGAGTCTATCTCTTTAAAGAACCCTAACTCGTAGCTCTCAGAAGAAAAGTAGTCTGAACGATGGAGAAGTATTTTTCAAACATGAAGAAATAGGTCTCATGTAGGTGAAAGAATGAATTATAGTTGAGTAGTTAAACTCGACTGGATATTCTACAAGGGTGAGAAGTACATCATTCGCTGCAGAGAGGTTGTAATGCTGCAGATCCAGAGCCCAATTTATTTTTAGCCTCATTTAGCAGCTTTTCATTGCCCACCTCTCTCGATGTGACCTATTGTGTCCTTGAGACTGTTCTGTAAGTTATTTTGGAATGTAGAATGGTGTTTCCACCAACCCAGGAGCTAATAATGTCATCAGATAATATGTTAGGCCTCTAATACTTCTCTTTGCTGTTTTCTGCCCACCTGATGCTTCTGCTGCATGTTATTTCCTCTTGTTCCATTGTTTGAGGATAATAATTTCCATAATATAATCTGATCCTGCTTTCTTCTGTATCTCCTTCCCAGATGCTCCCTACCTCACCATTGGTCCAGTTATCTCTTCAGAAAGCAGACAAACAGAACTTTAAAAGGGCAAGATATATGCAGAGATAAAAATCAAAACTCAGTTATAAAATGGGAAGCTATGAATAAAGACAGTAAAATTTAAAAAGTCTTCAAACAAGGCAGTAAAACAAAAAATTCAACTATATACCATTAATCTCATTTTGTGTTTGCCATCTATGGTTGGACAGACTTTCTGGTTAAAGAAGCCATTGCCTACTTCCCCCTTTAAAGTGTTAGAACCCATGTGCTTGGGTCTGTGTAGACCTTGTGCATGCTATTGTAGTTTGAGGTCATTGTGTGCATTTGGTGTTGTGTCTAGAAGACACGGTTTCCCTTGGTGTCATTCCTCTGGTTCCTATAATCTTTCCACCTCTTCTGAACAGATCCCCAATTCCTGAGCAGGAGGGTTTGATGAAGACCTCCCATTTAGGAGTGAGTATTTCAACGTCTAACTCTCCGCACTGTCCTGTTGTGTACCTCTGTATTAGTTCCCCTCTACTACAAGACAAAGCATCTCTCAACACTATTCTACAGAGATAGCACACATGTCATGCAGAATCATTGTATTGCTTCCTTTCTTAAGAAAAGAGTGGTATTTCTAAGAGTAGGCTTAGACTCAGGTTCTTGGTCATCAAGCAGTGCCAGTGTCAGTCATAGGTTCTATCTGTTGGAGTGGTGTGGTAATGTATTATGATTTATTAAAGCTTGTCTAAGGATTTAGAAAGCAAAGTCAGCCTCAAACTATAGAGCGCAGGCAATGGTGGTACACATTTTGAATCCCAGGACTCAGGATTAAGAGGTGGATTAAGAGATGGATCTACGTTAGCTCAAGGCCATCATGGCCTACACAAGAGAGAAGAGTGAGTAACAAAGCTCATGCCTTTGATCCCAGCACCTGGGATCACATTCCTTTAAACTCAGTATTAGGGAGGTATATAAGACAAGAGTAAGGTCTCGGAGCTGGCATTCGTTCTTCAGCCACGTTGAGGATAGGAGGTATTCCTTCTCCAGCCACATTGACAATAGGAAGACATTGAAGTCTTAGGATTCTCCAGCCATGCTGAGGAGAGGCAGCAGTCCACAGCTTTGATGGGGCCAGGAACATCTTTCATTCTGAAGTACAGTAAGAGCTAGTGGCTGGCTGCTTTGCTTTCCTGATCTTCAGCTTTAAGCTTGAACCCTGGTTAATACAAGACCCAGAGACTGATAATCATGTTACAGAGTAGGCCTTTAATACAATCAGATAGTAGCACTGGAGTAACTAATCACTATTGTACTACATGCAGGGCAGATCACCACTCTAGATCTAAGGATTTGTAGCCAAGTTGGTGTTTACCTTTCTCTGACCACCACATTAAAAGTGTGCCATGCCACAGGGGAACACACACACAGAGCACTAGTTGGACTCCATGGGTTAAGATATTTATAACTCTGTTCTATTACAATAACTACATGCAACACTGGAATGCGGGATTTGTGTCAACAAATCTGGTCACTTGTGTTTGGCTTCAGAATAAACTATAGTTTTCTCTTTGGGGTAAGACAGATTTGTATGTTTTTGTAATAGTTAAGGAAATACACATCAGTATCACCCTCCTCTCAGGGGTATCTTGCTACCTCTCCAGCTGTGAGAATGTAATCAGACAGAGTTGGTCTTGGCTCCAAGTGCCACCTCTTAGGTGAAGCCTTTAAGAGCAGACCACACCCACTTACTGGAGTTATCAAGATTTTGTTTTGGGGCCAACACATCACAACTTGAGGCTATTCTACTCCAGAGCTCCTTATGGGGACAACTGAAGGAATTGGATAACCCCCCCCCCCGCTTCCCCATGTGGATGTCAAGTTCTTTGATCCTGCCCCCTTTGACTCCCTGCTAAAGCATGAGACAGAGACTAATCCTAAATCAGTACTTTGCATACAACATGTCAGGATTCACTTCCTGGATAAATCTCCAATCATGACAAGGTCTGGCAAACACTATCCTTTAAAGAAGTGATACACAATTCCTGAGACAGCAGCAAGTGCTCCACAGCCTGGGGTTTCTGGAGAACCCTACCTTTGCCAAGCCATCAGCTTTTCCCCAGGCTGTGTGTTCTAGCAAATTAAAAACAAACAAAAACAAAAACCAAAAAAAAAAAAAAAAAAAAAAAAAACATGTGGTAGCCACTCTTTGTTGTCAACCTTGAACTAGAATCCAGAAATGGAAGGTACATCTGTGACCCAGATTCAAAGTCATAAAGTATGGTGTGCACAACAGTCAAATATTAAGTGGTATATACAAGATCTGACTCTAGCAGGTCCTTAAAAGGTACAACCAAGCTACAAGAAACTGCCCAAATGCCTATAGTTTCTGCTCCTGTTACAATGTAGTGTTCTGCAAAGCATGCACCTACAGCCTCATGGATGTTCCCCATGATCAGTTAAGGAAGTGAAGACTAGGGCCTGGTTTACTGATAGTTCTGCATGTTACATAGGCACCACCCAGAAGAGAACAGCTGTGGTGTTACAACACTTTCTGGAATAACTCCAAAAGATACTGAAGGGAGATCTTCACAGTGGGTAGAACACTTTGGGTAGTATACATTTTTCAGTTTATTTGGGAGAAATGGCCAAACGTGAGACTGTTCACTCATTCATGGGCTAGAACAATGGACTGGCTAGATAGATGGTCAGGGCCTTTGAAAGACCATGGTTGGAAAGTTAGCAAGAAAGACATCTGGGAAGAGTGTGTGAGCATTAAATGCTCACCAAAAAGTGACTTCTGCTGAAGAGTTCAATAATCTAGTAGATAGGATGACCTGTTCTATAAACCATCAGCCTGTTTTCCCCAACCATTCCTGACATTACCCAATAGACTCAAGAGTAGCCTTCGTGGTAGAGCCGGACATTATGAATGGGCTCTACAACATGAATTTCCACTCACCAAGGCAACCGGATCTGCCAACAGCAGAGACCAACCCTGACACCATTCCCCAGGATGACCAAGCCAGCTACCTGGTGGCGGGTTGACTACACTGAACCACTTCATCCATGGAAAAAAGGACAATACTTTTTCCTTACTAGATACTTATTCTGGTTGCAGGATTTGCCTTTCCCTGCATGTATTTCTGTCAAAACCACCATCCATGCTTATGGAATGTCTGATCCACTGAAGTTTTACACACAGTATTGCTTCTGACTAGGGAACTCACTTCACAGCTAGAGAAGTGCAACAATGGACCCACAGTCATGAAATCCACTGGTCTCACCATACTTCCCAACCATCCCTAAACAGCTTGTTAGATAGAAAGATGGAATGGCTTTGAAGACAGTTACAGTGCCAGTTAGGTGGCATCAGCATGGGGGGCTAAGGAAGGTTCTCTAAGAAGGCAGCATGTGCTTTGAAATCAGCATTTAATATATGGTCCTGTTTCTCCTATATCCAGGATCCAAGGGTCCAGGAATCCAGGGGACAGTTTCACTCACAATCACCTATAGTGATACACTAGAAATGTCTTTGCTTCCTGTTCCCACAACCCTAAGTTCTGCTGACCTAAGTTTTGGTTCCAGAGTAGGGAGTGATCCTGCCAGGAGCCACAAAAACATTCAATTTAACTGGAAACTGACGTCTCTCTGGTCATTTTGGGCTTCCAATGTCCTTAGACCAACAGGCTAAGAAAGGAATAGCATTGTTATTAGGGTGATAGACCCAGATTACCAAGCAAAAATTGGATTGCCTCTCCACAATAAAGATAAGGACTATGCCTGGAGTCTGAGATTTTGGGTGTCCTTTGGAGTACTGTGACCTATTATTTAAGTTAATGGAAAACTAACATCCCAATCCAGGAAGGGTGACAAAGGGCACAGACCCATAAAAAATGAAGGTATGGGTCACTCCTGCTACAGACTGACCCAATCAAGGGCTTCCTCCGTGGGAAAAGAACTCCAGTAATCAGGTCAGCAAGGATTTGGGGAGTGACAGACAATGCAAAGAGATGCAGTTGGAAATCTGTTTTAAGTTTACTTTAGTGAGAACATTAGATATATACACATGATTTAGGAACTAAGATTTGACCCCATGCCAGGTTATAGTTACATCTGATAAGTGGTAAAATGTTGACAACTTAACTTGAAACTAAAACAATGGCAGGAAGTACCATCTGGCCTCCAGACAGTGGTTAATAATCTCAGCTGAATTCTATGTAAAAAAGTGTAGGAGTTTGTGAAGCTTAATGCATCTATGGACAGTCAGGCCAATTTGGCTGTTTTTGAAGCCCTCTATCCAACTTTGGGGGAGGTGATCATATAATTTTTGTAACTGTCTTGTTAAACTAATTTGGTCCCTTTTTGTCAATAAGCACCATGGAGGCCTCGCTCTAGCTAATTTCTCCATAAAGTTAAATGTGTAATACACTTTCTCTCCATTTGTATTTACCCATCCTATTTCCCGGACCATCATATACTCCTATATTCAGCATAGGAGGGGTTGTAGTCCTGAATCTCTGGAGTTTCCCTGTTTATTGGAGGCACCCACCATCATCTTCTGGGTAGGTAATGCCTTCTACTATACATCATAGTAGTAGGAATTCCTAGACTGAACTCCCTGGGTCTTTTCCCTACTACTATCTATTAGCCACTATCTATTAGCCACCAAGACTTGGCCAGGACCTGTTGTATTATAGCCATAAAAAAAAAAAAAGAAAATCAGATAAGGTATAGAACCCAAATCCACAGAATTTGATCCATGCACTGGAACAAAGCATAGGGGCAGGATGCTAGGGACCTCTGGGAGACTTGGAAGTTCTGTGGAACACATGCCTCTGGTGCAAAAACATGGTTTTCACCATGTCACAGACTTCAGAGTTGGTGTGGCATTTTCCGATTTTTTTTTTTTTCAAGCAAAGTTTTAGTACATCTGTCTCATTTCGGTCAGGGTTTGAAGTACCAATCTAAATAAAATAGGAAACAATAACATGACTACTACAAAGAGCAGTAATTTGTAAAAATAAAATATTGAGTCCAATCTAAAGGACTTAAAGCTTGAATGTTTTCATTTAATTTTTTTAGCTAATTTAAATTTTAGGTATCAAAATAACTTTTGTCACAAATTCTTTATGAGTGATATTTGAATCTTTCCAAATCCCTTGTAAGTGAACTTTGGTGTGTTCCCAATCTGTAGTTGGGTTATAAGGTAATGGAGTAGTAAACATATTGAAAACTAGTATGACATTTAGTTTCCATATTGGTCTTAATGTTAGCTACATCTTGTCTTAAAGATAAAGCCCTAATTTTTAATGTATTTCTTTAACTTTTTATTATATGTTTAGGCTTGTCTTGGGATTTTGTTCCTTGGGCTTCTCTGCCCTGGCTCCTGCTGTTTGAGGAACTTTGAGCAGCCTGAGCTATGTAAATGGGTCCTGGTTTACTCTCTGGGATGCCTGAAGATTAAAAGCCATTGGATCTTGTTTTTTCTTCTCTGCCTCAGTTATGTATGGGAAATGAGCCTTCCAATGATAATAGCCTGCCATCTCCTCTGGATGTCTTTAAGGAAGAAAGAAAGAAAGAAAGAAAGAAAGAAAGAAAGAAAGAAAGAAAGAAAGAAAGGAAAGAAAGGAAGGAAGGAAGGAAGGAAGGAAGGAAGGAAGATAGAGTGGCCCAAATATCCACTAGAAAGCAACTCAAAATCAGCATACAATCCACAAGCCCAGAGAAACTAGAACCCTCTTCTAGAAACAGATGGAAGCAGATGCAGAAATCCACAATCACTGGGCTGAGCTCCTGGAGTACAGTAAAAATAATGGAGGAGCAGCAATATGAACAAAGCCAAGACAATAGTGAGGAATCCCACAGAATCAGCTGACTGAAGCTAGTGAGAGATCACCGACTCTGGTCTAACATCTGCATAGAACTGAACTAGGCTCCCTGAATATAGTTTACAATGGTGTGGCTGGGCAATAGAAGAGGCCACTAGCAGTGTGGGTCCAAAGATCTAACTAATGTACAAATTGACTTAGTGGGGACCATTCAGGCTGGACACGAAGGTGGGGTACCTTGGTCCTGCCTCAATGAGATGATGGTTCACAATCTTAGACTTCCTAGGGGAGGCCTTAGCCTCTGAAGAGCAGATAGGAGGTAGGATAGGGGAGAAGTAGGGAGGAGAGGGAGGAAGAACTGGGATTAGAATTTAAGACAGACGGGCTCTACCTACTTCCGATCTTTTTCCGCCATTTTCTCCGAGAAGACAGACCAAATTTGTTTCTCTCCCTCTTCCTTCCCTTTGCCACTACTCCCTTGCCTTCCCCTAGCAAAATTTCCTCCCATCTAAGTTCTGCCTGATGTTTGTCCTTTACTGGCATAAGGTCCCCCTCACACCTGGTAGAACAAGCAAAGCAAATTAGGGTGATGGAATAATGACACTAAACATCATTTAGCTGCCATTATAAAAAAATCCAATGAATGAAAGAGACTGAAGCAGGAAGAGCATGCCCAAATGGCAGCTGTGGAAACAGGAAGTTGACCAAATAGTATTTGATGTTGCATTTTCAGAATTGAGAGACCTATTAAATAATTTTCAGCAAGTCATTCTCAGATTTGGAGCATCTATGTCTGCCAGCAGAGTCCTCCCTCAGAGCATGGCTGCAGGGGATCTTCTAAGACAGGATACCATCACCAGGGAATCCTGATGCCCAGAGCAGCAGAAGTGGGCATGCTGATACAACATTGTTTTCAGATACTCTTGAGAACAGGTCCAGCAGAGTATAAGACACTTCATGTCCTAGAGAACAAGACTCGAGTGCCAAAGACCATCCAGCCCTAAGCAGCACCAATCACTTCAAGTGATTGGTCAGCAAGATCACGTCAGACATCTCCTCTGGTGATGACCTCACTACCTTCTCACCTCTGATACCCCAAAGTAACGAGCACCAGGTGGGTTTTTAACAGAATGGCTATTCTAGCTCCACAGAAGTTCACTGAGATCTATAGACTTTGGGCTTGTTAACTTTTAGGCTTATCTTGTTTGCAAGATTTTTATAGTAAAGTTTTAATGAAACAAATGTCAACCACAGTTCCTTCAAGATGCCATTTGTTATCTTCATTCTGCATACATATCAGGATCACAAGGCAGACTTGCGAATTGTGGGAAATTTCTGTCTGCCTGGTCCAGCAGACATTAGTACCAAGTAAACACAGAGGTTTAATTGTAAACTGTTTGGCCAATGGCTAAGGCAATTATTTACATATTTCTATTAACCTGTGTTATGTCCACATGGTCTTGGCTTACTGGAGAATGCCTGGGCATCCTATCTTCCCAGTCGCTACATGGCATCTCCCTCATGACTCACTGTTTTACTTTTCCCAGAATTCTCCTAGTCTAGTAGCCCTACCTGTACTTCCTGCCTGGCTACTTCTTGCCTGCCCATTGGCTGAAACAGCTTTATTCAACCAATATAAGAAACATTCGTAGCCTATAGTGACTTCCCCCAAATGGGAAGCTCATCTCAAGGACACATTTAAATTTGGTTCACAAGGAGATTTTGTTTCTGTGGCTGTAATTTACTCCCAGATTTAACATCTTATGAAGCATCTCATGATTATCTTATGAAAGATCTAGACCTCTGGCATAGCCAGTACTTGGTGAGCTACAGAAGAAGCAAGCTCACATCCCAACCCAGTCTGTGGTAGGGCACAAATTCACACCATCCTCAAAACTCCTAGAAACTGAACGGCAGCAGTGTCATCCTCAAATGTCAGAATTCTAGCATAGTAACCAAATGATCATGTGAATTGTGTAAAAACAAGATCTAGTACTTGACTCAAGTACTCATGCAGAGGTAACAGGGTAACGCTATATGCTGCAGCCTACACTGACTGGGAAGAGGTCTTAAACATTCAAAAAGCTCATACTGCCCAAAACCATACATTATTGCCTGACAAAGCAGAAAGATCTACATAATGCTGTCCCAATATTGGCAAGAGCACTCTGCTCTAATGACCAATATTTAGAGCTCTATCTAGTAGGCTTCTATGAAACACTCCTAACTGTTCAAGCATCTCACTCTTTTGGTTCACCAGTGTAGACTGCTCTCTGTAGCCACGGAGGGACAGGAGGACCTGCAAAATTTTTTTGACAGTGCTCATCTACAGTCAGGAAAGGATGAGATTGCTCATTCCCTTACTGCTTCTACCATCTTAAAAGGCCATTTGGGCAGGTATCTAGGACTATAAAGAAAATGAAGGTAGAAGTCACCAGATTACAGTTAATCACCTCAGATGAGAGATTAGCACTAAGGTGGCTGAAGATTGTTTTCAGTCACTCTTTCCTACACTTATCACATAATTTCCATTAATTAAAATAATTTTCACAATTAGGATTTGTTCACATAATTTTCATAATGATTTAAGTGAACCCCTTGAGCAGCCAAGTTTCCAGGCAGACTCACTGTAGACACCATGGGGTCTGTATGCTCACATATCACTCAGTTACTACTACAAGGAAGCAAGCATTGAAAGGGAACTTACATTTTTTGGAACTTTACCTCAAGGAAAAAAATTTTTATGTTACTGAGTTAATGTAAGATAGTAACCAAGAAGCTGTCAGATTTTAATGGAGAGGATGTCAAGAATTGAGATTGTGACAATGGAGCCTTTCCAACTGTCATTTTAGAAGTTTCTATATATGCAGTCCTGTCAAAATACTCTCATTCCTATCAAAGAGTGGGAGGGAGATACTTGCACAGTATCATAGCCTCTAGAAGAACCAGTCAGATCAGGCTTCCAGTTAGAGTCATGCATTACCAAAGTTTCTATGGCAGTTCAATTCTGAAATGGTGTTTGGAAATACTCAAAACATCTAGAAATATCTCTAATATATTTAAACAGTGACAAGGAAGCTGACCTAGAGAGAACTTCCCACTAAATGTTAGACTGATTCCAGGACCTTAAGCTCCATGGTACCCCCCCCATGTGCTCCCATTACAAAGCTCAGTATTGTCTGCCTTCCTTAATTCCAGGCCATCACTGGCTAAAGACTCTCCTAGGAGTCAGTTGCAAGCTGGGATTTAGGAGAGACCATGGCATGGTGCTTATTGAGACTGGCAGGCTAATTCTTTCACAGGACTACCAAGAGCAGCAATGATCCTAACCCCTAAGAGGCGGGGGGGGGGGACACTCTGCTACTTCCAACATAGCTGGTGTCCTGAAATTCTACATCCAAGCTATCCTTTCACAGATGGATGAACTACAAGCAGAACTTTACTTGCCAATTCAAGTTATAAAGTTAAGGTTATAAAGTCCTTGCTTGGGGCAAACAGACAGCCTACACACTAAGGGTACACATTAACTCACATCTAGTGAGTCCTGAAAGCACTTCCAGACCAGCAGCATCATCTGCTCTTGAGACAGTATGTTCCTGTTCTGACAGTCAAATGGATTGAAACAAGGTCCTCTAGCAGAAGAGTTTTTCAAAGCCTCTAGAGAACCCAGGCTCAGATAGCTTGCTCTGAGCTTCTAGTTCTGAAACTTAACCTGCACTCACCACCACCCTCCCAGCTGTGAAAACACTTTATACTCCAAATGGCCCAGGTCCAGAGATTCCAGAAAACAATGGATGTGTCTGTGTCATGGCCTTTGAAGTGAAGGCTAAATTCTACCTAGAAATTAAGACCCTGGCTGAAATCTTAGGACAACCAAAGCAGACTTGTGTGCTAGTCCAAGGAGATTTCTACACATATCCAACATCCAAACACTGGCCTGAAGGGAGAAATCTATGTGGGAGAGTGACCCTGAAGAACAGGGGGCGTTTCCAAAGCAGTATGATCTAATGGGGGAAAGGCTTTGCTCACTTTTTGAGCGAGCCAAGAAACAAAGTAGAAGGCCACAGTGATGGAATATAGTGATAGAATACACAGACAATCTTTGGGTTCTTGGAACCTCGTAGCAGAGCCTGGTACATGATGTCTGAGTTTTACCTTAACAATGGGATAAAATGGGAAGGCAAAGAACCCACCAAATGTATGTTGACCCAGGCTATATTCTCAGTTGAAAAAAAAAAAAATGCTTCCATAAGATGGCTCTGTAGGCAAGCCTGTAGGACATTTAATTACTGATTAATGGGGAAAGGCCCAGACCATTATGGGTGGTGCCATCCTGGTCCAGTGGTCCTGGGTTCTAAGAAATCAGGCTGATCAAGCCATGGGGAGAAAGGCAGTAAAAGAACATTCCTCCCTGGCAGCTTCTACCTCCAGGTTCTCATCCTGTTTGAACTCTTGCTCCAACCTCCTTCAGTTACTTTGGATATGGATTCAGGAGGCAAATAAACCCTTTACTCTCCAACTTAATTTTTATTATGGTCTTTCATCATAGCAATAGTAACCCAAATTAAAAGAGGGAGCATGAAATGAATCGAAGGGGGAGCGATGGGTAGAAATGATTTTAATGTTCTAACAACCACGAAAGACAATAGAATTAAACCTCGGGATGTTTTAATAAAGCTCAGTCCTAGAGTGATATGAATAGGTGAGAAGTAGGAGATACCTGGTGAACTAAACTCACCTGCCACACACTGACCCTCTATACCTATTCTTAGGACAACTTCCTTAGGACAACTTCCTTAGATGGATGCTGGTCTTGACCATGGAAAACTCTTGGACCAGAAAGTAAGTCCTCCTTAGGAAGACCTTCATTTCAAGGGGCAAGGCTTAGATCAAAAGTTACATCAATTCCTGGGGAAACATATCATGCAGCCAATCAAATATGAACTATTTGTGATACATGGGTCCGTAGAAACCCCTGATGGGTCCGTAGAAACCCCTGATGGGTCCGTAGAAACCCCTGATGGGTCCGTAGAAACCCCTGATGGGTCCGTAGAAACCCCTGATGGGTCCGTAGAAACCCCTGATGGGTCCGTAGAAACCCCTGATGGGTCCGTAGAAACCCCTGATGGGTCCGTAGAAACCCCTGATGGGTCCGTAGAAACCCCTGATGGGTCCGTAGAAACCCCTGATGGGTCCGTAGAAACCCCTGATGGGTCCGTAGAAACCCCTGATGGGTCCGTAGAAACCCCTGATGGGTCCGTAGAAACCCCTGATGGGTCCGTAGAAACCCCTGATGGGTCCGTAGAAACCCCTGATGGGTCCGTAGAAACCCCTGATGGGTCCGTAGAAACCCCTGATGGGTCCGTAGAAACCCCTGATGGGTCCGTAGAAACCCCTGATGGGTCCGTAGAAACCCCTGATGGGTCCGTAGAAACCCCTGATGGGTCCGTAGAAACCCCTGATGGGTCCGTAGAAACCCCTGATGGGTCCGTAGAAACCCCTGATGGGTCCGTAGAAACCCCTGATGGGTCCGTAGGAAACCCCTGATGGGTCCGTAGAAACCCCTGATGGGTCCGTAGAAACCCCCTGATGGGTCCGTAGAAACCCCTGATGGGTCCGTAGAAACCCCTGATGGGTCCGTAGAAACCCCTGATGGGTCCGTAGAAACCCCTGATGGGTCCGTAGAAACCCCTGATGGGTCCGTAGAAACCCCTGATGGGTCCGTAGAAACCCCTGATGGGTCCGTAGAAACCCCTGATGGGAGCCCCGTTTCATAAGAAATGTAACTGCCAAGGTCTCCCTCCCCAAATTCAAGGACAAGATTCAGCCATTTCATCTCTTTACTAAGTTGCGCATGCTTAGTGATGGGAATCCCATCCTGAATATGCCCCATCCTACAACCCAATGCAGTGGATTTGACAAGTATGCATTCTGGAGTTTAGGTAAGATGAAGCAGACCACTAGCTATAAAATGGTCCTAAGGTGTTAATTAAAATTCCATAAAGGCCTCACCTGAACTGTTTATTTTCACCTAAAACCTTGTTAGATTTTTCTCCAGCTCAAGATTGCCTTTAAAAACAAATCAATGAAGTCTAAATTAAGGTGTAACATCTTTGAGATGGACAATCGAGTGGACTATCCAAGGTCATGGTGCTCTAGAGAATTGAGGACATTGTCCTCAAATGAATTCATCTAGGTCTTCAGTGAAGTGGAGGAACATTCAAAGCATTAAGTCAGGTATTAAGACACATACAACAGGAAGCACCCTGAAGTCCAAGTCTATAACCCCACATCCATTGTCATTAAAAGCTGAGGACTTTGGGCACCAGCTCCATGAAGGTAGGAGGCCACGTGTAGATCAACTACTACCATTGTAAGTGAGTGCATTTAACAAATCTAAAGAAGTATCAGGTTAAGACAGTCTTGATTTATACTAGATTTAGCCTCCTTGATATCACAATCTGTACACACCTACCCTGACCAGCAAGGAGGGATGTGACTCCGGGAAGATCTTCATGCAGTTTTAATCAGGATCCTTGAAACATGTTTCCTCTGACCCGCGAGAGAGACCCGGGGGACCCCTGCACAGGCTTAAATACCCTTGAGCTAACCAACCCCAGTGAGCTACGTGGACCCTGCGGATAGGCTATTCTAACTCAGAAGCAGACAGGCTGAACAGACTTAACCCAATAAGGGCTTGTTTACGCCAGAGAGCGCTCACCCTTGGGGAGGTGGAAGGCGGAAGCCAGCGCCATCTTTAAGGTGCGGCACGTCGCAGCTCTCTCAACAATCGTAAGGAAAGACAAAATTTTCCAATTTTCTGCCACCTTTTCTATAAACCCAAGTTATCCCCTGGGCTATGACACCTTCAAACTTTAAGGCTTATGGTCCACTATGAAAAGTTTTTTTTTTTTAACTACCATGCTCTATCTGAACACCATCTAACAAATGAGAGGCTTCAGCTTTTGTTCAGAAAAATGGTCATGGCTATACGATTCTTTAAGGATTGAATTATGGCCAATGATAGCTTCAGCTCTCTATACTTTTGGCTAAGGATTAAGAAGACAGGAGGAGGGACTTGAACTTTACTCTCAAAAACCATTTGATGACAAAAAATTGCCCACCCCCAAACTTGGTTTTGCTCAGCAGTTAAAAACCCAGGCAACAATTTCATAGTGACATCAACATCTATTTCAGTTAGAAGATTTTATCCAGTAATTTACCTTTTTAAAAACACAGGGTGTTTTGTGTGCTGTGTTAGGAGAGACTGCAGGGACCTCTGGGGAGCATGGGTGAGTTGGAAAGCCAGAACATGGAAAAACAACCTCTTTGGAAACCCTTGCCTCCTCCTGCAGAATGCAGTGACATAGGATGATATGCATATGTTGACTTCGTTCAGGACAAGTGGGTTTTGCTGGATCCATCCCAGGAGAGACTTCCAGGACAGGCTCCAAAGCAATACAGAGAACCCCTGTCTCAAAAGAAACCAAAACGAAACTTTACAAAGATAGGATGCTGCAGACAAACCAGAAACTCACTGCTATAGGCTACAAGTGGGAAGAAAATATTGAACAACTTTGCAAAGTTGTTAAAAATTCTTAGGGTAATTAATGTGTTAGACTTTGCATGTCATAGGGGTATTTGAAATCATGAAGATTTCATACTGGATTGAAACACTCAATTCAATCAATGTGGCAAAGCTTTGTTTTATTTCAACAGAGTAATCTCCAAATACATGAAAAAAAAAAACACTGGAGAGAACCTGTCCATGCCCATAAAGATGGCTGCACTCCATCTTGGCACAAGGACAGAGTTCAAAAGTGTCCTAAGCAAGTCATAAGACCTAAAGGTCAAAGGTGTGGCTACAGTAGGAGGTTTGACTGTCTTATTCTAAAACAACAACTGACCCTCAAAGCTGGGGAATGAGAACGTGAATCTGAAGTGTAACTACTCCTGGTCCTCATGTCTAGGGAACAAGAAGTTGGAGCTAAGGTGTGGTTACTGAACCACACCTTAGAATAAGTGAGAAAGATAAAAGTCCCAGTTTTAGATAAGGTAAATAAGAGTGGTGAAAAAAACTTGTGGCATTTTTAGTGGACCAAAGCCACTAAACCCTAAGGTCAGATGAGCTAGACAATAGGCAATCTCTTTTCCATAGCCAAGTTTCTAAGATACTTAATATTCTGAAGCAGAAAACAGGATCCCATTAACTGCCAATGGCCATGCTTTGGACCACAGAGTTAAGTGAAATACAGAAATCTGGAAAGGAAACCCTGTTTCAAAGGCAGGAATTCACTCAATCTCCAACTAGAACAAGTCCTGGGAGGAGAAGTGAGGAAATTATCTAGCTACATTATCTAGCCACATTCTCTAAATTTTGTCTTTCCTTATGATTGTCGTATCAAGGAGGCTACATCTAGCATAAATCAGAGGAACCATCTCAAAGCAGACTAACAGGTCAGACAAGACTTTGGTCTTAACAAATCCAAAGAAATATCAGGTTAAGTGCATTTACTACTTCAAGGAACAAATGCTGCTTTAGGGGCTAAAAGCCACCCAAGTAGTTAACTCCACAGATAAATGCTACAAATAGGAACTATTCAGCCAAGCACAACGACAGCAATTTAGTATCTATGAATCAAGAAAGTTATCTTTATGGTCAGAGACCTCCATGAAGTAACATCAGAGTAAAGAATTCCATCTAGTCATGGTGGTCTTGACAAGCTGGCATATCCCAAGTTGTTTTCTTAAAAATCTAGTAAAAGCTGTTTTTTCTATAAATATGGACACTAATTTATGGTTCTGGGCAGTTTTACTGATCACCATGGATGCCAATCTGTCTATAGCTGACACTTAGGCTTTTTCCACGGAGGTCATGATAGTCAGGCCAGCCCACCTTTTATTAGTAACCTTCCAGATGTCCAGCCTTTCCTAAGCAGCATCTGTAGAAATTCCTTACATTCCAGCTCCACATGTCTCCATATAAGACATCTACATTTCCCAACTTTTTTTTTTTTTAATGCAGCTCTGAATTTCCTCTGCACTGAAGTGATCATATGCATTCTCCTTTAGTGAAAAGGTTTTTTTCGTGGACCTCCAATAGTCAAATTTGCCAGAGGAAGATAGTCTTGACTGTAGGCATTACCATTCCCTAGGAATAGTCCTCCAGGCGTGGGGTCCTAGGCTTGTCAATAGAAAATGGCCAAATACTGAGCAAGTACACGTGCATGACTCTGCTTGAGCATAGATATTATGACTAGCTTCTGCTTCAGTCATTTCCATGCGAATGGGCTATACCCCTGACATGTGAGACCAAGACATTTCCTCTCCCTGTTAAGTTGCTTGTGTCTGAAGAATATTTTGTCATAGCAACAGGAAATCCAACTAATCAAAGAAGTTGCTTCCTCCCATTATCTTTAATCAGTGACTTAAGGTTAGTTAATTCAAACCTATCTTTGCCTTTCAAGGTTAAAGACTAAACCAAAGTTCTAAGGTGGGGCTACTGCAGGATGTCTGTCTGATCTAAGATGTAAATTCTTACCTAGATAGTTGAATACTTGACTTAAGGTTACTAAATGCCTTAATCCTCAAGGCCAGATAAGAGGTGTGGTTATTATAGATCTTAAACCTCAAGGGAAGATAAGAGCTTTGGCCCGAGGTGTGGTTACTAGATATTTTGAGAATTAAGTAACATTTGTGTGCTTCTTGCATCATGACAAAGTGATGTTTTACCCTTTCCCCTCCTTTTAGTTGGGGTATATAAGAACTTTGAGCAATAATCACAGGGCTCTTGAGTGTTCACTGGATGCCCCTTCTGACTATCTTCTGTCTCTAGCATGTTTTCACAATACACACTCCCCCTTTTCTTGGGTACATCCTGACAAGTCGGCTGGATCCAACAAAATCAGAGCTTTCACCCAGACTCTGTGGCTTCTGTCAGAGCGCCCAGTCTACCCCAGTTTTTCTGCCTTGTATCTTTTTTCATTCTCTTGCTACCACACAGGTCTATCCATGGAGTTGTGCTGGGTGTGGCACAACTCCTATAGAAGGCAGCAGATGCTTGGCTGGCAGGTAGAAGAAACTAAGCTTTGTGTTGAGGGAATGAGCAAGGCTTTGTATCCAAGAGACAACACCCCTCTTCATGGACCTGGGATGCTAATACATGTGCTACTGTGCTTCTATCACAAGAGTGATAGAAGTTATTAATCCATACATTCCTAACTCTCAACCATAACATCTACATAAAGCATACCATTTTCACAGGAAACACGCTCATGCACACTGTGCCTTAGAACTGAGCTCTTATCAATTTCCTATTATATTCCCAAATCAAATCTACACTCATGGACCAAGTACCCAGGTAGTTTTACATGTGAGATATGAGAGAAGACATTCATGTTCTAAGAGGCAGATATGTCCTTCGGAGTGAACAGTCCACCCCAACTCCACCCCATGAGTGATCCAACTCAGTATCAGCTCAAACTTGGGTTTTGTTCACTCCTTTAAAGCCCAACCCAACATCCTTAGAATCCAGATGGGTGGTGTTGAGGGATGAAGGCCATTTCTAAAGTGGACTCCTCAAATAACCTGTGCCACTTAGCCCAGTCTCCCTAGGAAAGACTGCAGCTGTCCCCTCCCAATCCCCATCATGGTCAAGGCCTTGTGGAGCCCGCCCAGTCTGACTGCATTTGCAGAAAAAGGCCACTTTCTGGGTCTGTTTTCCTCATGCCATGGCTAACTTTCCATCAGATCTGACACACATGTACAACACTCCTTTACCACTGGCATCAAGACCAGCAAAGAACAGATGAGAAAGTAACTTTCAATAGGAGCTGAGAAGCTGTAGGGGTGGCTCAGCAGGTTGCCCCACCAGTGTGAGCATCTGAATATGGGCCAGCATTATGTGGTGGCCCACCAGCACAGGGGAGGTCTCTGGGAATCCTTGAAACAAAAGGTTAGAGTGGCTTGGTGTGGGCTTCAGGCAGTGTGAGACCCTGCTTCACTATACAAGACATTGGCCTCAGGATCCTGGCATAAGCACATGTGAACATATTTGTAAATATGCTCACGTGCAAGTAAAAGATAAAAGCATCCGAAGTCCTGAGCTTTGGGAGATATTGAAGGTTGGGGTTGGGAACTAGGTTCTGACAGGCTGTGGGAACAAACAGCCTCCTTTTAAGGGGAGATTTGTTTTTGCTAGTTGACTTTTAGCTCAGGTTTTGTTTGTTATGTTTTCTTCCCTCATTTTAATTTTATACTTAAAATGCAGGAAACCCCTTTTCCAAGATGCTCATAAGCAAACAGACCAGAAGAGGAGTCCAGAAACACTTCCATCTTTTAGGCCAGCTGTTTATTATCCATCATCTTTTATGGGGGCCTCTACCCTCAGGCCCCCATATTCAGATGCCGGATTTCGGCAAAGAAGCTGAACTGGAGAGCTACAAAAGGGACCAGTATGAGGAAACAGCATCTGCCCCGTCAGCCCAACGATGCTGGTACAAAAGAAGCATGGCATCTTCCCAACAAGTTCTGCGATGCTTCTGACACCTTCAAGTCAAGGTGCAAGAAGGGCCGCCCACTCTCCATCTTCAACCCACTTTCTCCACCATAACCACTGGGATGCAGTGACCCAAGCACTGAGACCAAGGCTCTACCAAGATTCAAGCCAAGCACTAAGGCCAGATCTTACATTCAGCATTAACTACAAACTTGTTTTTCACAATAGTCAAAGGACAACAAAAACCATGGTCATGTCACACACTGCCTTCCAAGTAAGTTATAGTTCCAGATTTGGGCTTTTCAACCTTGGTCAGAGAAGCTTTATATTAATATGATGTAGTCATTTTATTTTTAGGGGACCCCGGCATCCCAGCTCCCAAGTAGTCACAGAAACGTATTAAGGAAGCCAAGAAAAGGCTGGGCATTAAGGTATTCCATCTACCTTTTGCTTCTTCTGTGCCCTTATTCTTTGTTCTATATACCTTTCCTCACTTCTTACTTTGTAGATTGCTGTGTAGCTGAGTGGCTGGCTCTTGATGCCCTATTCTTTCCTCACTCCTCAGTCTCTTACCAGATTCCTCCTCTGTCTGCCCTCCAGTGCTGCCAATCCTTTTCTCCTGCCTAGCCATTGGCTGTTCAGCTCTTTATTAAACAAAGGGTGTTTTAGACAAACTAACACAGCTTAGCAGCATTAGATGAATGCAACACAAAAAACAACATTATCTTTGCATCAGTAAAAAAAATAAAGTTCCACAGCATAAACACGTGTAGTGTAATACGTCTAATATTCCTTAACACATGGGGACTTTGTAAGCAGTTAAAGCACTGAGAAAAGACCTGGAGCACTGAAGCGCTAAGTGAAATGTTTTTTAATCACCAGCCCTCTTTCTCCCAGCTCAGAAACACAGAAACAAGGGACAGAAGAATGTGGAGCTAGAGCATAGGGAGAGTACTGTGAAATGTGGTCTTCTAGACACGGCTGCTGCAGAGCATTTGTGGCAATAAGCCTGCACAAGATCAAGGCAGTCAATATTCCAGCATGGATCAGAAGCTCAGAAGACTGTGTTCCTGCATTAGCAGTCACTGACAGTATAGAAGATGGAGTGTCATTCCTTTGAAGTGTGTCCACCTGGTAAATTTGCCCACACTCCAGAAAATGGACTCATGTAGCTGGACATAAGAGCAGCACTAATTAAAGTGGAATAGTAGGGGGAAGGGCTGTGGGAGAAGAAATTGGAGAGACAGGTTGAGCAGAGTCTGGAGCTAAAAGCAGGACAAGTCAAAACATTTTCCTGACATTCGAATACATAGTAACCATGCATGAAGTCCAACATATTCAATATTAACTTTTTTTAAAGTTTCCAGAGTTCATCCTGTAAATGTGGAGGGGGCGTACTTAGGGCAGTCTTAGCCATCTCCCTGCTACCAGTGACATGTCATACTTAATATTGAGCCATGGGTGCAGCTTTGAAAATTGTGGCAGCTAAGGGGATTGATTAGTCAGGGTGAGAACATGGTCCATGAATGAAGCTGTACGGGTTTGCAAACTTGTGAAGAACTCCAAGAGTCTTTAATCTCTTGTTCTATCACATGGCCGTTCCTAGAATGTGATTTCCAGCCCCTCCCAGGTACAGCACTAAGACTGGGTTCACTTCAGATTATTCATTACAACTGCCTAGGACTTGTTTGCATGCCTCTATGGAAAAACAAGTTACAAGTTATGGTGTAGCTTGTTCTCGTGAATGGACAATTTGCTCAGTGAGGGTTCAGGAAGATTCACCCAAGTGTAACCTGTCGGATGCTCTGAATGAAGTTGGCTATTACAGGACACAATTCTCAGGTCTTAGGATCCACTCTTCCCAGTTTCCTTCTGCCAAGTAGAGCAGTAAAACGTTAACCCTCAGTGCTCCAGAGCAGCAGGGAGATGCCTTCTCAGGCAACAGCTTGTGGCTCCATTCCCCTCAGGAACTAGAAAAGACAAGAAATCCTAGACAGAATTCCTGTGGACTTGAGAAACTTGCACAAGAATCCTACAGGACTCACTGCACTGGTCAGTCTGCCTTAAGGAACATTCTGACATAGGCACAGGTGGCTCATGGGGCATTAGAAGAGAAACTCCCAGAAGAAAACCCCCAAAGAAAAACCACTCCTATGAAGACAGGGCCAACATCCATGACCCAACATCTCTGGGTCATGCCCCGGATCAGATACAAGACTCCTAGGACTGCCCAGGTATGTGACCAGCACCTGTGACGCCTCCCCTTCCAAGAAAGCTGCCCACTTAAGGGCTCAGTATCTGACCTGACCTTGGGAGGGAAAAGGCAGCGAGGTAGAGTATAGCCTCAGAAGTACACTAGAGGAGCAGAGCTGCAGCAGCCATGGGGAGATTGAGATCCATGAAGTCCTGTCCGGGTCTCCATGCATATTCCCCTTCCTCACAATGGCCAGTGTCAGTTAAGCAGGTTCCCTGCCCTGCTGTCCCATCCTTATTCTTTGTCACGTCCCTCTTTTGTTGGGCTTCCCCAAAGAACATAACATGGCTTTTAGGGTTTTTGTCTCAGACTCTTTCTACCTGTAACATCTCATTGCATTTTAAATGTATTTTTCTTTAATCAAAATGGTTTCCTCCCCACTCATTCTTGCCCCTTTCTATGCTTTCTGTACCTACAAATCACAAGTATGTAGTTCTCTCTTCCAATTGTAATTTCTTAGTGAACACAAAACTTAGCTATCTCTTCCTATAGTGACTGGAGTTGATGTGTCCATACTCAGTTATGCATGCATGGCCCTTGCACCTTCTACCCATTAGTATGTTGTATATCCAAGGAAGTATGTGATGGACATCTTGTCACATGCTGTTGAAGATTCTTGAAAGCAGATTCTAGGGATGATGACTATCCTTTACCGGAGTCCAATATGCTTTGTTTCCAAGACCACTTAAGTTCTAGAATGTGTTTATTCACCTGACCTATATATCCCTGCAGTTGAGATGTACCCTGACAAAGGGCTGGGGGTGATGGTAAGCCATTTCCAGCAGAGCTTACTAGTGTTTGTCCCACCATCCAAAGAGGCCTACAGTGACAATGCTCATTAAAGAGGACAAGAGGATCTGCTGCCTCAAACTCTTGATCTTCCTCTTGACTGCCTCAACTTCCCCTGCTTGAACTGCAATCTCAGAAGCCTATTAAAGTGAGGTATGCTTAAGCCACTTGGAATTCCCCTTGAGAAGTGCAGCCACCTTGCTAACCCTGGAACTGGAGTAGTGTTGGCTGCAGGATTCTGAGTACTGTGCTCTCATGTCTGTCCTGGGCCAATGCTCCTAGCTCCTCAAGGTCCATTTCTATCGAGATAAACCCTTGCCCATTATACTGGAAACCTTGTGCTATTCATTCTTTTACCTACAAGGTTGCCACAGGGACACTGACTCTGCTTGGGACTCTCTAGTACCATCTCAAGCTGCCTGATCGAAGTTCATTTCAGCTGAATGTTAAGCCCCAGTTCTCGTGACCTTTTGTTTGCTCTAGTAGGGCTAACTCCAGCTGGATGCTATGAGCACCCATTAGGATGTTTTTGCTCTCTGCTGCTTTAGCTTGCATTTCTGTATACAGAAATGAACTTATTCAAGACTGATAGCAATTTCCAAAACATGCAGAAATGGCTTATACACTTCTACACATTTAATCTGTTTAAAATAGTTTAGGCGGGAAACATGAGCTGCTCTTCTGGGGATGCCACCTAAATAGAGATTTCCATACAGTATATATACATATGTTAAAGAGCTGAGTAACCAATGTACTGATAGGATGCAAAATGCCACATGACATGCTGTCTTGACCAGTTTGACCATCAACACACAAGCTAGAATCATTTTGAAAGATTTGGAGCAGACCATAGGCTTGGAGCCATCAGATCTTAGTGCTTCCTGCATTTACCCTTGAAATTCACCCAAGCAGAGAACGAAGATGTAGCAGTCTTTCAGCTCCAGCAACACCTCTGCCTCCATCATGGCCTCCTACTCCCTTCCATAATGGACTGAACAGCTGAACTACTGTCAAATCACAAGACAGACTGAGCTATGGCAGTCAAATATAAGGATTCTCAGCAGAATGGCTTCCCAGCTCAGACTCACTGAAGACCCAGACACCAGAAAATGACCCCGTATTAGACACCATGGAGTTTAATCCAACCCAGGGTTCTTCAGGGCAGCGGAAGGAAGACCTCTCTAACTCCCCAAATTGCTCAGCTCAACATTCCTGCAAATGACAATAGCTCCTGTGCACAGTAGGAGCTGCAAACCCTCTGGGAGATGTTCACCTCCTGGTTACAGCCAGAAAAGCAGAGCAAGCAGATGAATTCTCAGCTGGTATTGGGGCAGTTTCTCCAGACCAGGAGCGGCAATGACAAGTTTTCCGTGAAAGAAAAGCGGGAATCAAGGGGAGACTCATGGGGGATTTGATAGATGAGTGCTTGAAGAATCCTATCATGGTTCATGTCTCCATGCAGGGAGAGGAAGGCCTCTTTCTTGAGCTCATGTCATTAAAAAGTCAGGCTTCTGAAAGATCTGCAATCACCAACAGTACCACAAGAGAATGCTAGGACACACTTGTAGATCCCCCTAGGTATGTTATTGGCAGCAGACAGGGAAGATGGCCACAGCAATCCCTTGAACCTTAGTCAAGTAAATGGCATTATTAGGAGTCCTGGAAATGAGTTGAACTCCCTTTTCATTGTCCCAAAAGCAAGTGTCCTGAGCCTGATGAGCAAGGGTTTCTCATGTAATCCCTCAGGATTGCAGAAGATCAAATCAGGTCACCTCCAGGTACCAGGAAGAATCTCAGCATCTAATGGTGTCCCCAATGAGGAGATACAACCAGAGATTATCATCCCTAAGAAAGTACAGCCAGAGATTATCTTCAGGCCAGAGCAGACAGAACTGCCAGAATTATTGTGACCAACTCCCCATTAAAGGGTCATTGAGAGCCTTCACAGAAAGCCCAGGACATACAAATGTGACAAATGTGACAAATGTGCCAGAACCTTCAGATACCCCTCTAGTCGTATAGCCCACAAGAAACCATACAAGGAGAGATCATTTTCTGTACCCGGTGTGGTAAAGTCTTCTATACTCAATACTCAATCAGGCCTGAAAGTACATTTGGTCATAAAGGAGAGAGACTTTCAAATGTATTACATGCGGAATGTCTTTTGGCCTTAAAACCAATGCAGGCACATGAGAGGATTCACACAACAAAGAAGCTCTCTGTGTAACATAGCTTCTGTCAGTGTTCACAAACCACTGGCATAGGCAGAACTCCTAAAAATTACCATCAGCTGTGTCATTCCTGAACAGAATATAGCTGGGCTTTGACCTCAGTGTGTCACAAGCACACGAATAACATGTAGTTTTTCAAGAGCAAGTAGCCAGTGAATATGTGGCTCATACCTTTATTCTTCCCTCTATTTTGTGTCACCTTCCATTGCCATGTTGGGGTAAAGAAGAGTCATTTTTATTTTTCTGTGTGTTCACTTAACATTGTCTAAGGACTGAAAGTAAATTTGCCCTTTTGTTTCTCACTATCCATGTAGGCAGCCCTGGTACTTCGATGAGGTTGGCCTCAAACACATAGGAAAAAAATATCGATTCTACCCAAGTATGGGCCTTACAAGGGAGCCTAGGGGAGATTGTACACTGTAGTTAACAGTGGCATGAATGCAATAGTAAACCAAGCATTTTCCTAGCTGGATATAATAATGTCTACTACACAAGATGGAACTCATGGCTGGTGGCGTTTTCCTGGTTAAGAATGTGTAAGTAGAAAATTGATAGTATTTTATTCTCCACTTGGACCTAGTACTCTACTTAATATAGTAATAAAACCACCACCCAAATTCTTACTTTTAAATAGATTAGTGTATCTCTTAACCTCATCATAGAAGCTTCTTTTATCACTCAACATTAAGCTGCTGAGAGTTAAGAGTCTGCAAAATGCTCAGCCCTAAATGACATATCTTATCTCCTATCAAGGCTCAGGGAGAGAAGAAAAGGATTTTAAGAGCCAGAGCTGGTAGATGACTCCAAGGAATGGTTTTCAGGACACCATTCATTTGTGTAAACTCAGCTGTGACAGCACACATTAAGACCTGTGTAAGGTCAAGCCTGGCACATCCCCAGCATGGAAGGATGCAAATGTTCAAGTCCTTCACCTAAGCTGAAGAGATACTGGCAACTTGTAGCTGCAGGTTGACAGAAAAGTTTTCTTTAAAGAACAGTCCTGAGAGACCACTCATCCTGGCAGATATCCCTGCAATCAAACACATTGGTGGCACGAAGTATATTTGGTAGGTTAAAAAAATTGAACACATTTTGATGGAATACTGGTGTTGGAATCACAAATTAGAAAGGAGCAACAAAATTTGTCAAGTCATTTGGAGTAGGGCCTAGGCCCTCCCTCCTGCCTCTAGGCTAAGGGAGTATCCCTCCATGGGGAATGTGCTCCCAACATCCTTTTATGCACCAGGGATACATCCTTGTTCCACTGTCAGGGGTCCCTTAGACTGCCCAGGCCTTCTGAGACTCATGTTCAGGGGGTCTGAGTCAATCCAATGCTGGCTTCCCAACAATCAGTCTGGGGGTCCATGAGCTCCCCCTTGTTCAGGTCAGCTGTCTCTGGGTTTCTGCGGACTGTTCTTGTCACATTTTCTTATCACTCTTCCCTCTCTGCATCTGGATTCTAGTTTGGCTCAGTGTTTAGCTGTGGGAGTCTGCTTCTGTTTCCATCAGTTACTAGATGAAGGTTCTATGATGGTGGATAAGTTAGGGAAGGACATTTAAGGTAGCCTTTCCACTGTTACTCAGATTGTTGATCCCTCCAGAAGGGCATCACCCTCCCTGTGGAGTTGGTGAGAGGATGGGCGGGTGGTCAGGGGGATATGGGAGGGAGAAAGGGAGGGAGGGCGAACTAGGATCAAGGGAGGGAGGGGGAACTAGGATCAATATGTAAAATAAGAAAAATAAATTTAAAAAAAAGAAATTAGGAAGGAGATAAGAGGATATACTTAATCACAAAACATAGGTGTGTACAGAATTCACGAAAAATCTAACGTTATAAACAAGTACCATTTTGAAAGAGGGCACTTCAATTGAGAAAAATGCCCCTAGCAGTTAAGCCTGTCAGCCAGCCTGTGGTCATTTTCTCCATTGATATTGGATGGCCCAGCTCACTGTGGGTGGTACCACCTCAGGCTGGTGGTCCTGGGTTACACAAGAAAGCAGGCTGAGCAAGCTGTGAGGTGCAGAAGGCTTTCAAAAGATCTTTCCCGATGGCTTCTTCAGGTCTGGTATCCAGGCTCCTTCCCAACTATCCATGATGTTCCCCCATCATGAAGAAGTGTGAGCTCAAGTAAACCCTTTCCTCCCCAGCTTGGTTTTGGGCATGGAGCTAACATAGCAACAGGAACCATAACTAAGACACAGGCATCAACCTCTGCACTTGAAGCACAGGTTTGTCTTCATTTACGCTTTTCTAATGTTAAGCTTTACTTTTCCTCTTTGAGGAAGTTCCTGCCCCAAGTCAGTTCCTGAGAGGTAAATACTGACCAACGTGAAGGTTTAGAGCAGCATTAAAATCTAATACCACACCATCCTTTCCAGGACAGAGGCTCATCCGCCAGTGATGCTCCACCTCAGCCAGGCCATGCATTTGGTGCATTCTTGAAGACTCCCTGGGAACAAGCTGGATTAGTTTCTGGAGGGAGTACTTTGAAATCCCAGGACTGACTCCTGGTTATTTCTGCTGAGCAGGGCACATGATTACCTGGGGATACTTCCTGGCCAAGCAATCACACCAACACTAGAGGCTCTTTAGAGCTGAATGGAGTCAGGAAAGTCACCGACAGGATGCTGGGATGAAGACTCTGCACCTGCAATGCTAGTCTCCCTTGGTGATGGGGACCTTTCAGCCCTTCTCAGGATACTCCTTGAGCTCTGGCTTTTTCAATTTCGTGAGTTAGGTTCCAAATTACATTCCTACTTTTCATTTAGGGTTGATTTCTGTATACATTCCTACCCGAGAGCTGAAGGTTTCCCTCTGAACACTCCTGGGAAAGGCTTTGGAGGAAAGCCCAACCATGTAAGGTATCCTCCAGGTCAGGTAGGATGCACAAGGAGCAGCTTCCTCTCCACAAGCACCTAGCAGCTACTTACTCTTTCAACAGTCTGTCTGAGCTTGTCTGCCAGTCAACCATGACTGCCCCCACCAAATACTCTGTACTATAAGGTAGGTGGCATTTCTTTATGCTGCATTTGCTCATCTCCGAAGCTGTGTTTCTTTGGTCTAAAACCCCCGATGGTCTAATAAAGAGCTGAGTGGCCAATAACAAAGCAGCAATAAGGACAGGGGACTACGAACAGGGAATGTAAATAGAGATGAGAAGGGATCATTACAATAAAGGACTTCAGTAGTCAGTCACCCAGCTACACAGCCAGCCATGGAGTAAGAGTGAAAAGACAAAGGTAAAGCCCAGAGGCAAAAGTGTGGGATAATTTAGAAAAGCCAGCAAGAAATAAACCAAGATAAGGCCTGGCATTTCCATCTGAGATGTGTAGGATTTGGGAGCTGAAGGTGCCCCCCCTTAAAAAAAAAAAACCTCTCTTCCAACATACACTTGCCATGACTTAGCTGACATGAGCCTAAGCCACATCTGAGACTTGTGCCAAGTCTCAGCCACCCTAACAAAAGGACAAGTGTAGCTCAAGCTACTTGCTATGGAGTACCCAGCTCAGCTCACATCCTCATCTGACACATTCTGCTAAATTCTGCTTCTTTATGGGCCTCTGTCTCACAGGACCTTATACTAGCTTTTGTCCAATCATGTCTCAGCATCTCCATGAAGACCATCTTTACCACACCACAAAGGACCCAGGCCCTAGTCCTTGTGTTCAGTGGGACAGGAAGTCAGACTCCAGATAGCTGCCAGTAAACCACCTCATTTATTATAGCCAAGAGAAGGTCCACAAATCCACAATGGATGGCTCATGGTTTGACACCACAACTGATCACTCCAAACTCCTGTAAATCGGGGAAGATCCATGCTAGGTGTGGGTGCCACCTTCCTTCTGGTACAATCCAGACAAAGGATATGGCAGAACAAGGCACCTTGCCTCCCCTCTTGCTTCTGAGTTAATTTATCCTGTTGCTGTGTTAAAACCGGCTTGTCCATGCTTCCACTGAACTAAGGACTAAGGCCTCTCCCAGAACCTTTCTGGTTTCTTGGCACCAGCATCACTGAGGGAGCCAGTGTCAAAGACTTCCCCAGTCGGTGGGTGACAGCTACTGTGGAAATACCCCAAATACTGAGGGGACACAGTCTCAGGACCCAGCAACTACTGGGTTTCCAGCTTCTCAGATGTGATTCGCCCATCATCCTTGTATATTACATCTACTCATTGTTTCTGCTCTTCTGGAGACTGAGTACAAACATCCCATTGCACTCAATCTACAGCACCAGGGTTGGAACATCTTAGAACTCTAGGTATTCTAATTTTAGGTAGAAAAACTATTTGGCCACTATCAACTTGATAATCTAAAGCCTGCTAGAAAGTAGTTCTAGACACTTGTATGAGCTTACATACATCAAGGCTGATGTATGTACTTTAACATAGACCATCAGCACCATTCCCTAGGAATCGGCCTCCACCAGGCTTGGGGTGTTGGACTTGTCAAAACTGAAAGTGGCCAAGCACGAAGCAAGCACACTCGCATTACTCTGCTTGAGCATAGATAAGCAGCCAGCCTCACCCACCAAGCTGCTGCTTCTGTCACTCCTTGCTCTGAGGAAGTACCCCTGGCACCATCCCTAAGCAGATGAGCCTCGACTGCATCAGAAAGCCTGCTGAATACAAGCCAGACAAAGTGAGCCAGTAAGGCAGTTTGTCCCTCCGTTTTTGAGCCAGCTTCCTGCCCTGATGCCTTCCTTTGATGATGCACAGTAACCTGAAGTATAAGCCAAATAACACCTACACTTCCTTGATTAATTGCTTCCGATCGTGCCATTTTTCACAGCAACAGACTAAACAACCTGTGAACCCATACTGGTCCTTTCACAGCCCAGCCAAAACAACCCTTCCCTGAACACACATACAACCAATTCTGATAACGTCTTTCAAGATGCTTCCTTGTATGCAGGACACGGATGCTACATATCTGTTCAAAAAGTCTTTATTTGAGGCACACACACCAAGGCTCATGGTACTCCCTGTGGATCCCTACTCAGGTTTACACCAATCAAATGGCCTACCTATCCTGGTGACACCCAGAGAACAAAGCCCATGAACCTGTCAATTCTCCAACCAAAAGACTACTCCTGAACTTTGCAAAGGTGGACACTTCCAGACTGACTGAAACAGCCTATCAGTACCAAAAACAACCCAGGGCATGTAGGCGAACAGTCTTAGTTCATTGTTCCACACAAAGGTATTTGTCAGATGAGCCTAGGCATTTAATCATAACCCAATGCCTAAGCAAAGGCTGCTCCACCCGCTGTAGGTAATCCAAGTTGCCCTTAAACCTTCACTACACTGAAGGTTAAAGGCTCCCTTTCAAGTACACGCTGCTGCCCCACTACCACCTCTTGCCAAGTGAAGCCGGCCTGTTCCAGATTCTGTAATGACAAAGTGAAAAATGACACAGCCATTTGTATTCACAAACTCCTCTACCTTTGGAGGTTCTTCTGACTCATGCACTAGATCAAAAGATCCTGGCAAAGAACTGACAGCTTCCAGATGCTGCCTTATAGAAATCTGATGGCTTGCAGAGCTGGAAGAGTTCAGGCTTCAGGGCTCAACGATGGGACCTGTAAGCTTCTGGAACAACATCATGCCCATCCCTGTAGCTAAAGAAATCCTACTTCCAGAAACCAATGGAATATCCACTGCAGACATGGCTACAAGTGTATCATCAGACAGCCTCTGATCAGAGCAGCCACCATTGCTAGTGTCCCAGGCAACAAAAGCAGAAAAGCAAGACTACAACTCTGAGGCTTGGTACTTGAACTTCTGAAGGTTTTTGGCCTCCAAGAGGTCCAATCCCATCTAGTTCTGAATCAGATCTCTAAGCTATGCTGTCAGTGGTTGAGTCCCGACCTGAATAGCAAGGAGGAGATTCTGGATCAGTTGATGCTAGAGCAATTTATGATCTCCATGCCACCAAAACTGCTTCTCAGTCAAGCAGAACAGAGGGAAGAGCTGCAACAGCTGGATAGGATGCTCAGGGACAGCGAGCAACCACATCAATGGTCCATAGAAAACTGGAAAGAAAGCATGTATCTCCACCTGGATCCCAAGGGTGAGAAGTCTGAAGCCATGGAGGATGAATGGGATGTGAAGTTTTCCAGGAGTCCTATCAAATGAGGGGGAGGAGCCCCAGATAGAGGCCAGGGTAGCCCAGAGCTGCAGAAACTGAGTAAAGAGATAACAGCACTCAGTCTGTACTCTCCTCCAAGAAGGTTTTGAAATGACCAAAGCCAAGGCAGGTGACTGGGATGACTATGGGGTGTCATCCGGTGTCATCCTTGTAGTCTTAGCAGTGGCCATGCTAACCCAGAGCTTCATTCAGAACCTGCCAGGGACAGAGCCATCTGTCAGAAAGAAGCTTTGCTGGAGAGAGTTCTTGAGAGCAAAGATCCAGACTGTCTGGGACCTGAGCACAGGGTTCTGATGTAATGTTGCTCTAGGAAGATACAGATATTGATGCTGTCACACTGGTCACCAATATTCTAGAAAAAAAAAACTAGGAGATGCAGCTTTGAATAAAGATCTTCAGAGACTCTGCAATTCCATGGCGACAACACTCCCACTTTCCAAAGAGGGGCCTCACCTGCATGAATGATATTGAAGATAGGCAGCTAGAGGTTGAGAACCCAACAGCCTTTAAAGCCAGTGGGTGGATCATCTCCCTGGACAGGCTCAATTCGGGTGCAGTGAATGAGAGTTCCAAGTCTCAGTCTATCACCCAGAGAGGTCAAACACCAGAGAAACATCCTTGAATGTATCTTGTGCATAGGGTTCCTGCAGTCCTCAGACCTTCCAAGTCCAGCAGCCCACCCACACTGGTGAAAAGACATGTAGAGCCTACAGCGAGGTGTTTGCTCATGATTCCTCCCTGCTGGGCCACAATCAGATCCACACCAAGAAGCCTAAACTGTGAAGAGCACAGCAGGAAATGCTTCAGCCACCAGAGCAACATCAATGCCTATCTCCATATCCATAGCAACTCGAGACCACACACTTAAGGCCACATCCCACCCCTTTCATCAGGGGACTCTGAAGTGACATGTGAAAATCCATATGAAAATCCATACATATACATGAATGGCACCCATGTGCTTCTATAATCCACATTGAAGTCTCTTTTCCAGGAGAGACTATTGCTAGGTTACCCCTATTCCATGACCATGTGTTCCTTGAAGGTTGAGAACAATTATGCTCTGCTATGCCCCACTGGTGTGTTTGTCAAGACAGGAATCACCATGTATTGCTGGCTATTCTGAAACTCACCAAGACCAGGCTAGCTTGAAATTCAAGAGACCCATGACCAATGTAGCCCAGATTGGCTATAACTTTTTAACCCTACCTATACCTCTTCCCAGAGTGTTGAAATGCCCCTCCTTAGCAGGCTTTGGTTACATATGTTTTATAGGTTGAGGTTCTTAAGTTGTCAGTATTGAATAACAAAATAGGAGTGACGTTTATCCCCTCCTTAACACTGAAAGGGTGATTTTACAATAACTTGGCCAATAACCTAAAAGCTAACAAAATAACAAAACCTGACAGGATTCAGTTATCCTGCTGCTCCAAAAGTTGGAAAAAGTGATCACAGTGTCTAGAGTTTTCAAACTCCAAATAGTAATATAGGTGGGTCCTTCATTAAGTCCTGCCTTCATTAAGTCCTGCCCATGGACAGATCTTGACTCCCGAGTTTCCACCCTGTGGTGGTTTGAATAAAATGCCCCCATGTTCTCGACAACTGAAAGGGGCATGTCCCTCAGGGACACTATTCGGGTGCATTAAGGAGGTGCATCCTTGCTTGAGTTGGTGGTCTTTGAGTTGAAAGACTCCCACGATATTGAGTGGAACTGTTGCCTGCCCACACTTTTGCCATGTGAGCTCTCAGCTGCCGTTAACACTCTTTAAATTCATGGTGAGTTCAACAGGTAAAGAGGATTTCCCAAAATGAGGTGAGAACAGTCAAGCCAGTCCTCTCCCTGAAGGTTACAGGTTCAGTTTAGGATGCTTTTGAGTCTGTACCATTGAGCAAGGTCCTTGGCCTCTAGTAGAGGTATGGCCAAGTGTTCCCTCCTGGATGAATCATGGAGACCTTAGTCTCAATTCAGCCTCTTACCATGAGCCATCTTTGGGAGGAACTGCAGACACCTTAGCATAGCTCCCTGTGCTAGAACAGTTAGTGTGTCCAACATGCCATCTCTGGATACAGGAGACATTCTTAGTTTTCATTGCCATCTGAAGTAGTATCGACAGATACACAAAACCTCTTTAGCACACATTACAGCACTAAGGAAACTCATGCAGTGTCCTCCTGGCAAGTAGTACTGAACAGAATCTGACATTATCTGAGACCAGGAAACAGACTATTGCTAGAAATATTGTGATGAAGATATTAACCAGCATCTAGCCCATCTAGGTCCTGCTGGAGCTTGTGAAAATGACTAGTTCTGCTGAACAAAACCATAAGGTCTCCAAGACACTGTCTCCAAGACATAGGACACCCCAGAAGAGCTGTGGTGTGAATCTAGGGAAAGTGCTATAGCAAAAGCAAGACCTGAACAAGACTATTTACTCATTGCCAATGAGCAGATGTCAGTCAAGCTGACAATACAAAGGGGTATATGGCACACCGAAGCCTCCAGTGCCATTGGACAATGAAAAGGTGATAAGAGAGTCCAGAGAAGAGGAAAGAAGCAGGAGACACTTTAGTGTCACATGTGATTGTTATTCTGTTTTGATTCATTAGGTTTATTGATTTACAGGTTTGGCTTTTTTTTTTTTTTTTTTTTTTTAGCTTACTCAGTTTTGGCTTTTTTTTTTTTTAGCTTGCTCAGTTTAGTTTTGTTTGGTAGGGGTGATGAACATGAACAAGGGTGAAACATGATGGGACAGGGAGGTGTACAGTATTGGGTGCATGATGGGAAACCCCTAAAGATTCAATGCAGAAGGATTTTAAAGTTATGGTTGTGCTGCTCGGAGTATATATAAGATCCTAATCAGAGCCCACTGTTGAGTAGACCAAGAAGGCACTAAGTATCAAGACCCCACTGTCAACACTGCTACCTCCATGGATACATCCATGGGTATCTTGAATCATTGGTAAGGACCATGACTGACTCGTGCTTTTGATAGAGACCATGTGTAACATCCTGAACACAACCAGTGGAACCAAGTATCCCATCTCCTTGAGGCCAGATATGACAGTTATCCATCTCCTTGAGGCCAGATATGACAGTTTAGGACTAAGAGACCTCAGGAGCCCAAGCTCTGGGGCCCCACACTCAGGTGCCCTTTCTGGGCTCAGCTTTGGGCATACCTGTGCCCCTTCCTCAGCCTGGCACTGAACAAGTACCACCAAATGATGGATTTATCCACAATCTCTAGGAGACTATGGCCCCCAATATGCTTTCCTTCAAATTCCACTCTCTACAATTATCTCTTATGGGCAGATTATCAAGAGTACCTTTCACTCCTGACTCTCCCCTTCCCCCTCTATGGTAGAGGTTACCTCCACAGGACTTGCGGTCCTGCAATTAAGCAGGCCCGCTGCGCTTTCCCAAACTGGAAGAGCCTGTTATCAAAACATGTCCACATTAGGACCATTCTTTGTGCACAAGAGTGATCTACAAACTCCAGGAAAATTAACTCTTCATGTCTAATGAGGTAATAATTTCATGCCATGCTGAACACAGACACCTCCTGAAGTGCTAGAAGCCCCAGCTGTCTGTGGTACTATGTATCATAACCCAGACTACCTAGACACTGCCAAACTGTCCATACATCTGTAACAGAACAGTGCTCTCTAGAAGGGTGGCATCCCCTGCTCAGCAAGCCTTGAACCTTCCACCAGGGACACACCCCTGCCAGATGTGCTTTCTGATTTTGCTGAATTCAGTGGCTGGTCTATTTTTCTGGAGTTGTTCAGTTCGTTGTACTTTTTGCTCTGAAGTTTCTAGACCCAGCAGGCATAGTTAAGCTAAAATAGTAACATCTCCAGGGGACACAGGATGACATCCAAATGAGTACCTACCATGTATCCAATAGCCTCACTGTTAGTGGACAAATAGCTTCATTTGAAATGAGTATTTTCACAACCAACAACCTACCAACCAGGATAGTACCGGGAGAGGGAGGCCTGTTACTGAACCTGCATTAAAAGACACAGTCACAAAGGGAAAAATAAGTTACTGGAAGGAGTTGATAACACAGGTTCAGATCTAGGATTTTAGAGGGATAAAATAGAATTTCATGCATCTAACCAGGGGAGGACTCTATCCTGCTTTGATCCACTGAACAGTGGAAAAAGGCCTTCACAATGCAGTGGCCAGGCATCTAGGCATGTTGGGGGCCCATAAAGTGGCTTTGTTCCATCTTGCCGCCAAGATCAGAGTTCAAAGCTTGCCGCCAAGATCAGAGTTCAAAGCTTGCCGCCAAGATCAGAGTTCAAAGCTTGCCGCCAAGATCAGAGTTCAAAGCTTGCCGCCAAGATCAGAGTTCAAAGCTTGCCGCCAAGATCAGAGTTCAAAGCTTGCCGCCAAGATCAGAGTTCAAAGCTTGCCGCCAAGATCAGAGTTCAAAGCTTGCCGCCAAGATCAGAGTTCAAAGCTTGCCGCCAAGATCAGAGTTCAAAGCTTGCCGCCAAGATCAGAGTTCAAAGCTTGCCGCCAAGATCAGAGTTCAAAGCTTGCCGCCAAGATCAGAGTTCAAAGCTTGCCGCCAAGATCAGAGTTCAAAGCTTGCCGCCAAGATCAGAGTTCAAAGCTTGCCGTCAGAGTTCAAAGCTTGCCGCCAAGATCAGAGTTCAAAGCTTGCCGCCAAGATCAGAGTTCAAAGCTTGCCGCCAAGATCAGAGTTCAAAGCTTGCCGCCAAGATCAGAGTTCAAAGCTTGCCGCCAAGATCAGAGTTCAAAGCTTGCCGCCAAGATCAGAGTTCAAAGCTTGCCGCCAAGATCAGAGTTCAAAGCTTGCCGCCAAGATCAGAGTTCAAAGCTTGCCGCCAAGATCAGAGTTCAAAGCTTGCCGCCAAGATCAGAGTTCAAAGCTTGCCGCCAAGATCAGAGTTCAAAGCTTGCCGCCAAGATCAGAGTTCAAAGCTTGCCGCCAAGATCAGAGTTCAAAGCTTGCCGCCAAGATCAGAGTTCAAAGCTTGCCGCCAAGATCAGAGTTCAAAGCTTGCCGCCAAGATCAGAGTTCAAAGCTTGCCGCCAAGATCAGAGTTCAAAGCTTGCCGCCAAGATCAGAGTTCAAAGCTTGCCGCCAAGATCAGAGTTCAAAGCTTGCCGCCAAGATCAGAGTTCAAAGCTTGCCGCCAAGATCAGAGTTCAAAGCTTGCCGCCAAGATCAGAGTTCAAAGCTTGCCGCCAAGATCAGAGTTCAAAGCTTGCCGCCAAGATCAGAGTTCAAAGCTTGCCGCCAAGATCAGAGTTCAAAGCTTGCCGCCAAGATCAGAGTTCAAAGCTTGCCGCAAGATCCTAAAAGTCTATGGCTTGGTCACTGCAGGCTTTGGCCTTTGTAGCAGTGGTCTTATCAAAATAAAGACTTGGGCTCATGTGTATTTACTCTTGACTCTAATAAAGACCTGATAACAGGTGTGGTTACCAAATGCTTGGAGGATAAGAAAGTGTTTGTTCCTTATGTATAATAGAAGTCTTCTGCCATGCCCCCCTTTTGGTTGGAGTACTTCATGTTGAGTATACTCAGGGAATTCAGTATTCACTGAATTGCCCTCCTGACTATCCATGTGTCTGTCTCCTTAGTGTCTTTACCTGCCCTTTCTAAAGGCACACAACTGAAGGCCCACTAAGACAGGTTCTCACATAGGAAGCAGAAGAAAGTGAATACGAGAAGGCCTGAATGGGTGTGTTGAAGTGAGCTAGCTATGTCAAGGACAAAAAGCCTCAGACCCATGGCAAAATGGCAACCCTACCCTGAACAGCTGAAGGAGACTTAAGCATGACAAAAGCTTTCCGCTCTGGTCTCTAGATGTATGTTGAGAGTATGAGCAGAAGGAGTACCCCTTATCTTTGTTCCTGGATATTTAGGACTGAATAGTCTCCAGTATAAGACATTAACATGAAGATTAGATCAATTTCCCCGGCTCAGCAGTGCATAAAATACCCTGAACTTCCATCCTAACTGACTTCTGTCAGAGAGTCCATGCTATCCCAGATTTTCTGCCTAGCATCCCCCCCCATTCTCTTGCTACCCACCTCAAATCCATGCATGAAGTTGGGCTGAGTATGGTTTCTTCTTGCAAAGAAACAGGCATGGGCTACATTAATAACGCCAAAATAGTTCCCCCTATGAGATCCATTAGCTTAAGTTATCCTTTATTGGAGAAAGTCTGGTCAACTTCAGACTTATTTATGGTCTTAGCTGTGTGAGTGTATTCCACCTTACTCAGATTTCCTTATGATTGAGAGATGCAGGGAAAATGTTCACAATTGTAGATGTTCTTGATGCCCCCGTCCCCAACAGATTCCTAAACAATTCTTAAGATTCTCCATATGGAATATGAGTGTTGGGAATCTCCTTTCCAGGTTGACTCTTCCCATTTAAGACCTCAGACCTCAGAAAACCTCCCAAGGATTACCTTCTCCCTCAGGGCTGATCAAAACCGTGCCAACGGGATACATACTCTCCCCTTCCTGAGTTCCCAAGAGTTACCTAGAAGTGCCTTGCTTTTCTCCTCTATCTGGATTTCTTAATTCAGTTTGATTTGGTTTATCAGTAGCTGAACCCAGTATTTGTCATTGAAGTCTTCCACAAGAGTAGGAGTAATAACTCATTTTCCAAGAATGGCTTGAACATAGTTTTAAATAGTCAAATCACCTAACAAGTCAGATGAGAATTTTCTGAAAGAATTTATTCCTTGACAGACATTGGTTAAGTCTGCAGTCAAGGCTTCAATTCTTGAAGTACTCACATACTTCACCCTTCAGCCTCACTCTTATCAGGCCTGCTTTTTGCAAGGCCCTTGTCACAGATGCCTTGATCAAACTCAGGGAAAACATAGTTGATTCCAAAGTGATACTTCTATGCAACTACACATACCTTTCAAGGTATCAAGGTGTGAATACAGAATCCTACAAGACCAGCAGGTAGGGGTACTAGGTTCAAAGTTATCCCTGGTCTGGGATAGCACTCCTCCTTTCAGTCTCTCTGTGTCAGGATTCTGCTTCTGTACTGGGAGCCTCAACCCAAAGATGACTTCTGTGGTCAGGAAGGCCATTCTTTAGAAGAATTTCTATGGGGATGTATTAGTTTTGAACGAATTGGCAGGGTACACCAGGTATATGCCCTATCCTAGGCACTATGTGGAAAGTCTCCAAGCTTCAGGATTCAGTCCATAGTGATAAGGGAACCACCCCCTATTGAGTTCTGAGGGCTGGGCTGGGGTGGGGAGCACAGAACCTCAGATGAGAGGAACCATACTTATGCTGAAGTCCAGCCCTGCACAACTAGGTAGTAACACCAAAGGGGCCTTGACTAAGTGCAGCCCACCTTACAAACATGGTTTCCTTTCCAGATGTGTCAGTTGACTACACCCAAGGACACTAAAATGACAATACAAATTATTTTGGCTTAGACACATTCTGGCACTCACGCCTGGAGATGGTAAGGTGTTCTTACATCCCAGATACTACAAAGAAAAGACACATTTGTCTCAGCCTAGAAACTCTGGCTCTCTAAGTCTGTGGTCTAGAAAAGCTACACTTAAGGCATGACTTTGACCAGGCAAGGACAGAAGCCATCAAGTTCACAAGCTTACCTACCCGGATGCCATATAAGCACAATGGAGTTCGGATTCTTAGATTGTCCCACTTCCAAAACGGGCACCCCAACCCTACAGGTCTGTCTGAGCCTCTTCATCTCCAAATAGAGAATCCTGAACACCTTCAGCCTGTACATCTCTCCAGTGCTGGTTAGAAGTAAAGTGATTTCAGATACCTTAGAGTTTCCAAAATAGCATAGCATAGTCATCAGGATACGAGATTAAACTTGCATGGTTTAGATTAAGCTTGCATGGTTTAATGTCTGCTCTCACTTCAGGGACCCCCATCTGACCTCAAGCTCCATCTCAGTCTTCATGCAGAGCCTTACTGTCTTGGAAGAGTCACAGTCACACCCATTTCTGCCTACTGGAAGGTGGGTTTCTCCCAGGAACATGGAGCTGATTAAGACAAATTTCCCAGAAAAAGTACAGCTCAGCCCTAGGCCACAAAAGAGCTGAAATTTGAGGCACTCATGATATACATGATTATGTTTCATTGAGAAATCCTCTGGTGTCCTTAAGGGCGGGGGGGGGCTTCATTTGTCCTTAACCTCAAGCACATGGATTTCAGAACAGTCAGGTACTTGATAGAATTCACAATCATGCTGCTACCCAGCCCCATCTAGATATCATCATCCCCCACCCCCTGGGGAAATCACTCAAACCCATGAACAAAGTCCATGATGGCATCACATTCCAATATTAAGACAATACCCGAGATAGATCACAGACACATTTCTAACATCCCCTTCACAAGTGGGGACCTGAAGCCTTTCTAAGCTAGTGTCTTTATCCTGCTCCAGGGATGTGGTCAACTCCTATATAGAAGGCAGCAAAGACTCTTGCTGGTGGGTTGAAGAAACTAACCTGTGTGTTTAGGGGATGAGCAAGGCCTTGTACCCAAGGGACATCACCCCTCTTCAGGATGCTATACATGCCTTACTAGGTTAAAAGTATGGTAAAAATGGTAGGACATTTAACTCCTACATTCCCAATTGTCAACCATGTCATGTAAGACATAGCTACTTCATGCACCATTTTCAGAGGGAATATGCTCATACAAACTGCCTTAGAACTGAGCTCACATTAAGTTTCCTATTACAATCTGAAACCCATCTGCACTCATGAACCAAGTACTTGGGCAGTTTCACTGTCATACGTGAGAGAAGACATTGGGGTTCTAAAACTCAGGATGTTTCAGAACGCCCACTCCATCACATCTCCATGCCAAGAGTGATCTAACTCAGTGTCTGCTCAGACTTGGTTTTTCCCATTCCTATGAAGCCTAAACCAACATTAACACAGAAGGCAAGGATGGGTGATGTTGAAGGATGGAGGCATTTCCAAAGTGAACTATTCAATAACCTGTGCCACCTGGCCCAGTCTCTAGAAGACTGACTGTCCTTTTCCAATCCCTATGATGTTGTAGGCTTTGTTGGGCCTGTCCAAGTTGAATGCTTATGCATAAGTGACAAGTTCATTTTCCTCATGCCATGGCTAATTTCCCTTCAGCTTCTGAGACACATGACAGTCCCTTACTACTGGCATCAAGACAAGCCAACTAACAGATGTCAAGGGTAACTTTCAAAAGGAGCTGAGAAGCTGTAGAGATGGTTCAGCAGGTTGTCCCACAGATGTGAGGATCAGAGTTTAGATTCTCAGAACTCACAAAAAAGCCAGCGGAAATGGTAGCCCAGTACCATGTGGGATGTGTCTGGGGATCCTTGGAACAAAATGGGTAAGATTAGAGTAGCTGTGGATGGACTCCAGGTTCAGCATGAGACCCTGCTTTACACACTTGATGTTGGCCTCTGGCTTCCACGAGAGTCCACATGTGTGAACCATACACACATACCAATACATTAAACATGCAAGTTTAAAAAAAAGCAACTAAATTCCTTTGTGTTTGGGAGATGTTGAAGGATGATGGGGTAGGTTACCTAGATTCTGACAGACTGAGAGAAACTGCCTTTTCCTTTTAGGGCGAGATTTGATTATGCTAGCTGTCTTGACCTCAGTTTCTTATGCATTTGTTATTTTTCTCCACATTTGGATGGATTTTATAGACTGCCAGGAGAGAGCCGATTGCAGCCTGGTAGGACCCATAATGCCTACAAGCTAATCAGAAGCAAACAGACTAAAGAGGAGTCCAGGGAAACCGGCACCCTTAGCAGCCCAACAATTTATTATCCTTCATCTTTTATGGGGACCTCTACCCTCAGGTTTAACCAGCAACCACAAATATTCAGATACCAGATTTCTGCAAAAAAGCTGAACAGGAGAGCTACAGAAGGGACCAGAATGAGGAAATAGCATCTGCCCCATCAGCCCAACGATGCTGGTACAAGGGAAGCATGGCATCTTCCCAACAAGTTCTGTGATGCTTCTGACACCTTCAAGTCAAGGTGCAAGAAGGGACACCCACTCAAGCACTAAGTACTAAGACCAAGGCTCTACCAAGATTCAAGCTGAGCAACAAGGCAAGATCTTACATTCAACATTAACTACAAACTTGTTTTTCACAATACTCAAAAGGACAAAAAAAAAAAAAAAAAAAAAAAAAAAACACACATTAGCTCAATGGTCATGTCACACACTGCCTTCCAAGTAGGTTAGAAATCCAGATTTGGGATTATCTCAGTCTTGGTCAGAGAAGCTTTCTATTAACATGGTGTACTTGTTTTACTCCTTGGCTCCTTTGGGGGCCCACCAACTCAGCTCCCCATTAACCTCCCGGACCCTTATTTTTACTTAAGACTGCCAAGGCTTTGCTTTGCTTGGCTAATTTAAATTATCCCATCTACCTTTTGTCTCTAAGCCCTTATTTTCTATTCTATATACCTTTCTTCACTTCTTTGTGGCTTGCTGTGTAGCTTACTGAGTGGCTGGCTCTTGATGTCCTATCCTTTACTCACTCTTTACCCAAACCCCCCCCCCCAATTGATTCTGTTTAACTGCCAATCCTGCCTATTCTTTTCCTCCTGCCCAGTTATTGGCTGTTCAGCTCTTTATCAGGTGTTTAGACAAACACAGCTTAGCAACATTAAAGAATGTAACAAAAGCAACGAAACTTTACATCAGCAAGCTAGTGTTCCACAGCATAAACACATGTAATACACCTTCTGGTATTGCATAACACATGGGAATTTCATAAGCAGCCAAAGTACTGAGAAAGTCCTTGGGAGTTCAACCCTTAAGCGGAACACTTTTTTAAAAAATCACCAGCCCTCTTTCACAGCTTAGAAACAAAGAAAAAAGGGGCAGAAGAATGTAGAGCTAGAGCATAGGGAGAGTACTGTGAAATGCAGTCTTCTAGACAGGGCTGCTGCAGAGCATTTGTGGCAATAAGCCTGCACAAGATCAAGGCAGTCAATATTCCAGCATGGATCAGGAGCTCAGAAGGCTGTGTTCCTGCAATAGCAGCCACTGACAGCATAGAAGATGGAGTGTCATTCCTTTGCAGTGTGTCCACCTGATAAATTTGCCCACACTCCAGAAAATGGACCCATGTAGCTGGACATAAGAGCAGCACTAATTAAAGTGGAATAGTAGGGAGAAGGGCTGTGGGAGAAGAAATTGAAGAGACAGGTTAAGCAGAGTCTGGAGCTAAAAGCAGGACAAGTCAAAACATTTTCCTGACATTCGAATACATAGTAACCATGCATGAAGTCCAACATATTCAATATTAACTTTTAAAGTTTCCAGAGTACATCCTGTAAATGTGGAGGGGGCATACTTAGGGCAGTCTTAGCCATCTCCCTGCTACCAGTGACATGTCATACTTAATATTGAGCCATGGGTGCAGCTTTGAAAATTGTGGCAGCTAAGGAGATTGATTAGTCAGGGTGAGAACATGGTCCATGAATGAAGCTGTACGGGTTTGCAAACTTGTGAAGAACTCCAAGAGTCTTTAATCTCTTGTTCTATCACATGGCCGTTCCTAGAATGTGATTTCCAGCCCCTCCCAGGTACAGCACTAAGACTGGGTTCACTTCAGATTATTCATTACAACTGCCTAGGACTTGTTTGCATGCCTCTATGGAAAAACAAGTTACAAGTTATGGTGTAGCTTGTTCTCGTGAATGGACATTTTGCTCAGTGAGGGTTCAGGAAGATTCATCCAAGTGTAACCTGTCGGATGCTCTGAATGAAGTTGGCTATTACAGGACACAATTCTCAGGTCTTAGGATCCACTCTTCCCAGGTTCCTTCTGCCAAGTAGAGCAGTAAAACGTTAACCCTCAGTGCTCCAGAGCAGCAGGGAGATGCCTTCTCAGGCAACAGCTTGTGGCTCCATTCCCCTCAGGAACTAGAAAAGACAAGGAATCCTAGCCAGAATTCCTGTGGACTTGAGAAACTTGCACAAGAATCCTACAGGACTCACTGCACTGGTCAGTCTGCCTTAAGGAACATTCTGACATAGGCACAGGTGGCTCATGGGGCCTTAGAAGAGAAACTCCCAGAAGAAAACCCCCAAAGAAAAACCACTCCCATGAAGACAGGGCCAACATCCATGACCCAACATCTCTGGGTCATGCCCCGGATCAGATACAAGACTCCTAGGACTGCCCAGGTATGTGACCAGCACCTGTGACGCCTCCCCTTCCGCCTCCCCTTCCAAGAAAGCTGCCCACTTAAGGGCTCAGTATCTGACCTGACCTTGGGAGGGAAAAGGCAGCGAGGTAGAGTGTAGCCTCAGAAGTACACTAGAGGAGCAGAGCTGCAGCAGCCATGGGGAGATTGAGATCCATGAAGTCCTGTCCGGGTCTCCATGCATATTCCCCTTCCTCACAATGGCCAGTGTCAGTTAAGAGGGTCCCCTGCCCTGCTGTCCCATCCTTATTCTTTGTCACGTCCCTCTTTTGTTGGGCTTCCCCAAAGAACATAACATGGCTTTTAGCATTTTTGTCTCAGACTCCTTCCACCTGAAATAACATCTAATTGCATTTTAAATCACAAGTATGTAGTTCTCTCTCCAATTATAGTTTCTTAGTGAACACAAAACTCAGCTATTTCTTCCTATAGTGACTGGAGTTGATGTGTCCATACTCAGTTATGCATGCATGGCCCTTGCACCTTCTATCCATTAGTATGTTGTATATCCAAGGAAGGATGTGATGGACATCATGTCACATGCTGTTGAAGATTCTTGAAAGCAGATTCTAGAGATTTGGACTATCATTTACCAGAGTGCTATAGGCTTTGTTTCCAAGACCACTAAAGTCAAGAATGTATATTCACCTGACCTATGTTACCTTGCAGTTGAGATGTACCCTGACAAAGGCCTGGGGGTGATGGCAAGCCATTTCCAACAGAGGTTACAAGTGTTTGTCCCACAATTCTAAGAAGCCTTCAACGACAATGCTCCTTCAAGGAAAGGAAAAGGGGATCTGCTGCCTGGGACTCTGGGTTCATCTCCCTCTTGACTGTCTCAACTTCCCCTGCTTGAACTGCAATCTCAGAAGCCTATTAAAGTGAGGTATGCTTAAGCCACTTGGAATTCCCCTTGAGAAGTGCAGCCACCTTGCTAACCCTGGAACTGGAGTCGTGTTGGCTGCAGGATTCTGAGTACTGTGCTCTCATGTCTGTCCTGGGCCAATGCTCCTATTTCTATGGAGATAAACCTTGCCCATTATACTGGGAACCTTGCCTATTCATTCTTTTACCTACAAACTTGCCACACTGTGGCTCTGCAACTCAGGCTGAGTGACCCAAGTTGATTTCAGCTGGATGTAAGCCCTAGTTCTGATGACCTTTTGTTTGCTCTAGCAGGGCGAACTCCAGCCATCTATGCTGGATGCCATGAGCACACGATAGCATGTTTTTTCTCTGTTGCTTCAGCCTGTATTGCTGAATATATAAACTCATTCAAAGCATAGATTCCAAAACATGCAGGAATGGCTTACACATTTCCTATTTAAATACTTTAGATGGGAAACACTGGGACAGCCCACCTGGAGCTGCCACCTTAGTAGAGAATTCTTCCATACAGTCTATAACATGAAAATTATATGTATATAGAGTAACCACTATACCGAAATGTAGAGAGCTGCGATGTGCCACGCCTTGAAGTGGCACTGGCTTCTGCCTTACACCTTCCCATTGGTGAGGGCTCTCTGGCATAAACAAGCCCTTATTTGGTTAAGTCTGTTCAGCCTGTCTGCTTCCGCGTTAGAGTAGCCTATCTGCAGGGTCCACGTAGCTCACTGGGGTGGATTAGCTCAAGGGTTATTTAAGCCTGTGCAGGGGTCCCCCGGGTCTCTCTCGCGGGTCAGAGGAAACATGTTTCAAGGATCCTGATTAAAAATGCATGAAGAAGATCTTCCCGGAGTCGCATCTTCCTTGCTGGTCAGGGCAGGCGTGGTACACCGAAATAGATGTGCAATGTCGCCAGTCGGGTGTACTGCCTAGTTTCTCCATCAACACACAGAAGCTAAAATCATTTTGAAAGAGATGAAGCAGACCATAGGCTTGGAGCCATCAGATCCTAGTGCTTCCTGGAATTACCCTTGAAATTCACCCAAGCAAGAGAATGAAGACATAGCAGTTTCAGCTCCAGAAACACCTCTGCCTCCATGTTGGCCTCCTACTCCCTTCCGTGATATTGAACAACTGAACTACTGTCAAATCACAAGACAGACTTGACTGCCATAGTTCAGTCTCAGGACTCTCAGCAGAATGGCTTCCCAGCTCAGAATCATTTAAGACCCAGGCACCAGTATTTAATGACCCAGTATTAGACAGTTTATTCCAACCCGCGTTCTCCAGGGCAGCGGAAGGAAGACATCTCTAACTCCCCAAGTTGCTCAGCTCAACATTCCCACAAATGACAATGGCTCCTGTGCACAGCAGGAGCTGTAAACTCTTTGGGAGATGTTCACCTCCTGGATACAGCCAGAAAACCAGAGCAAGGAGCAGGTGATTCCTCAGCTGGTCTTGGTGCAGTTTCTCCAGACCACGAGTGGCAATGAAAACTTTTCCATAAAAGAGAAGTGGGAATCAAGGGGAGAACCAAGGGGGATTTGATAGATGAGTGCTTGAAGCCTCCTATCATAGTTCATGTCTCCATGCAGGGAGAGGAAGGCCTCTTTCCTGAGCATGTCATTAAGAGAAGGCATCAGGCTTCTGAAAGATCTGCAATCAGCAACAGTACCACAAGAGAATGCTAGGACACACTTGTAGATCCCCCTAGATAGGTTATTGCCAACAGACAGGGAAATGAAGATGGCTACAGCAATTCCTGAAACTTAGCCAAGGAAGTGGCGCTCTTAGAAGTCCTGGAAATGAGTTGGACTCCCTTTTCATTATACCAGAAGATGTAGGTGTTCTGAACCTGAGGAATGAACCCGAGTAAAGAAAAGTTTACCATGGAATCCCTCAGGATTGCAGAAGATCAACTCAGGTCACCTCCAGGTTCCTGGATGTGTCTCAGAGGGCATCTTCTGAAGGCATCCCCAAGAAGGAGGCGCAACCAGAGATTATCAGGCCAGAGCAGACTGAAGACCACCACAATCGTTGAGGCAGTCTCCACAGTGAGGGTCAACATAAGAGCCTCCACAGAGATTCTAAGACATACAGATGTGAGGAATGCCACAGAACCCTCAATTATCCCTCTAGTCTTCTAGCCCAGAGACGAGAGGTAACTTTTGTTTTCAAGGCCTGAACACGCATATGGTTTTACACCTAGAGGAGGTCTTTCCCATGTACACGTGGATTGGCTTTCAGTTATAAAACCCATACAGGCTCACGAGAGGTTTCACACAGGTGAGAACCCGTACACACCTGCTCCCTGTGTTAACATAGCTTCTCCAGTTTCCACATACCAGTGGCACAGGGGAATTGCTGTGCCCTTCCTGAACACAATACAGATGGATTTTGATTGACTTCATGTTTCTTCATGTGCAGATAAAGATGGCACACTGTAGATTCTCAAGAGCAAGTAGCCAGAGGGGATGTGACATGTAACTTTATTCTTCCCTGCATCATGGGTCACCTCATGTTGCCTTGTTGGGGCAAAGAGCCTTTTTTTCGGAGTGTTTAACATCTTTCCAAGGAAAATAAAAAGTAGCTTATTTGCCTTTTTTGTCTGTTTCCACACTGGTTTCTCAGTACCTATGTAGCCTGTCCTGGAACTTGTTCTTTAAAATATGTTGCCTCAAACTTATAGGGAAAAAAAAAAAACACCAATTGTACCCAAGTATGGGCCTTGTAAGGAAGCCTACAGAAGATTACCTACTGTAGTAATAGTGGCATGAATGCAGTGGTAGTAAACCAAACATTTTTTTCACCTGGATATAATGTCTACACAAGAGGCAACTCATGGCTGGTGCCATTATCTGGGGTAAGACTGAGTAGGAAGGCGTAGGTCCAACTGGAGAACAAAATACTACTACTCAATAGGTGTAATCAATCAACTGCCACCTAGATCCTTCTCTTAACCCTCATCACAGAAGCTTCTTTTGGCAGAGATGGGATTAACACATAATCAGAATTAAGAATAAGGGTCTGCACAATGCTCAGTCCTAAATGGGACATGTCTATCGTAACTCCTATTAATGCGCACGGACCATGGAGAAAGAGGGAAGAAAAACTTAAGAGCCAGAGGTGGTAGAATACTCCAAGGGAGGGTTTTCAGAACAGTTCACTTGTGTGTATAAACTCAGTGGCTGTGACAGCACGCGTTAAGACCTGAGTAAGGATCAAGCCTGGCATGTCCCCAACATGGAAGATACAGATGTTCAAGAAGTCCTTCACCTAGCTAAAGAGATACTGGCAACTGGTAGCTGCAGTATGATAGAAATGTTTTCTTTAGAGACTCCTGAGAGACCACTCCTGGCAGATATCCCTGCAATCAGACATTGGTGGCACCAAGTGTATTTAGTAGGTTATAAACTAGAAAATAGTTTGATGGAATACTGGTGGAACGGACGGGAAGGAAATTAGAAAGGAGATAAGGGTATATACTTTATCACAAAATGGGTGTGTACAGAATTCTCTCAATAAAAACCTAAAGTAATAATCATTTTGAAATGAGAGTGCAGTGAGAAGCAGCTTGAGGATCCCGGCCAGGCTGTGGGGCCCTGGTTGCCTCCAATAAGCAATAAGCTCAAGAGGGAGCTGCATTCTATCTTGGGCTACTGTGCCCCCTGCGGGCGCCACAGCTAATCTGCCTCCCCATGTATGAAGAGCCGCCTCAGCCCCATGCCACAGGAGCTGCAGCGCCTGGAGCAGCAGAACGACCTGTACCTGGACACTGCCTACCGAAGCTGCATTTCTATATTATACTTGACTGTTTTCACGCAGTCGCGCAATAAAGGCAGTACAGTGCAGTATGGCTTCTGTATTTCAACTCATTTCACCTTGATGAATATGAGTACTATGAAAAAGCAGAAAGCAGCAATTTCAACCAGAGTAGTTTCTTGCCTTCTGTGGATCTCATTCAAGATCCAGGCTTGAGAGTGGTTACCACCAACTTCATCGGAACCCAACAGAATTTGTCCTCAGTGTTATCAGGACCGGTGCTCGGGGCCTGCCCACGATGGCACCAGCGGATTTGGGAATAACCCACTTGGGCTTCAGTGTAACCACAGTGCTTTTTAGAAACGGCCCCTTTGTGTTTGTGGCTCCATTCAGCTATAGTTGCTGCCTCCGTGGCTCTTGCTAAAGTTCCCTGTATTTAACTCTTGAAGGAAACAGGAGTTGGTGAGGACACATTCCCAGGAAAACCTATTCTAGATGCTGAGGTGATAGCTCTAGGGATGAACAGTCACCAACACTGACTGTTGACATCTAGGATCCAGGAAGTCTGGGTTTGACTAATGCCAATTCCTTTCTGCATGAATTTAGTGGACAATCCCTCCCCAACTACAACTACCCAGAACCTTCTGGGATAGAAGACCCTGTTGCTACAGAGCATGAACCAGTAGATGTTGATGGAGAGGCCTCTAACTTTAAATAGCTTTGAATGTACATTAAGTTCTCTTCCAGCAGAATTAAAATTACTAAGTATATGTAGAGCTTCCTTTGAAGCCCAGAGTTCGAGAAGAATGTTAGCAAAGCGGGGCTTTGGGACTTGCAGACAGATTAATACAATTCTGAGGTCCAGCTAGAACTGTTGCCATGAGGCAAGAAGGATGGGCCCTGAGCAGCTCCACATTCAATGGTAGCAGCATTTACCCAACATGGGCACATGTTTCTCTTCCTCAGAACTTCCTAGCTTTAACTCCATCCCCCAGATCTAGCCCCTGTCCGTTGTCTTGCCCCAAGCCCTACTACCTCCCCCCCCCCACACACACACACAGGTGGCTTCTACCTCTTGGCTTGGTCAGAGAGGCTTCCCAAGTGTTCTCATGAGGCTCCTTGAGCATTTGAAGGTCTAGCAGACCTTTCCAGGTTTCCGGGTAACTTGTGCAGAGAATTCCTTAGTCCTGTGCTAGCTTCAATCACTGTGACAAGTATTTGTCCCTTTGGTGTCTGCTCTAAAGTTAACAGCTGCTTTTCTTCATATATTTTCTGAAAGTTCTTACCACACATTTGAGAAAGCAGTTGATCAGAAACCTTAACCCCTATTTTCTTTAAGAATGCTCTCCCGCTGAAATGTCCTGGTGAGGCTATCCACTGCTCTTGGATTTCTCTCATCTGAGTGTTCCTCCATGTCACTGAATGGAAATACTACAGATGCGCTGAAAAGACTTGCCTGTACTGTAGAAGAAACTGCCCCTTCAGTGATCCAATAGAACTCACTGTGGATAGACTGTCCATCAGATTAAAGTACTATGGCTTTATACCCATTGTTTGGGGACTTTATTGCACACTCACATACAGATGATTAAGTTTTAAAAGTCAGCTTTTGATCATTGTCCCGATATTGTTAATTTTCCTGATATTGTTAAATTGTATATTTCTTTTTTAAAGCCGAGACAACTGGTTGGATGTTTATTCTCCAGAAGGTATTTAAGATAAAGCTTCACCATAGCCTGTAAAACTTGGCACATACACGTAGCTTGATATTCTTGTTGCATTTGAAAATCTCATGTATTGTAAAGTGGTTTTATACAAAATACTAAATAGTAGAAATTGTATAACTTACAATCAAATTAAAAATAGTAAAAAAAAAAAAAAACCAAAAAACAAAAAACAAAAACAAAGAACCTAATATACCACATCAACCTTTCCGAGACAGGCTCATCTGTCAGTGAAGCTCCACCTCAGCCAGACGATACATTTGGTGCATTCTTGAAGACTTGTTGGGAACAGGCTGGATTATGGCTTCTGGAGGGAGTACTTTGAAAATACCAGGACTGGCTCCATGTTTGTGCTGAGCAGGGCACATGTTTACCTGGGGACACTTCCTGGTCAAGCAATCACATCAACGCTAGAGGCTCTTTAGAGCTGAATGGAGTCAGGAAAGTCACCGACAGGATGCTGGGATGAAGACTCTGCACCTGCAATGCTAGTCTCCCATGATGGGGACCTTTCAGCACTTCTCGGGATGCTACTTGAGTTCTATGGCTTTTTCAATTTCATGACTAATATGTTCCACCTTACATGCTTACACCCATTAGGGTTAACTTCTATATACATTCCTACCTGAGAGCTGAAGGTTCTTTGAACACTCCTGGAGGACAGCCCTACCATGTAAGGTATCCTCCAGGTCAGGGACCACCTGCAAGGAGCAGCTTCTCCAGCGCCATCTCAGGTCACACATAGCACTTATAATTACTCTTTCATAGTGAGTCTGTGCTTGTCTGCCAGGCTCCCCTACTATCAACTCCCACACAATGAGATGTTGAGTATTATATTGAGTGTGGTGTTACTTTATGATACAACTGTTCATCTGTTCATCTCTAAAGTGGTGATTCTCAACTGTCTAAAACACCGGATGGTCTAAAAGCTGAACAACCAAAAGCAAGGCAGTGACAAGGACAGGGGGCTGGCAGGCAGGAAGTATAAATAGAATTGAGAAAAAGGGGCATTAGAGCAAAATGAGAAAAAGGAGCATTAGAGCAAGAGAAGACGACATTAGGGGTACGTCACCCGGCTATATAGCCAGCCATGGAGGAAGAGTCAAAGATTTTATAATATATATATAATATATATTAAATATGTGTATATTATATGTATATATGAGAAATAGAAAACCCTAGAAGCAAAAGAGTGACGATTAAGACAAGAAAAAGAAACAAGCCAAGCAAATGCCTGGCATTCCCATCTGAGCAAGCCTGCTGAATACACGCCAGACAAAGTGAGCCAGTAAGGCAGTTTGTCCCTCATCGTTTTTGAGCCAGCTTCCTGCCCAGATGCCTTCCTTTGATGATGCACAGTAACCTGAAGTATAAGCCAAACACCTACACTTCCTTGATTAATTGCTTCCGATTGTGCCATTTTTCACAGCAACAGATTAAACAACCTGTGAACCCATACTGGTCCTTTCACAGCCCAGCCAAAACAACCAAACACACATATAACCAATTCTGATGACGTCTTTCAAGATGCTTCCAAGATGCTTCCTTGTATGCAGCACACGGATGCTACATATCTGTTCAAAAAGTCTTTATCTGAGGCACACACACCAAGGCTCATGGTACTCCCTGTGGATCCCTACTCAGGTTTACACCAATCAAATGGCCTACCTATCCTGGTGACACCCAGAGAACAAAGCCCAAGAACCTCCTGTCAGTTCTCCAACGAAAAGACTACTCTACTCCTGAACTCTGCAAAGGTGGACACTTCCAGACTGACTGAAACAGCCCATCAGTACCAAAAACCCAGGGCATGTAGGCAGACAGTCTGAGTTCATTGTTCCACACAAAGGTCTTTGTCAGATGAGCCTAGGCATTTAATCAACCCAATGCCTAAGCAAAGGCTGCTCCACCCGCTGTAGGTAATCTAAATTGCCCTTAAACCTTCACTACACTGAAGGTTAAAGGCTCCCTTTCAAGTACACGCTGCTGCCCCACTACCACCTCTTGCCAAGTGAAGCCGGCCAGTTCCAGATTCTAAAATGACGAAGTGAAAAGCAATTGACACAGCCATTTGTATTCACAAACTCCTCTACCTTTGGAGGTTCTTCTGACTCATGCATTAGAGATCAAAAGATCCCGGCAAAGAACTGACAGCTCCCAGATGCTGCCTTATAAGAAGAAATCTGATGGCTTGCAGAGCTGGAAGAGTTCAGGCTTCAGGGCTCAACGATGGGACCTGTAAGCTTCTGGAACAACATCATGCCCATCATGCCCATCCCTGTAGCTAAAGAAATTTTACTTCCAGAAACCAATGGAATATTCACTGCAGACATGGCTACAAGCATTCCACCTGACAGCCTCCGATCAGAGCAGCCACCATTGCTAGTATCCCAGGCAACAAAAGCAGAAAAGCAAGACTACAACCCTGAAGTTTGGCACTTGAACATCTGAAGGTTTTTTGCCTACAAGAGGTCCAATCCCATCCAGTATCTGAAGAACCTCTCTGAGCTAGGCTGTCAGAGGTTGAGTCCCGACCTGAATAGCAAGAAGGAGATCCTGATCACTTGGTGTTAAAGCAATTTAGAGCTATTTATGCTCTCCATGCCACCAAAACTGTGCTTCTCAGTTAGGAGCAGAGTGAAGAGCTGTAAAAAGCAGGAAAAGATGCTCAGGGACATCAGGTAGCCACGCCATAATCAACTGGGAAGGACGCATGTGCCTCAGCCAGGATCCAAAAGCGGAGAAGACTAAAGCCAGGAAGGATGAATGATGGTATGTGAAGTTGTCCCAGGAATTCCTATTAAATGAGAGGAAGAAGTCCCCAAATAGAGGCCAGGCTAGCCCTGAGCTGCAGAACTGTCAGAGTAAAGAGGTAACACTCAGTCTATAATCTCCCGACTACGTTTTGAAATGGCCAAAGCCAAGGCAGGTGACCGGGATGATGATGTGGTGGTGGTGGTAGTGTCACAGTAGTCTTAGCAGTGCCCATGTTATCCCAGAGCTTCAGAACCTGCCAGGGACTGAGTCATCTTTGCTGGAAGTGGTTCCTGAGAGCAAACATCCAGACTGCCCGAGACCTGAGCAGAGCCCCGGAGGGAACTCCATGCAGGACTAGCAGAAGGCCTCCATGTTTGTACTTCAGGAGGACCAGAGGTTGGGCCAAGTTATCCCTGGGTCACGCTAGCCTTCCCCATTCCCCATCCGTCTTGTGAAGGGTTTGAATCGCTTTCTCTACAGTGTCCTCATTCTGCATCTGTTCTGAAAGCCTCAAACCAAGGACAGATTCTTCTATGGTCAGGAAGGCCATTCGTTAGAAGCAGGACTTCTATTAAGGCATGTATCAATTCTGAACGGGATTTGCAGGGAACACCAGCAATATCCCCTATCCTAGGCAGTATCTGGAACGTCTCCAGGCTTCAGGATTAATCAGCCCACGCGATGGATATCCTGTCATGTGCTGTTGAAGATCCTTGAAAACAGACTCTAGGGGTGAGGGCTATCATTTCCTAGAATCCACACACTTTCCAATGAAAATAGCTCCTGTGCACAGGAGCTGCAAACCCTCTGGGAGATTTTCACCTCCTGGATACAGCCAGAAAAGCCGAGCAAGGAGCAGGTGATTCCTCAGCTGGTCTTGGTGCAGTTTATCCAGACCAGGAGTGGCAATGACAACTTTTCCGTGAAAGAAAAGTGAGAGTCAAGGGGAGACTCAGGGGATTTGATAGATGAGTGCTTGAAGCCTCCTATCATGGTTCATGTGTCCATGCAGGGAGAGGAAGGCCTCTTTCCTGAGCATGTCCTTAAAAGAATTGCAATCAGCAACACTACCAGAAGAGGGTGCAAAGACACACTTGTACATTCCACTAGATACATTAGCCGCAGGCAAGAAGATGGCTACAGCAATCCCTTGAACCTTATCAAAAAAAAAAAAAAAAAAAAAAAAAGGCTGTATTAGGAATCCTAGAAATGATTTTGACTCCCTTTTCACAATCCCAAAAGATAAGTATACAGACCCTGATGAGAAGATGTTTCTCATGAAATCCCTCAGGACCCCAATATAGAGATCCAGAGATTATCTCCAGGCCAGAACAGACTGAAGACTATCAGAAATATGATGCAAACTCCACATGTCAGAGACACCACGAGAGACTCCAGAAAGGTTAAGACATACAAATGTGAGGTATGTCATAGAACCTTTAAATATCCCTCTAGTCCTATAGCCCATCAGAGAAGTCAGAAGGAGAGGTCATTTTTCTGTACCTGGTGTGGTAAAGGCTTCTATACTCAAAGTCAGGCCTGAACGTATTATTTGGTCATAAAAGAAAGAAGTCCTTCACATGTATTACATGTGAAATGTCTTTCGGCATTAAAACCAATGCAGGTACATGAGAGGATTCACACAGGAAAGGAGGTCTCTGGTAACAGCTTCTGTCAGTGTCCACAAACCACTAGATTCCTAGAAGTTAGAATCAGCTGTGTCCTTCCTGAACAGTGTATAGCTGGGCTTTGACCTCTGTCATGTGGACACGAAGGAACATGTGGTTTCTCAAGAGCAAGTAGCCAGTGAGTATGTGACATAGAACTTTATTTTTCCTCTATCCCGTGTCACTTTCATGGCCTTGTTGGGGAAGAAAGTCACTAACATTTTTCTAAGGACTGAAAGTAGCTTATTTGCTTTTTTGTTTTGAGACTGGGTTTCTCAGCACCCATGTAGCCAGTCCTGGAACTCCCGACTTTAGATGAAGTTGGCCTCAAACTCATAGGAAAAAAAGTTCCAATCTTACCCAGGTTATATAGGTGGTGTCTGGGGATCCTTGGAACAAAATGGCTAAGGTTAGAGTAGCTGAGGATGGACTCAAGGTTCAGTGTGAGACCCTGCCTTACACAACTGATGTTGGCCTCTGGCTTCCATGCAAGTCCACATGCATGAACCATACACACATGCCAATATACTAAACATACAAGAAAAAGGAAGCTCAAGTCCTGTCTGGGAGATGAAGGTTGGGGTGGGTACCTAGATTCCGACAGGCTTAAAGAAATCGCCTTTTCCTTTTTATATTTGTTTTTGCTAGTTGTCTCGAGCATAGTTGTCTTTAGTGCATTTGTTTTTTCTTCCCCACATATGGATGGATTTAATAAACTGCCAGGAAAGCCTATTGCAACCTGGTAGGGCCCATGATGCATAAAATCTAATGATCAGAAGCAAGCAGACCAGATGAGCTCAGGGAAACCTGCACCTTGACAGCTCATCTGCTTCTTATCCTTCATCCTTTATGGCCACACCTCAACCCTCAGTTTTACCCAGCAACCACAAATATTCAGATGCTGCATTTCGGCCAAGAGCTGAGAACTGGAGAGCAATCTCTTCCGAAGGGACCAGAATTGAGAACACACAAAATCTGTCCAGTCAGCCCAAAGATGCTAGTACAAGGGATGCATGGCATCTTCCCAACAAGTGCTAGTACACTAGAGGAGCCAAGGGCTGCAGCAGCCATGGGATAGATTGAGATCCATGGGTCTCCATGCATATTCCCTTTCCTCACAATGGCCAGTGTCAGTTAAGCAGGTCCCTTGCCCTGCCGTCCCATCCTTATTCTTTTGTCATGTCCCTCTTTTGTTGGGCTTCCCCAAGAACTAACATGGCTTTTAGGGTCTTTGTCTCAGACTCCTTCCACCTGATGTAAGATTACCACATTGCATTTTAAATGTATTTTTCTTTAATCAAAATGGTTTCCTCCCCACTCATTCTTGTCCCTTTCTATGCTTTCTGTGCTTACAAATCACAAGTATGTAGTTCTCTATCCAATTGGCAGTAAGTGCAGCCATTCTCTCTTCCTTCCTGCAGTGACTGGAGTTGATGTGCACAGCCCTTGCAGCCACAGAACGATGTGATGGGACATCCTGTCACATGCTGTGGAAGAATCTTGAAAGGATTCTGGGGTGAGGGATATCCTTTCCCAGTTATTAACATTCTTTCCAGTTTCCAAGACCCTTGAAGGTCCAGGATATGTTTTCTTTCCCTGTCCTGTATGTACCCTCCAGTAAAGATGTGACTTGACAAAGGCCTGGGGGTGATGGCAAGCCATTTCCAGCAGAGCTCACTAGTGTTTGTCCCACCATCCAAAGAGGCCTACAGGGACAATGCTCATTAAAGAGGACAAGAGGATTTGCTGCCTCAAACTCTTGATCTTCCTCTTGACTGCCTCAACTTCCCTTGCTTGAACTGCAATCTCAGAAGCCTATTAAAGTGAGGTATACTTAAGCCACTTGGAATTCCCCTTGAGAAGTGCAGCCACCTTGCTAACCCTGGAACTGGAGTCGTGTTGGCTGCAGGATTCTGAGTACTGTGCTCTCATGTCTGTCCTGGGCCAATGCTCCTATTTCTATGGAGATAAACCTTGCCCATTATACTGGGAACCTTGCCTATTCATTCTTTTACCTACAAACTTGCCACACTGTGGCTCTGCAACTCAGGCTGAGTGACCCAAGTTGATTTCAGCTGGATGTAAGCCCTAGTTCTGATGACCTTTTGTTTGCTCTAGCAGGGCGAACTCCAGCCATCTATGCTGGATGCCATGAGCACACGATAGCATGTTTTTTCTCTGTTGCTTCAGCCTGTATTCCTGAATACATAAACTCATTCAAAGCATAGATTCCAAAACAGGCAGGAATGGCTTACACATTTCCTATTTAAATACTTTAGATGGGAAACACTGGGACAGCCCACCTGGAGCTGCCACCTTAGTAGAGAATTCTTCCATACAGTCTATAACATGAAAATTATATGTATATAGAGTAACCACTATACCGAAATGTAGAGAGCTGCGATGTGCCACGCCTTGAAGTGGCACTGGCTTCTGCCTTACACCTTCCCATTGGTGAGGGCTCTCTGGCATAAACAAGCCCTTATTTGGTTAAGTCTGTTCAGCCTGTCTGCTTCCGCATTAGAGTAGCCTATCTGCAGGGTCCACGTAGCTCACTGGGGTGGATTAGCTCAAGGGTTATTTAAGCCTGTGCAGGGGTCCCCCCGGGTCTCTCTCGCGGGTCAGAGGAAACATGTTTCAAGGATCCTGATTAAAAATGCATGAAGAAGATCTTCCCCGGAGTCGCATCTTCCTTGCTGGTCAGGGCAGGCGTGGTACACCGAAATAGATGTGCAATGTCGCCAGTCGGGTGTACTGCCTAGTTTCTCCATCAACACACAGAAGCTAAAATCATTTTGAAAGAGATGAAGCAGACCATAGGCTTGGAGCCATCAGATCCTCGTGCTTCCTGGAATTACCCTTGAAATTCACCCAAGCAAGAGAATGAAGACATAGCAGTTTCAGCTCCAGAAACACCTCTGCCTCCATGTTGGCCTCCTACTCCCTTCCGTGATATTGAACAACTGAACTACTGTCAAATCACAAGACAGACTTGACTGCCATAGTTCAGTCTCAGGACTCTCAGCAGAATGGCTTCCCAGCTCAGAATCATTTAAGACCCAGGCACCAGTATTTAATGACCCAGTATTAGACAGTTTATTCCAACCCGCGTTCTCCAGGGCAGCGGAAGGAAGACATCTCTAACTCCCCAAGTTGCTCAGCTCAACATTCCCACAAATGACAATGGCTCCTGTGCACAGCAGGAGCTGTAAACTCTTTGGGAGATGTTCACCTCCTGGATACAGCCAGAAAACCAGAGCAAGGAGCAGGTGATTCCTCAGCTGGTCTTGGTGCAGTTTCTCCAGACCAGGAGTGGCAATGAAAACTTTTCCATAAAAGAGAAGTGGGAATCAAGGGGAGAATCAAGGGGGATTTGATAGATGAGTGCTTGAAGCCTCCTATCATAGTTCATGTCTCCATGCAGGGAGAGGAAGGCCTCTTTCCTGAGCATGTCATTAAGAGAAGGCATCAGGCTTCTGAAAGATCTGCAATCAGCAACAGTACCACAAGAGAATGCTAGGACACACTTGTAGATCCCCCTAGATAGGTTATTGCCAACAGACAGGGAAATGAAGATGGCTACAGCAATTCCTGAAACTTAGCCAAGGAAGTGGCGCTCTTAGAAGTCCTGGAAATGAGTTGGACTCCCTTTTCATTATACCAGAAGATGTAGGTGTTCTGAACCTGAGGAATGAACCCGAGTAAAGAAAAGTTTACCATGGAATCCCTCAGGATTGCAGAAGATCAACTCAGGTCACCTCCAGGTTCCTGGATGTGTCTCAGAGGGCATCTTCTGAAGGCATCCCCAAGAAGGAGGCGCAACCAGAGATTATCAGGCCAGAGCAGACTGAAGACTACCACAATCGTTGAGGCAGTCTCCACAGTGAGGGTCAACATAAGAGCCTCCACAAGAGATTCTAAGACATACAGATGTGAGGAATGCCACAGAACCCTCAATTATCCCTCTAGTCTTCTAGCCCAGAGACGAGAGGTAACTTTTGTTTTCAAGGCCTGAACACGCATATGGTTTTACACCTAGAGGAGGTCTTTCCCATGTTCACGTGGAATGGCTTTCAGTTATAAAACCCATACAGGCTCACGAGAGGTTTCACACAGGTGAGAACCCGTACACACCTGCTCCCTGTGTTAACATAGCTTCTCCAGTTTCCACATACCAGTGGCACAGGGGAATTGCTGTGCCCTTCCTGAACACAATACAGATGGATTTTGATTGACTTCATGTTTCTTCATGTGCAGATAAAGATGGCACACTGTAGATTCTCAAGAGCAAGTAGCCAGAGGGGATGTGACATGTAACTTTATTCTTCCCTGCATCATGCGTCACCTCATGTTGCCTTGTTGGGGCAAAGAGCCTTTTTTTTGGAGTGTTTAACATCTTTCTAAGGAAAAAAAAAGTAGCTTATTTGCCTTTTTTGTCTGTTTCCACACTGGTTTCTCAGTACCTATGTAGCCTGTCCTGGAACTTGTTCTTTAAAATATGTTGCCTCAAACTTATAGGAAAAAAAAAAAAAAACACCAATTGTACCCAAGTATGGGCCTTGTAAGGAAGCCTACAGAAGATTACCTACTGTAGTAATAGTGGCATGAATGCAGTGGTAGTAAACCAAACATTTTTTTCACCTGGATATAATGTCTACACAAGAGGCAACTCATGGCTGGTGCCATTATCTGGGGTAAGACTGAGTAGGAAGGCGTAGGTCCAACTGGAGAACAAAATACTACTACTCAATAGGTGTAATCAATCAACTGCCACCTAGATCCTTCTCTTAACCCTCATCACAGAAGCTTCTTTTGGCAGAGATGGGATTAACACATAATCAGAATTAAGAATAAGGGTCTGCACAATGCTCAGTCCTAAATGGGACATGTCTATCGTAACTCCTATTAATGCGCACGGACCATGGAGAAAGAGGGAAGAAAAACTTAAGAGCCAGAGGTGGTAGAATACTCCAAGGGAGGGTTTTCAGAACAGTTCACTTGTGTGTATAAACTCAGTGGCTGTGACAGCACGCGTTAAGACCTGAGTAAGGATCAAGCCTGGCATGTCCCCAACATGGAAGATACAGATGTTCAAGAAGTCCTTCACCTAGCTAAAGAGATACTGGCAACTGGTAGCTGCAGTATGATAGAAATGTTTTCTTTAGAGACTCCTGAGAGACCACTCCTGGCAGATATCCCTGCAATCAGACATTGGTGGCACCAAGTGTATTTAGTAGGTTATAAACTAGAAAATAGTTTGATGGAATACTGGTGGAACGGACGGGAAGGAAATTAGAAAGGAGATAAGGGTATATACTTTATCACAAAATGGGTGTGTACAGAATTCTCTCAATAAAAACCTAAAGTAATAATCATTTTGAAATGAGAGTGCAGTGAGAAGCAGCTTGAGGATCCCGGCCAGGCTGTGGGGCCCTGGTTGCCTCCAATAAGCAATAAGCTCAAGAGGGAGCTGCATTCTATCTTGGGCTACTGTGCCCCCTGCGGGCGCCACAGCTAATCTGCCTCCCCATGTATGAAGAGCCGCCTCAGCCCCATGCCACAGGAGCTGCAGCGCCTGGAGCAGCAGAACGACCTGTACCTGGACACTGCCTACCGAAGCTGCATTTCTATATTATACTTGACTGTTTTCACGCAGTCGCGCAATAAAGGCAGTACAGTGCAGTATGGCTTCTGTATTTCAACTCATTTCACCTTGATGAATATGAGTACTATGAAAAAGCAGAAAGCAGCAATTTCAACCAGAGTAGTTTCTTGCCTTCTGTGGATCTCATTCAAGATCCAGGCTTGAGAGTGGTTACCACCAACTTCATCGGAACCCAACAGAATTTGTCCTCAGTGTTATCAGGACCGGTGCTCGGGGCCTGCCCACGATGGCACCAGCGGATTTGGGAATAACCCACTTGGGCTTCAGTGTAACCACAGTGCTTTTTAGAAACGGCCCCTTTGTGTTTGTGGCTCCATTCAGCTATAGTTGCTGCCTCCGTGGCTCTTGCTAAAGTTCCCTGTATTTAACTCTTGAAGGAAACAGGAGTTGGTGAGGACACATTCCCAGGAAAACCTATTCTAGATGCTGAGGTGATAGCTCTAGGGATGAACAGTCACCAACACTGACTGTTGACATCTAGGATCCAGGAAGTCTGGGTTTGACTAATGCCAATTCCTTTCTGCATGAATTTAGTGGACAATCCCTCCCCAACTACAACTACCCAGAACCTTCTGGGATAGAAGACCCTGTTGCTACAGAGCATGAACCAGTAGATGTTGGAGAGGCCTCTAACTTTAAATAGCTTTGAATGTACATTAAGTTCTCTTCCAGCAGAATTAAAATTACTAAGTATATGTAGAGCTTCCTTTGAAGCCCAGAGTTCGAGAAGAATGTTAGCAAAGCGGGGCTTTGGGACTTGCAGACAGATTAATACAATTCTGAGGTCCAGCTAGAACTGTTGCCATGAGGCAAGAAGGATGGGCCCTGAGCAGCTCCACATTCAATGGTAGCAGCATTTACCCAACATGGGCACATGTTTCTCTTCCTCAGAACTTCCTAGCTTTAACTCCATCCCCCAGATCTAGCCCCTGTCCGTTGTCTTGCCCCAAGCCCTACTACCTCCCCCCCACCACACACACAGGTGGCTTCTACCTCTTGGCTTGGTCAGAGAGGCTTCCCAAGTGTTCTCATGAGGCTCCTTGAGCATTTGAAGGTCTAGCAGACCTTTCCAGGTTTCCGGGTAACTTGTGCAGAGAATTCCTTAGTCCTGTGCTAGCTTCAATCACTGTGACAAGTATTTGTCCCTTTGGTGTCTGCTCTAAAGTTAACAGCTGCTTTTCTTCATATATTTTCTGAAAGTTCTTACCACACATTTGAGAAAGCAGTTGATCAGAAACCTTAACCCCTATTTTCTTTAAGAATGCTCTCCCGCTGAAATGTCCTGGTGAGGCTATCCACTGCTCTTGGATTTCTCTCATCTGAGTGTTCCTCCATGTCACTGAATGGAAATACTACAGATGCGCTGAAAAGACTTGCCTGTACTGTAGAAGAAACTGCCCCTTCAGTGATCCAATAGAACTCACTGTGGATAGACTGTCCATCAGATTAAAGTACTATGGCTTTATACCCATTGTTTGGGGACTTTATTGCACACTCACATACAGATGATTAAGTTTTAAAAGTCAGCTTTTGATCATTGTCCCGATATTGTTAATTTTCCTGATATTGTTAAATTGTATATTTCTTTTTTAAAGCCGAGACAACTGGTTGGATGTTTATTCTCCAGAAGGTATTTAAGATAAAGCTTCACCATAGCCTGTAAAACTTGGCACATACACGTAGCTTGATATTCTTGTTGCATTTGAAAATCTCATGTATTGTAAAGTGGTTTTATACAAAATACTAAATAGTAGAAATTGTATAACTTACAATCAAATTAAAAATAGTAAAAAAAAAAAAACAAAAAACAAAAAACAAAAACAAAGAACCTAATATACCACATCAACCTTTCCGAGACAGGCTCATCTGTCAGTGAAGCTCCACCTCAGCCAGACGATACATTTGGTGCATTCTTGAAGACTTGTTGGGAACAGGCTGGATTATGGCTTCTGGAGGGAGTACTTTGAAAATACCAGGACTGGCTCCATGTTTGTGCTGAGCAGGGCACATGTTTACCTGGGGACACTTCCTGGTCAAGCAATCACATCAACGCTAGAGGCTCTTTAGAGCTGAATGGAGTCAGGAAAGTCACCGACAGGATGCTGGGATGAAGACTCTGCACCTGCAATGCTAGTCTCCCATGATGGGGACCTTTCAGCACTTCTCGGGATGCTACTTGAGTTCTATGGCTTTTTCAATTTCATGACTAATATGTTCCACCTTACATGCTTACACCCATTAGGGTTAACTTCTATATACATTCCTACCTGAGAGCTGAAGGTTCTTTGAACACTCCTGGAGGACAGCCCTACCATGTAAGGTATCCTCCAGGTCAGGGACCACCTGCAAGGAGCAGCTTCTCCAGCGCCATCTCAGGTCACACATAGCACTTATAATTACTCTTTCATAGTGAGTCTGTGCTTGTCTGCCAGGCTCCCCTACTATCAACTCCCACACAATGAGATGTTGAGTATTATATTGAGTGTGGTGTTACTTTATGATACAACTGTTCATCTGTTCATCTCTAAAGTGGTGATTCTCAACTGTCTAAAACACCGGATGGTCTAAAAGCTGAACAACCAAAAGCAAGGCAGTGACAAGGACAGGGGGCTGGCAGGCAGGAAGTATAAATAGAATTGAGAAAAAGGGGCATTAGAGCAAAATGAGAAAAAGGAGCATTAGAGCAAGAGAAGACGACATTAGGGGTACGTCACCCGGCTATATAGCCAGCCATGGAGGAAGAGTCAAAGATTATATATATAATATATATTAAATATGTGTATATTATATATATGTATATATGAGAAATAGAAAACCCTAGAAGCAAAAGAGTGACGATTAAGACAAGAAAAAGAAACAAGCCAAGCAAACGCCTGGCATTCCCATCTGAGCAAGCCTGCTGAATACACGCCAGACAAAGTGAGCCAGTAAGGCAGTTTGTCCCTCATCGTTTTTGAGCCAGCTTCCTGCCCAGATGCCTTCCTTTGATGATGCACAGTAACCTGAAGTATAAGCCAAACACCTACACTTCCTTGATTAATTGCTTCCGATTGTGCCATTTTTCACAGCAACAGATTAAACAACCTGTGAACCCATACTGGTCCTTTCACAGCCCAGCCAAAACAACCGAACACACATACAACCAATTCTGATGACGTCTTTCAAGATGCTTCCAAGATGCTTCCTTGTATGCAGCACACGGATGCTACATATCTGTTCAAAAAGTCTTTATCTGAGGCACACACACCAAGGCTCATGGTACTCCCTGTGGATCCCTACTCAGGTTTACACCAATCAAATGGCCTACCTATCCTGGTGACACCCAGAGAACAAAGCCCAAGAACCTCCTGTCAGTTCTCCAACGAAAAGACTACTCTACTCCTGAACTCTGCAAAGGTGGACACTTCCAGACTGACTGAAACAGCCCATCAGTACCAAAAACAACCCAGGGCATGTAGGCAGACAGTCTTGAGTTCATTGTTCCACACAAAGGTCTTTGTCAGATGAGCCTAGGCATTTAATCAACCCAATGCCTAAGCAAAGGCTGCTCCACCCGCTGTAGGTAATCTAAATTGCCCTTAAACCTTCACTACACTGAAGGTTAAAGGCTCCCTTTCAAGTACACGCTGCTGCCCCACTACCACCTCTTGCCAAGTGAAGCCGGCCAGTTCCAGATTCTAGAATGACGAAGTGAAAAGCAATTGACACAGCCATTTGTATTCACAAACTCCTCTACCTTTGGAGGTTCTTCTGACTCATGCATTAGAGATCAAAAGATCCCGGCAAAGAACTGACAGCTCCCAGATGCTGCCTTATAAGAAGAAATCTGATGGCTTGCAGAGCTGGAAGAGTTCAGGCTTCAGGGCTCAACGATGGGACCTGTAAGCTTCTGGAACAACATCATGCCCATCATGCCCATCCCTGTAGCTAAAGAAATTTTACTTCCAGAAACCAATGGAATATTCACTGCAGACATGGCTACAAGCATTCCACCTGACAGCCTCCGATCAGAGCAGCCACCATTGCTAGTATCCCAGGCAACAAAAGCAGAAAAGCAAGACTACAACCCTGAAGTTTGGCACTTGAACATCTGAAGGTTTTTTGCCTACAAGAGGTCCAATCCCATCCAGTATCTGAAGAACCTCTCTGAGCTAGGCTGTCAGAGGTTGAGTCCCGACCTGAATAGCAAGAAGGAGATCCTGATCACTTGGTGTTAAAGCAATTTAGAGCTATTTATGCTCTCCATGCCACCAAAACTGTGCTTCTCAGTTAGGAGCAGAGTGAAGAGCTGTAAAAAGCAGGAAAAGATGCTCAGGGACATCAGGTAGCCACGCCATAATCAACTGGGAAGGACGCATGTGCCTCAGCCAGGATCCAAAAGCGGAGAAGACTAAAGCCAGGAAGGATGAATGATGGTATGTGAAGTTGTCCCAGGAATTCCTATTAAATGAGAGGAAGAAGTCCCCAAATAGAGGCCAGGCTAGCCCTGAGCTGCAGAACTGTCAGAGTAAAGAGGTAACACTCAGTCTATAATCTCCCGACTACGTTTTGAAATGGCCAAAGCCAAGGCAGGTGACCGGGATGATGATGTGGTGGTGGTGGTAGTGTCACAGTAGTCTTAGCAGTGCCCATGTTATCCCAGAGCTTCAGAACCTGCCAGGGACTGAGTCATCTTTGCTGGAAGTGGTTCCTGAGAGCAAACATCCAGACTGCCCGAGACCTGAGCAGAGCCCCGGAGGGAACTCCATGCAGGACTAGCAGAAGGCCTCCATGTTTGTACTTCAGGAGGACCAGAGGTTGGGCCAAGTTATCCCTGGGTCACGCTAGCCTTCCCCATTCCCCATCCGTCTTGTGAAGGGTTTGAATCGCTTTCTCTACAGTGTCCTCATTCTGCATCTGTTCTGAAAGCCTCAAACCAAGGACAGATTCTTCTATGGTCAGGAAGGCCATTCGTTAGAAGCAGGACTTCTATTAAGGCATGTATCAATTCTGAACGGGATTTGCAGGGAACACCAGCAATATCCCCTATCCTAGGCAGTATCTGGAACGTCTCCAGGCTTCAGGATTAATCAGCCCACGCGATGGATATCCTGTCATGTGCTGTTGAAGATCCTTGAAAACAGACTCTAGGGGTGAGGGCTATCATTTCCTAGAATCCACACACTTTCCAATGAAAATAGCTCCTGTGCACAGGAGCTGCAAACCCTCTGGGAGATTTTCACCTCCTGGATACAGCCAGAAAAGCCGAGCAAGGAGCAGGTGATTCCTCAGCTGGTCTTGGTGCAGTTTATCCAGACCAGGAGTGGCAATGACAACTTTTCCGTGAAAGAAAAGTGAGAGTCAAGGGGAGACTCAGGGGATTTGATAGATGAGTGCTTGAAGCCTCCTATCATGGTTCATGTGTCCATGCAGGGAGAGGAAGGCCTCTTTCCTGAGCATGTCCTTAAAAGAATTGCAATCAGCAACACTACCAGAAGAGGGTGCAAAGACACACTTGTACATTCCACTAGATACATTAGCCGCAGGCAAGAAGATGGCTACAGCAATCCCTTGAACCTTATCAAAAAAAAAAAAAAAAAAAAAAAGGCTGTATTAGGGAATCCTAGAAATGATTTTGACTCCCTTTTCACAATCCCAAAAGATAAGTATACAGACCCTGATGAGAAGATGTTTCTCATGAAATCCCTCAGGACCCCAATATAGAGATCCAGAGATTATCTCCAGGCCAGAACAGACTGAAGACTATCAGAAATATGATGCAAACTCCACATGTCAGAGACACCACGAGAGACTCCAGAAAGGTTAAGACATACAAATGTGAGGTATGTCATAGAACCTTTAAATATCCCTCTAGTCCTATAGCCCATCAGAGAAGTCAGAAGGAGAGGTCATTTTTCTGTACCTGGTGTGGTAAAGGCTTCTATACTCAAAGTCAGGCCTGAACGTATTATTTGGTCATAAAAGAAAGAAGTCCTTCACATGTATTACATGTGAAATGTCTTTCAGCATTAAAACCAATGCAGGTACATGAGAGGATTCACACAGGAAAGGAGGTCTCTGGTAACAGCTTCTGTCAGTGTCCACAAACCACTAGATTCCTAGAAGTTAGAATCAGCTGTGTCCTTCCTGAACAGAGTATAGCTGGGCTTTGACCTCTGTGTCATGTGGACACGAAGGAACATGTGGTTTCTCAAGAGCAAGTAGCCAGTGAGTATGTGACATAGAACTTTATTTTTCCTCTATCCCGTGTCACTTTCATGGCCTTGTTGGGGAAGAAAGTCACTAACAATTTTTCTAAGGACTGAAAGTAGCTTATTTGCTTTTTTGTTTTGAGACTGGGTTTCTCAGCACCCATGTAGCCAGTCCTGGAACTCCCGACTTTAGATGAAGTTGGCCTCAAACTCATAGGAAAAAAAGTTCCAATCTTACCCAGGTTATATAGGTGGTGTCTGGGGATCCTTGGAACAAAATGGCTAAGGTTACAGTAGCTGAGGATGGACTCAAGGTTCAGTGTGAGACCCTGCCTTACACAACTGATGTTGGCCTCTGGCTTCCATGCAAGTCCACATGCATGAACCATACACACATGCCAATATACTAAACATACAAGAAAAAGGAAGCTCAAGTCCTGTCTGGGAGATGAAGGTTGGGGTGGGTACCTAGATTCCGACAGGCTGAAAGAAATCGCCTTTTCCTTTTTATATTTGTTTTTGCTAGTTGTCTCGAGCATAGTTGTCTTTAGTACATTTGTTTTTTCTTCCCCACATATGGATGGATTTAATAAACTGCCAGGAAAGCCTATTGCAACCTGGTAGGGCCCATGATGCATAAAATCTAATGATCAGAAGCAAGCAGACCAGGTGAGTTCAGGGAAACCTGCACCTTGACAGCTCATCTGCTTCTTATCCTTCATCCTTTATGGCCACACCTCAACCCTCAGTTTTACCCAGCAACCACAAATATTCAGATGCTGCATTTCGGCCAAGAGCTGAGAACTGGAGAGCAATCTCTTCCGAAGGGACCAGAATTGAGAACACACAAAATCTGTCCAGTCAGCCCAAAGATGCTAGTACAAGGGATGCATGGCATCTTCCCAACAAGTGCTAGTACACTAGAGGAGCCAAGGGCTGCAGCAGCCATGGGATAGATTGAGATCCATGGGTCTCCATGCATATTCCCTTTCCTCACAATGGCCAGTGTCAGTTAAGCAGGTCCCTTGCCCTGCCGTCCCATCCTTATTCTTTTGTCATGTCCCTCTTTTGTTGGGCTTCCCCAAGAACTAACATGGCTTTTAGGATCTTTGTCTCAGACTCCTTCCACCTGATGTAAGATCACCACATTGCATTTTAAATGTATTTTTCTTTAATCAAAATGGTTTCCTCCCCACTCATTCTTGTCCCTTTCTATGCTTTCTGTGCTTACAAATCACAAGTATGTAGTTCTCTATCCAATTGGCAGTAAGTGCAGCCATTCTCTCTTCCTTCCTGCAGTGACTGGAGTTGATGTGCACAGCCCTTGCAGCCACAGAACGATGTGATGGGACATCCTGTCACATGCTGTGGAAGAATCTTGAAAGGATTCTGGGGTGAGGGATATCCTTTCCCAGTTATTAACATTCTTTCCAGTTTCCAAGACCCTTGAAGGTCCAGGATATGTTTTCTTTCCCTGTCCTGTATGTACCCTCCAGTAAAGATGTGACTTGACAAAGGCCTGGGGGTGATGGCAAGCCATTTCCAGCAGAGCTCACTAGTGTTTGTCCCACCATCCAAAGAGGCCTACAGGGACAATGCTCATTAAAGAGGACAAGAGGATTTGCTGCCTCAAACTCTTGATCTTCCTCTTGACTGCCTCAACTTCCCTTGCTTGAACTGCAATCTCAGAAGCCTATTAAAGTGAGGTATACTTAAGCCACTTGGAATTCCCCTTGAGAAGTGCAGCCACCTTGCTAACCCTGGAACTGGAGTCGTGTTGGCTGCAGGATTCTGAGTACTGTGCTCTCATGTCTGTCCTGGGCCAATGCTCCTATTTCTATGGAGATAAACCTTGCCCATTATACTGGGAACCTTGCCTATTCATTCTTTTACCTACAAACTTGCCACACTGTGGCTCTGCAACTCAGGCTGAGTGACCCAAGTTGATTTCAGCTGGATGTAAGCCCTAGTTCTGATGACCTTTTGTTTGCTCTAGCAGGGCGAACTCCAGCCATCTATGCTGGATGCCATGAGCACACGATAGCATGTTTTTTCTGTTGCTTCAGCCTGTATTGCTGAATACATAAACTCATTCAAAGCATAGATTCCAAAACAGGCAGGAATGGCTTACACATTTCCTATTTAAATACTTTAGATGGGAAACACTGGGACAGCCCACCTGGAGCTGCCACCTTAGTAGAGAATTCTTCCATACAGTCTATAACATGAAAATTATATGTATATAGAGTAACCACTATACCGAAATGTAGAGAGCTGCGATGTGCCACGCCTTGAAGTGGCACTGGCTTCTGCCTTACACCTTCCCATTGGTGAGGGCTCTCTGGCATAAACAAGCCCTTATTTGGTTAAGTCTGTTCAGCCTGTCTGCTTCCGCATTAGAGTAGCCTATCTGCAGGGTCCACGTAGCTCACTGGGGTGGATTAGCTCAAGGGTTATTTAAGCCTGTGCAGGGGTCCCCCGGGTCTCTCTCGCGGGTCAGAGGAAACATGTTTCAAGGATCCTGATTAAAAATGCATGAAGATCTTCCTGGAGTCGCATCTTCCTTGCTGGTCAGGGCAGGCGTGGTACACCGAAATAGATGTGCAATGTCGCCAGTCAGGTGTACTGCCTAGTCTCCATCAACACACTGAAGCTAAAATCATTTTGAAAGAGATGAAGCAGACCATAGGCTTGGAGCCATCAGAATCTCGTGCTTCCTGGAATTACCCTTGAAATTCACCCAAGCAAGAGAATGAAGACATAGCAGTTTCAGCTCCAGAAACACCTCTGCCTCCATGTTGGCCTCCTACTCCCTTCCGTGATATTGAACAACTGAACTACTGTCAAATCACAAGACAGACTTGACTGCCATAGTTCAGTCTCAGGACTCTCAGCAGAATGGCTTCCCAGCTCAGAATCATTTAAGACCCAGGCACCAGTATTTAATGACCCAGTATTAGACAGTTTATTCCAACCCGCGTTCTCCAGGGCAGCGGAAGGAAGACATCTCTAACTCCCCAAGTTGCTCAGCTCAACATTCCCACAAATGACAATGGCTCCTGTGCACAGCAGGAGCTGTAAACTCTTTGGGAGATGTTCACCTCCTGGATACAGCCAGAAAACCAGAGCAAGGAGCAGGTGATTCCTCAGCTGGTCTTGGTGCAGTTTCTCCAGACCAGGAGTGGCAATGAAAACTTTTCCATAAAAGAGAAATGGGAATCAAGGGGAGAATCAAGGGGGATTTGATAGATGAACTATGATAGGAGGCTTCAAGCACTCATGTCTCCATGCAGGGAGAGGAAGGCCTCTTTCCTGAGCATGTCATTAAGAGAAGGCATCAGGCTTCTAAGATATCTGCAATCAGCAACAGTGCCACAAGAGAATGCTAGGACACACTTGTAGATCCCCCTAGATAGGTTATTGCCAACAGACAGGGAAATGAAGATGGCTACAGCAATTCCTGAAACTTAGCCAAGGAAGTGGCGCTCTTAGAAGTCCTGGAAATGAGTTGGACTCCCTTTTCATTATACCAGAAGATGTAGGTGTTCTGAACCTGAGGAATGAACCCGAGTAAAGAAAAGTTTACCATGGAATCCCTCAGGATTGCAGAAGATCAACTCAGGTCACCTCCAGGTTCCTGGATGTTGTCTCAGAGGGCATCTTCTGAAGGCATCCCCAAGAAGGAGGCGCAACCAGAGATTATCAGGCCAGAGCAGACTGAAGACTACCACAATCGTTGAGGCAGTCTCCACAGTGAGGGTCAACATAAGTGCCTCCACAAGAGATTCTAAGACATACAGATGTGAGGAATGCCACAGAACCCTCAAATATCCCTCTAGTCTTATAGCCCAGAGACGAGAGGTAACTTTTGTTTTCAAGGCCTGAACACGCATATGGTTTTACACCTAGAGGAGGTCTTTCCCATGTTCACGTGGAATGGCTTTCAGTTATAAAACCCATACAGGCTCACGAGAGGTTTCACACAGGTGAGAACCCGTACACACCTGCTCCCTGTGTTAACATAGCTTCTCCAGTTTCCACATACCAGTGGCACAGGGGAATTGCTGTGCCCTTCCTGAACACAATACAGATGGATTTTGATTGACTTCATGTTTCTTCATGTGCAGATAAAGATGGCACACTGTAGATTCTCAAGAGCAAGTAGCCAGAGGGGATGTGACATGTAACTTTATTCTTCCCTGCATCATGCGTCACCTCATGTTGCCTTGTTGGGGCAAAGAGCCTTTTTTTCGGAGTGTTTAACATCTTTCTAAGGAAAAAAAAGTAGCTTATTTGTTTTTTTGTCTGTTTCTACACTGGGTTTCTCAGTACCTATGTAGCCTGTCCTGGAACTTGTTCTTTAAAATATGTTGCCTCAAACTTATAGGAAAAAAAAAAACACCAATTGTACCCAAGTATGGGCCTTGTAAGGAAGCCTACAGAAGATTACCTACTGTAGTAATAGTGGCACGAATGCAGTGGTAGTAAACCAAACATTTTTTTCACCTGGATATAATGTCTACACAAGAGGCAACTCATGGCTGGTGCCATTATCTGGGGTTAAGACAGTAGAAAGGCGTAGGTCCAACTGGAGAACAAAATACTACTACTCAATAGGTGTAATCAATCAACTACCACCTAGATCCTTCTCTTAACCCTCATCACAGAAGCTTCTTTTGGCAGAGATGGGATTAACACATACTCAGAATTAATAAGGGTCTGCACAATGTTCAGTCCTAAATGGGACATGTCTATCATTACTCCTGTTAAGGCTCACAGACATGGAGAAAGAGGGAAGAAACTTTTTAAGAGCCAGAGGTGGTAGATTACTCCAAGGGAGGCTTTTTAGGACAGTTCACTTGTGTGTAGAAACTCTGTGGCTGTGACAGCATGCGTAAGACTTAAGATCAAGCTTGGCACATCCCCAGCATGGAAGATGTAAATGTTCAAGAAGTCTTTCACCTAGCTAAAGAGACTGGCAACTGGTAGCTGCAGGAGGATACAAATTATTCTCTTTAGCGACCCCTGAGACCATTTCTGGCAGATATCCCTGCAATCAGACATATTGGTGGCACTAAGTGTATTTAAGTAGGTTAGAAAATGGAAACATTCATGAATGCTCATGGAATGGAATTAGAAAGGTAACAAGGGGATAAACGATCACAAAACATAGGTGTGTACAGAATTCCCAACAAAACCTAAGGTAATACTGAAGTTTGAAAAGAGGGCACTTCAATTGAGAAAAATGCCCCTACCCCTTAAGCCTGTGAGCCAGCCTGTGATCATTTTCTCGATTGATATTGGATGGCCCAGCTCACTGTGAGTGGTACCACCTCAGGCTGGTGGTCCTAGGTTGCCTGAGAAATTAGGCTGAGCAAGCTGTGGGGTGCAGCAAGGATTTCAAAAGATCTTTCCCAATAGCTTCTTCAGGTCTGGTATCCAGGCTCCTTCCCAACTATCCATGATGTTCCCCCATCATGAAGAAGTGTGAGCTCAAGTAAACCCTTTCCTCCCCAGCTTGGTTTTGGGCATGGAGCTAACATAGCAACAGGAACCATAACTAAGACACAGGCATCAACCTCTGTACTTGAAGCACAGGTTTGTCTTCATTTACGCTTTTCTAATGTTAAGCTTTACTTTTCCTCTTTGAGGAAGTTCCTGCCCCAAGTCAGTTCCTGAGAGGTAAATACTGACCAACGTGAAGGTTTAGAGCAGCATTAAAATCTAATACCACACCATCCTTTCCAGGACAGACAGGCTCATCCGCCAGTGATGCTCCACCTCAGCCAGGCCATGCATTTGGTGCATGCTTGAAGACTCCCTGGGAACAAGCTGGATTACGGCTTCTGGAAGAAGCCCTTTTGAAATCCCAGGACTGACACCACATTTGTACTAAGCAGGGGTTTGTTCTGAGCAGGGCACATGATTACCTGGGGATACTTCCTGGCCAAGCAATCACACCAACACTAGAGGCTCTTTAGAGCTGAATGGAGTCAGGAAAGTCACCGACAGGATGCTGGGATGAAGACTCTGCACCTGCAATGCTAGTCTCCCATGGTGATGGGGACCTTTCAGCCCTTCTCAGGATACTCCTTGAGCTCTGGCTTTTTCAATTTCGTGAGTTAGGTTCCACATTACATTCCTACTCTTCATTTAGGGTTGATTTCTGTATACATTCCTACCTGAGAGCTGAAGGTTTCCCTCTGAACACTCCTGGGAAAGGCTTTGGAGGAAAGCCCTACCATGTAAGGTATCCTCCAGGTCAGGTAGGATGCACAAGGAGCAGCTTCCTCTCCACAAGCACCTAGCAGCTACTTACTCTTTCAACAGTCTGAGCTTGTCTGCCAATCAACCATGACTGCCCCCACCAAATACTCTGTACTGTAATGTAGGTGGCATTTCTTTATGCTCCATTTGCTTATCTCTGAAGCTTAGTTTCTTCGTCTAAAACCTCTCATAGTCTAATAAAGAGCTGAGTGGCCAATAACAAAGCAGCAACAAGGACAGGGGACTAACAAGCAGGGAATGTAAATAGAGATGAGAAGGGATCATTACAATAAAGGACTTCAGCAGTCAGTCACCCAGGTACACAGCCAGCCATGGAGTAAGAGTGAAAAGACAAAGGTAAAGCCCAGAGGCAAAAGTGTGGGATAATTTAGAAAAGCCAGCAAGAAATAAGCCAAGATAAGGCCTGGCATTTCCATCTGAGAAATGTGGGATTTGGGAGCTGGGTGGTGCCCTGTCTCCATAAAAACCAGAGAAAAAACACCAACATCCCTTCCAACACACATAACTTGCCCTAACTTAGCTGACATGAGAATAAGGCATCATCTGCCAAGCTGGATGAAAGACCTCCAAAGGGCTTACAACTAACCACATCCATCTGAAAAGTAGAGATAAAAGGTCATGGGCAAGACATCCTTGCCAAGAGTGAACTAAAATCCTAGGGCTCTTCTCCAGGTAGTCCTTACTTTTCAGGACACATCTGAACAGGCCTTCAGTCTGAAATAGGAATGACTAACATGGTCTGGACACTGCAGATTTGATGTTCCTCTCACTTCTCACCACTTCCTCTCACTTACCAGCCCAGTCCACAAATATCTAGGATTCTGTCCTTCAACATAACATGCATTCACCTCTTGGGTCAGCCTTAGACCACTTTTATCAGGAGACAACAAATCACACTGCATTATTCTCCAGGTGTTTCTCACAAGTCAAGACTTGTCTTGCCATTGGAGGAAACAATGCAGAAAACAATGCAGAAAAAAAATGCTTTCTAGGTTTTAGACTCATCTCTGCAGAGGAGCTGACACCACAGGTTGTGGGTGCTGTGTTGTGACTGCTACTGCAGGGAGTTATGAAGGCAGCCCAAAGAAGGTGGGAACCATAACATGGGACAATTCTAGAGGCATCATCCCCATCTTTCCTCCACACTGAGCTGGAGCTACAGGTGAACAAGAAGGAAACTGACCCTCAGTTCATGATAATGACATCACGTGAGGAATGAAGTGGGTGTAATTCTCTCCCATCATGCTGACAATGACTTGAACCAACAGGATGAACCAGTGTGTGATGCTCAGAGATCAAGCATAAGCAGGTCTTGTCAGAGAGGCAGAAATTGTCCCAGGAGACGTAGCTGAAGTTATTATGGGTTATAGTGGCACGGGTTAGGGCACCATCACTTAGCATGCACTGGGAGATCCTTTCAGAGTTAATTCCAGGTCCTCGTCAAATTCAAGAAACTGTCAATGGCACTGCATTCTCAGTGTCCTTGTCGAAAATATGTAATGAAAAGCTTTTTCATCTTAGGCCATCAACCGATGTTAAAGAGTGCATATGTTTGATGATCCAGCACAAGAGGAATGATAAAGCTAGAGAGGAAATCACAGTGCACACCGAAGACCAACTACCAAATTTTTCAGAAAGGGGCAGCAAAAGTCAGCAAAAGTCATAAAAGCAGGAGCCTTAAACAATTTCTCTCGTTTTCCCACTCAAGTGTTTTCTGATACACTGGAGGAAAGCCTACACTTGATGGAGAAGGTCACTTCACCTTGGAAGGGGGAATTTGGTTGATTTTAAACGAAGTTAAAATATTGGGTGTTCTGGACCAGAGGACAAAAGTGCCCAGGAAGCTGGAATATCAACCATGTCACTATTGACTTGAGTGATTATTGCTTTTGTGGGAAGACCTTATCAAAAATCTAAACCAGAATCCTGCATGTTCTCTTGGGGAAGAACTTCTATAGTGGTCCCTCTCAAGACAGAACATGGACTTAGACCACTACTGGCCTACGGTGTCACTTCATGAATCAAAGTCTCAGCCACCCTAAGGACAAGTGTAGCTCAAGCTACTTGCTATGGAGTACCCTGCTCAGCTCACATCCTCATCTGACACATTCTGCTAAATTCTGCTTCTTTATGGGCCTCTGTCTCACAGGACCTTATACTAGCTTTTGTCCAATCATGTCTCAGCATCTCCATGAAGACCATCTTTACCACACCACAAAGGACCCAGGCCCTAGTCCTTGTGTTCAGTGGGACAGGAAGTCAGACTCCAGATAGCTGCCAGTAAACCACCTCATTTATTATAGCCAAGAGAAGGTCCACAAATCCACAATGGATGGCTCATGGTTTGACACCACAACTGATCACTCCAAACTCCTGTAAATCGGGGAAGATCCATGCTAGGTGTGGGTGCCACCTTCCTTCTGGTACAATCCAGACAAAGGATATGGCAGAACAAGGCACCTTGCCTCCCCTCTTGCTTCTGAGTTAATTTATCCTGTTGCTGTGTTAAAACCGGCTTGTCCATGCTTCCACTGAACTAAGGACTAAGGCCTCTCCCAGAACCTTTCTGGTTTCTTGGCACCAGCATCACTGAGGGAGCCAGTGTCAAAGACTTCCCCAGTCGGTGGGTGACAGCTACTGTGGAAATACCCCAAATGCTGAGGGGCCACAGTCTCAGGACCCAGCAACTACTGGGTTTCCAGCTTCTCAGATGTGATTCACCCTGCGGCTATTTTTACTTCATCCTTGTGTATTACTGCATCAACTCATTGTACCCAATCTCCAGATGAGTAGAATCTAACAGCCTAGTGCATTCAAGCTGCAACACCAAGGTTGGGACATCTTGGAACTCTAGGCATTCTAATTTTAGGTAGAAAAACTATTTGGCCACTATCAACTTGATAATCTAAAGTCTGCTAGAAAGTAGTTCTAGACACTTGTATGAGCTTACATACATCAAGGCTGATGTATGTACTTTAACATAGGAGACCATCAGCACCATTCCCTAGGAATCGGCCTCCAGGCTTGGGGTGTTGGAGTTGTCAAAACTGAAAGTGGCCAAGCACGAAGCAAGCACACTCGCATTACTCTGCTTGAGCATAGATAAGCAGCCAGCCTCACCCGCCAAGCTGCTGCTTCCGTCACTCCTTGCTCTAAGTACCCCAGGCATCATTCCTAAGCAGATGAGCCTCAACTGCATCAGAAAGCCTGCTGAATACAAGCCAGACACAGTGAGCCAGTAAGGCTGTTTCTCCCTCATGGTTTGAGCCAGCTTCCTGCCCAGATACCTTCCTTTGATGCACAGTAACCTGAAGTATATGAGCCAAAGAACCCCTACACTTCCTTGCTTAATTGCTGTGAAAAATGGCACAATCGGAACCAACAGATTAAACTGAACCCGTGAACCCATAATGGTCTTTCTACAGTCCAGCAACAGTTGAGACTGTTCAAGCATTCATGATAAAATCTTTCCAGATCCATTATCAGGACAGATGTTCATTAGGAAAATTAAAAAACCCAATCTGTACGTCAGACACTCAAAAGTTTGTGTCCTACTTGTACTCAGTGCAGGACCCCTAACTTCTCCCATCAGAAACCTCCTGAGCAGTCCCAAGATGGACACTTCCATACAGTCTGAACCCAAGACTTGTAGATACACTGAATTTACCAGCCCATCAGTATGACGAAGCAATCCTAGAGCATACAGGAAGGATAGTCTTAGTTCATTGGTCTACACAAAAGGCTCCTTGGCCAGAGAATAAAGTAAGTAGGCTCCTTTATCTGAATTGCTAGCTTAAACCTTCAATGTACTACAGAATCTTGAAGGCTAACTTTCAAACTACAAGCTGCTGTCCCACTATCACCACCCCTTACCAAGTGAAGCCAGCATTTTCCCGAGACTGCACTGCTTCAATGTCAGTTAAGATACCCATTTGTAGGCACACAACTTGGTGGTGGGGGTGGGGGGACTTCCAATTCATCAAGCGATCCTGGCCAAGAACTAACACAGCTCAACATGCTGGCCTATAAGAAAGTGTGAGCATAGTGCTAGGGAAACTGCCAGCTACTGCCACGCAGCAGCCTGGACCTCCATTCAGGTGTTAAGTTGAATTGACTGAAGTGATGGTTATGGGGAATCCTATTCCCCTGCTGGCCAGTCATAGTTTATTCAGCAATACTACAACCTGTTGAACCAGGTCCCAGAAATGCTGCAGATCTTATGGAAAGCACCCTTTCTGTGTCCATGGGGACTTGGATTCCAATGGACCATTTATAGAGAAGCTTGTTGTGGGGCTACAGCCACAACTGGAACCTGTGCCTGACATCCAGAAGGACAAGGCTAAGCCTGCACTGGATAAAGACGATCCTCAAGGTGTTGAAAGAAATGCGTCCCTAGCCCCAGCAAATGCAAGACTTAAGGACATGTTTTTGGACATCTGTGACTAATAAGAATCACCTTCACAGCCCCATCCAGAATCTAAGCCCAAATCTCAAGGTTTCACCACGTAGGCCACAGAGATCAGAAAGTTTTGAGAGCAGCAGATCAATATCTCTGAGAGGGGACCCTGGCCAGTCCGTGGGCCTGGTGAAGCAGTAAATGTGGAACCTCAAAGGATGGTGAGGCACCCTGACAGTCACCAGCTCTTCATCAGGAACCTGCCACATGAGATTAATAAATCAGAACTGAAGGATTGTCCCAAGATTTATGGCAATGTGATGGAGCTGCGTATTAACAATGTGGGGAAGTTGAGGATTCTGAGCCTGTTTAGAAGGTCCTTAATAGGTCCATCAGAACATGGAAGACACAAGCTGCTGTCAGGTAAGGTGACCACAGGGATAACCACTTTTGGGGATCTGGAGACTCCATGGCGGGTCAAGTGGTAGGATGAGAGGCCTTCCCAGAGGAGGCATGGTACCGAAAGCAGACTTTGGTGTAGGCAGAGGCATTGCAACTCCATGGCAGCAAATTGCTTGGCCCAGATCTCCACACAGCACGGTCCTGATTCCTGCAGAATCTAAGTTTCTTCAACCAGACTGGCATCTTTGAGTAGTCTCATAAACTGCTTGTGTTTGTAGATTTAATTTCATTTGTGTTCATGTTGAGTGCCCCCCCAACTCCCTTTCCTTCCCTGACCTGTTCTAGTCCTTCACTTCCAGTTTTCCAGAATGATACTTTTAGGAGGGTAGGATTTTAAAGGAAGAAGAGTTACCTTCCTGCTTATGCTGCAGATACAGACTGGAGTTTAAGGGCCATTCACCAAAGGAGCACATCTCACTTCTCACTGACAAGTAGATGTTCGGTCGTCAGGAGACAGGATTTGATAGAGTTTTTCTGCTTCCAAAATATGTTAGGAGTTCACAACTCCTTTCTGGTGTGGAAAAAAAATGCCTTTTGGCAACTGCCACTGGGTCCCTGCTGTTGTGGCTGAGTAAGAGGTATTTACAGAACTGAACAGGACTCAAATTTTCCTGCTGCTTCCAAGGAAAGAGCTACCACCTTTTCTAATCAAGGACACTTTTCTAACTCCTGGCAATGCTAATTAGGTAGAAATTTCCTGAAGACCTCTGCCCAGAAGTGGTTCTCTGCTCTCCAATGCTTGTTTGAATGAAATTTCCCCATCTTCTTGGACAACTGAGTACAGGCATGTAGTCAGTTATTGACACTATTTGGATATATTTAGGCGTATCCTTGCTTGAGTTAGTTTGAATTTAATGACTCCCACCATTTTGAGTGTGGGCTGTGCTAGAGTGAAGCTCATGTAAGAACTTTTCTAATTGCTTCTGCCTTCAGTTCCTGTCTCCAGGTTCCTCCCCCTGTGCTAATGGACAGAATCTCAGCATGATGACCACAGCCTGGCTTATACAGCATAGCAACTTGAAAGTGCTTGGGAAAAAATTGAAGAATTGAGTCATTTACTCAAGTTATACTGGGCCCAAAAGAAACTTCACTAATTCTTTCAAAAATGGACGTCAGCAGTCAAAATGATTCCATTCATAAGCTAGACAAATTGAATCTCTGGCTTTCGAAAATGCTAATGCACAATGAAAAGGTAATTAGGCCATTAAAGGCAAAAATCACCCTTGAAGGATGATCAAATACAATCAATACTGAATTTCAAACCCATGATGCTTGGATAGGAAAGGTGTTTGAAGGAAAATTCAAGTATCAGGCCTTTCCATTGAGGTAAACAAGGTCACCAAAAAAAAAAAAAAAAAAAAAAAAGTATAAACAGGGCGTTCCTAGAAATGTTTGTAAGTATAATCCAAACAGAACACCCCCTCCCTTCTTGAGTATGTGTGGCAAGAACAAGCACAGGACTAATGTAGAACAAGGGTAAGTCAGGGCAACTCTTTACAATCAGGAAACACCTTGCGGGTGGGACCTCTTACAAGCAAGCCCCCATGCCTAATTAGGTTCTGTCACTTCCTGCCTCATGGAGGAAAACTCCTTCCCAGAGCAATTAAAGATCCTAATGCATATTGTAAGAAACCACACTGCTCTGGATGATAGAACAGAACTCAATTCAGAGTAAACTGGAAAGCAAGTATTTTGGCAAGCTTTTAGAGGCGAATAAAGACCAAAATAAAAATACAAGTAAGTGACCTTGTCATTGAAGGTCTCAGACACACATACAGATACAATTGCACCAGCATCTTGGCATTGATGTTGGCTTCTTCAATAGGTAAATGTTCACCTTTTAAGAATTGCAATGTTTGCTCATGTAAAACAGCATGATGTGGGTCCAATGTATAGGGCCAGAAGGATAGATGAAATTAAAGCTATGTGTGGCTACAGTAACCATTTGTGGGGATATGATTTGTTACAGCAATGGAATACTCAGATTAACATTCCTCCAAGGTATTATAAGTCACTGACCATTCAAGTTTTAAGGACAAGGCACATTAGCTGCTGATCTTTCAAAGGGCACTGACAGCCTTATCTTTAAAATGGTTGACAAACCTGTATGGGTTGAGCTATGACCTTTCACATCAGAAACTGCAGGCCTTAGGACAGCTGGTACAAGAGCATCTAAATGCTCAGCACATTCAATCAATCGGCCCTTGTTATTCTCTTGTATTTGTCATTTTAAAAATGGAAAATGGAGAATGGGAATAGATCTAAGCTTTAGATATTTAGCCAGTGGGATTTCTGTAACAGCTGACAATTCCTTTGCCTTGTATTATTAAAGGATAGCCTCTTATAGTTATTAGAAAGATTGTTTCATTATACCTTTATAAGACAGGATAGTTTGCCTTTACAGTGCCTAGTTATTATAATTCTCAGCCTGTTAAGAGCTATCAGTGGAAGTTTCTCCCCACAGAATGTGAAATATCCCTATGTTGGACAGCAAATGTAGGTGGAAATTTTCTGTCTGAGCTGCTTTGTCCCAAATACCCAGCAGCTGCTTCCCAAGTTACCACACAGAAGTTTAACATTACTTACATGTGCTTGGGCTATTAACTAGCTCTTACTTTACCCATATTCCTTATTTAAGCTCTGCCTTGTGGCAAAGCAGTACCTTAGAATCAGTAGTGTGCCCATCTTGATCTCCATCACCTGGTCAGCATCTCCTGACTCCACCCTTCTCCCCATCCTACTTCCTTTGGACACACCATATACTTCCTGCCTGACTACTGGCCAGTCAGTTTTAATAAGCCAATTCAAGTGGCTAATCTTTACGGTGCACAAGATTATTCTCCATGGCACCCTGACGACTCCCAGGATCCACTGTCATGTGGAAGTGCAACTTGAAAGAAGCGCTTGATTTTGTTCATGGCATTTTATCAAGAAATGAAAACCTGAAGACACAGGTAATGAACTCCATGCATTTGAAGCAAAGGTCCTCATTTGCTTTTCCTGGTAGTACACTTGACTAATTCCCTTTTCAAATAGGAAGTGAAGTTGACTCCGAAACATCCCCGCTAGGCAGTGAGCTCCTCTATGGTTGCAGGAGCCTTGCCAGCCCCTGTACTATATAAATCTTATTAACCACACTCAGAGAAAGCAGCAATTAGCTGAAGCCTTCCTCCCTCCTGGAAGCAACAAACTGACCTCTCCAAACTTATCTGCCTTGAGACCCTCAGATACTTCAGTTACTCCTCCCATGCCTATTAAGATATATCAACATCTATCCCATCTGAATGTCATTTCATGGTCCAAGAAGTCCTTCAAATGAGACCAGAGTGAAGGCTGAAGTGGGGGAAATGGAATACTACTGGGCAAGCGGAGCCAACAATCCTGTAACAGATGTCACATCTAGATGGTCTCCAGATTAGAATACTCTTAAAATTGGCAAGATTCTTGGATCACAGCAGCCTAGGGTTAGTGTTCTACAGGAAAAAAAAAGTTATATATGGAGATTAAGTGCCAAGAGAATGGTACTCCAAGCCAAGAAGAGCCCATGGCAGGAGCCTGGGAGAGATGATGGAACAATGTTTTTGGTCTCAGAAACCTACTCTAGCGTTTCCCTCTGAGCATTTCCCTCTGATCAAGACAAATTTCTATTCTTTTGGCCACTCATGTTTGGCATTACTTGGTTTATCCCTTGATGACCAATATTCCTGTTTATTCACCTGCAGACCTACAACTCAGTTCCCCTTGGGTGGAGAATATTCCATTCATGGGGAAGCAGATCAGAGTATACCTGCTAGCAGCAGACAGAGCTCAGATAAAAGGTAACTATACTTATATTATCTTCCCCTAGGCAACAACTATGGGGCAGAGTTCATTCATGCCTCTTTAAGAAAATAGAGAAGCCTGATGGAATATCCAAATTTATCAGAATCCCTTTTCCACAAAGCTAAGTTAGCCTTATAGATGTGCTTTTGGAAGGAATAGGCCCTATGGTTCCTGTTCATTTGGATGTGGACTAGGAAAAGGTGGAGTCTTTCAAGAGCAGCCACCCAGGGGACAAGGTCAGAGGGTTATCAGGAAGGAACAAGGATGGAGTTCTGCAAGCTTCTGGACATACACTATTATCCTCAGCATCCTCAGCAGCCCCTGCAAACAGGGCTGGCCTAGTTCCATAGGTACGGTTGGAAGGAGCATCCCCTTCCAATGGCATTGCTTTCATCCTGACCCTGACTGGGAAAACTAAGTGCTAGTTAGACATGCAAGTCAGGCATGTCAGGGTAGGCTAAGGTCCTCAAAAGCGGCTTTCTCTAGAAGCAGCCCCATGCAATGGGTTTTGCTACAAGCCTGCAATACAGTAACCCATACAAAGTAATCACAAGGCCAAGCCTTCATACCTTGAGCACAGCCACCAATACATACCAGTTCCCAGAACCAAACATTACAACCAGACATGTTATCACACATCTGGAAGCCAAGAGGGCTGGCTTTTCAGGGTTAAGTTTGAAGGGTTAAGCTTGAAGGAAAAATTAGACTAGCAGAACCTTTCAGCTTGAGTGGTACTAACACCAAGCTTGGCTGAATAGATTAAACTGAAGTTTTACAAGATCGGTTCTCCATGTATGAAGCAACAAAAGATCTAAAGACAACACTAACTGAACCCTAGATGTGTTACCACTTATGGCTTCTGAACTTGGACAATCCAAAACCTGAAGTGCTGCTACCTCCAGAGACAGTGTTAAGCCGGGTGTGGTGGCACACTCCTTTAAATCCCAGCAAACTCAGGAGGCAGAGGCAGGAAGGTCTCAAGAATTTGAAGCCACCATGTTCTACAAAGTTTCACGACAGTCAGGGTTATACCGAGGAACCCAGTCTCAGGGAGAAAAGAGTTTACTCAGACACCATACATACAGTGAACTGTCCAGAGCTAGCTCTCTCCAGCCGTGGCCCAAATAAAGAGGCAGGGAAGAAAACACGCACACACAGACCTGGAAAGTAGTCCTGGGTAGGCAAACAGCTGAAACAGGATTGTCCCCTGGCCTCAGGGTACCTCACCTGGTGGTCCAGCGTTAAGGCAGGTGAAGGTGGAAGCTCCTGAACTTCATTACTTCATCTGAAGTGGGTGGGGGATGTAGAGGGTGGTAACAGCCCATGGCTACTACTGGAGAATTTCCCTCAGTGGCTGTAGGACACATGATTAGATCCCTCTAAGTCATTCAAAGCAAGGCTTGCCAACTGCAGTAGTTAGCTGCCAGCCAAACCTCACTAAGGATCATTCCACTTCCCACTCTACCCTCCACCCACCCCACGACTGACAGTAAGTTTCATGAAGATCGTTAAGAACCACCGCAAGACACAAGTCCCCTGAATTACAGTAGCTGCAATGTTGGCAGTGAGGCAAGCTTCTCAAAAGTGACTACTGTAGATCTCAAAATGGAAAATCCTGGGGGTCCATGACAGAAGTGAAAAGCTTGATGCTAGTTTATACTGTCAACCTGACACGTATCTTGGGTCACCTGGGAGTATAGGAACCTCAATTGGAGTTGCCCCTTGATTCTCACTAGTAGCTTCATCTGTGAAACCATTTCAACTGCTGTGGGAGAGCCAAGTCCACTATGAGCAATGTCTCAGTCACTGGGCAGGTAGGTGGCCTGTGTTATCAAAGCAAGATGGGGCATGAGGACCATGAACTGCAGAGCAGCAGGACAGCAAGCAGTGTCCCTCCTCTTTTCACTCCATGTTCCTGCCTGAACTTCCCTCAGCCATAGGCTGGGAACCTGGACAGCAAGCTGAAAGTAAACTTCCCCAGCTTGCTCTTGGATCCACAGAAACAAAAGCAAACTACAGCAGACAGCATGACACTTAAGCTTGTCATGGAGGGGGGTGGGGGGCAGGCTGGTCAATTGAAAACTTTAGAGACTCAGGAGGGATCCAGTGAACAAGGCTCCCTTAGGGATGGGGATGAGTGAAGAATTCACTTGTCCTCCCTTCATTTCAAGCATTTACAATTTCTGGGTAAGTTTATAGAGTCAGGCCAGAATTCCTCTAACCAGTGCTCAGACAACAGCTTGGGTAGACCAGAGCAGCAATCCTTTTGGAACGAAAAACAGCACAGCTCTCCCCAGACTACTCCCCCTGCCAAAACCAGGCCCCTTCCCTGCCCTAGAATCAGTACTTCAAGTCCATCTTTCCCACATGCAACTTGAACTCTCTAGGTCTCACTTAAGTGCACCTCAGAGGTCTTATGACTTCCAAGATCCAAAGGTAGGCTATGCAACCTAGGACCTTGCAGTTGGCTCCAGCAATGCACAACCTACTTTTCTACATCAGGCCTGTTCAAGAGCACTCACAACCATCTGCATCATCTGTCTTGGTGCAGACTCAAGATTAAAGCAAGGGTGCACTGGTGGGATGACCCAAGCCTGGCTATTCCAGAAATTGGCAATGACCCGAGCATTGTTTCCTTCAGCTCATCTACCAGGAGACAGAGATATGGAAATTCCTTCAGAGGGTAGGTTATGAGATGGCAGATTCAGTGACAGGGGAGACTCCCACACAGGTTTAGAGGGTTTGAGCACCAGCCTAGTTCTGACTCAGTGGCACCAGGTCCTTTTTTAGGTTCGATGTAGAAGAGAACAAGTTCTTTCCAGTAGAGCCAGGGCCTCAGGGTTTTTGTTGTACTCACAAAGAAACTACAATTGAGGAAGAGCTTCTTAAACTTGGAAAAGTTGGATTTAAGTTGACCTGGCAGGAATGAATAATGTTAGGCATTTTGGAGCTGTTGACAAGAGGACCTGGGATGCTGGAGACATCAAGCAGTCCCAAGAACATCTGTAATAGCAAACTATTCTTCATGGATCTCTCAAATCTTGAGCGAAAAGTACATTGGAATGTGTTCAGAACAAGTATCATGTATAAGCCTGAAATAGCTGAGAATTTCACCCAAAAAGCTACTATTAAGGCCAATGGAGGGGTGATATTTTCCCCAAGCAATTTAAAGAAGCTAGTTTCAGTTTACCCTAGTTTCAGTTTACCCAAGATTAAACTATTTCAGGTCTTTCACTATTTTTCCAGGCCCTTGTTTTTAAAGTAGCATGCTTTGGAATTCAATGCAATTTGTGACTTATGATGCCCATATTGTCACAGCAATTGTCAGCAGCTTCATTCATTTGAATTGTCTGGAAAGCTCTGCTAATGGGGGAAAGGGAGAAGAAATGCTGTACCCAGTGCTAAACACAGTATGTAGCTTTTAAAGGGAGCTAACCTCAAATGGAGGTGTCTGAAATGACCTAGAAAGAGCAGGTACAGGAGGCTGAGGTAGGTGCTAGACAGGGCAGAACCACACCCATTAAGTTGTTTGAAAGCAATTCTTTGCCTGCTTGCCCTCGTCTTGTCAACATATCCATTCCTTCACTGGCATTAGGGCCTATTTAGGATTCCAGCTTATAGGGAAGGCCAGCTGAGACAACTCACCTTGTGGGAGGAAGGCTCACAAGTATGATACCCCAGGAATTATAGAACAGGAGGGCCCTGGAGGGCCCAGCTTGCCCAGAAGGTCAAGGCCAAAGACCGACTTCGGGGTACTCCTTTGAGGATGACCCAAGGCAACTCTTGATTCCTGTGAGGATGACTAGTTGCATCTTCAAGGCCTGTGACTAGGATAACTTCCCATCCTGAGAATATCACCAATATAGGAGGAAGGAAAAGCTGGATCTCTCCAACAGCTCTGCATTTAGGAGACTGCAGAAACATCTAGACAGGAAAGAGGAACTATTATGGCCATTGGATGTTATAAATGCTTTGGCTGAAGCCAAAGTTCAAAGTAGTAATCTGTACATTTCCCCACACTTCACCTGTCTCACCCTGGATTTTGGAAAACAGTACAAGAGACTGTTCAGTTGTCACCATCTTCCTTCAGTCAAGGGGTAACAAAGCCAGGCACTCTTCAGTTATCACTATCTGTGTATTCATCTTTGTGTATTCAAGTAGTTAACTACTACTGCAGACATCCGAACACAGGCCCAGAAGGTAACGACAGGCAGGAAGATACTGGCCAAGGCCTTGGAGGCAGACAGGTTTGCCAGGCAGGCAGAGAAGATGTTAATGGAGCAAATGAGTATTCTGAAAACTAAAAACAAAAATCTGGATAACATTGAGTGTGGTGGACTCTACAAATTCTCCATGAAGGAACTTTGTTTTACTTGTATGTCTTTTGTTTTTCAAGGTAGAGTTTCTCTGGGTAGCCCTAGCTGTCCTGGAACTCTGGAGACCAGGCTGGCCTCGAACTCAAGAGATTTGCCTTCCTCTGCCTCCAGAGTGTTGGGTTTAAAGGCCCACAGAGTGTTGGGCTTAAAGGTCCACATCACCATGGCCCAGCATTACTTGCATGTCTTTATTTAACAATCCTACCCTCCTGCTGCTGATATACCCAAATCACTTTTTTAAAGCTCTTTTTGAAAAGCAAAATATCAGCAGTAGTGCTTTTTAAATAGTTTAATTTTGATAGAGATGTTCTGAAGTAGATTTCATTTGAAATATCCTTTAGGTCAACTGTGGTCCATAACAGGACTAGAGTCAACAGCGACCTACAGAGCAAAGGGAATTCCCTGTTATAGCATTCCGGAAGAGAATTTATGTCCTCAGTTAATTCAGTGAAGTGAAGCTCCTGGGTAGATAACAAAACCTTAACTCAGGCTAGGCAGGCCTGGCCAGCTTGAAGCTATTCCTTTGTCCCTCCCTACCATACGACTGCTACCTGCTATGTAGTTAGCTCCTTAGTGATGGTGCTAGACAGCATATAGGACTGGAATTCTGGTTGCCTTAGCCCCAGAGAGAAGCTGCAGCTAGTATGGCTAATCCCATCTCTATTGGTATGTCTATCACCTAACAAGTAGGTAGCTTTATAAATATTAGCTTTAATTGAAGAAATGGGCTCTTTACTTAATTGTTCAATTTCAGGTTATCGTTTAAAAACTTGGTGACTGTTGGAGTCTCGTTATGTAGATCAGTTATGCCCTGAATTTGGTTCTCCTGCCTCAGCCTGAATGTTAGGGTTACAGGCAAGCATGTCACATTCAACTATAATTGCTTTTATTCACTTTGGTCTTTAGAAACAATCTAGCCTCAGCTACTTAGTGTTTTATTATCAAGTATTTAACTTGTTAATACTTCTTAATGAAAAGGTGCTCCTTGTGCTGTAGTTTTACTCACTGTCTTACTTGGACTTGTTTGTTTTTGTGGAAATCTGTTGAAATCCTGAACTATGAAAAGGTTTCCATTTTAAGAAAAAATGTTTGAAAGCCAGGCAGGACAGGTAATCTCCAGGAGTTAGGAGGCCAAAAGCTGAGTAGAGGGTAAGACAGCTAACACACTGGCTGTAACAGATTCATTTTAGTTAGGACAGTCAACTGGCCAAAATAGGCCCAGGTGGTGTGAGGCAGCTGGAACAGGAGAAGGCAGAGTAGTATTGGTAGGGTATAGAGAATCCAGATTCAAGTAAGTACTTTCATAAAGACTGGATTTGATAAAGGCCTGAATATGAGGGACAAGTATAGGTGTGGTTCCTACCATTAAAGTGTCAGGCTGGGGGGAGCTGGAGAGAGGCTCAGTTAAGAGCAGGGGCTGCTCCTTCAAGATTACCCCAGTTCAATTCCTGGCACCACATGACTTTTCCCAGGTGTGTTAACTCCAGTTCTAGGGGATCTGACATCATACACCCCCACAGCAATAACACAACTTTGCATGAAATAAGTTAAAACACATGGAAGCTAGACCGCTTCACTCATGTGGGAAAGGACATTTGAATGCCTGCAGTGAGGGAGGGGAAAGCAGAACACTGATCTCAGTTGGCCTGTGCTTTTGCTTGCACGGCTACCTTTAATGGAAGACACCTTTCAACAGCAGTAGAGGCTTGTGGGCACAGAAAAGCAGCCAGACTCATTTCTAGAGATCAAAGTCATTGTTCAGATACATAGTCTTACTGGTGTTTAAGTTCGCACACTGACTAGAACGGTAAGGAACAAGTTGGCTACACCTGGCTGCATAGTTTGAGCCAACCCAGCTGAGTTTGCCCATTCAACAAGCCAAGTGAAGAAACACCTGAGTGTTTCTTACATTAAAACCCAGAAAACTTTTAGACACGTGGTTCTGGTTTGTTTGCTTGTTTTATAGCGAATAAAGCTGTCCCTAGTATCCAAATTCTCTGGAGATTTCATGTAACTTTAGCTGAATATACCAGAGCCTGGGTTTGTCAGACATTTAGAGAGCTTGACCCTAAAGTATTCGGAGGATTCCTCTTTTTATTGCCAGAGCCAAGACTTCATGCACACAGGAGTTACCCGTTTGTAAAGAGCTTGCATCTATCTGGCTAAGTTACCCCAGCAGTCCTCGTACCACACTGAGTGGCAAACTTTAGTATGGTTTAGAAAGGTTTTCCTGAAGATTTCGTGTGCATTGATGACTTTGCCTGCGCATATGTCTGAAAATGCCAAATTCCTCCGTGAAGTGTCATATGGGTGCTAGGAAATTAACTCAGATTTCCCTGGAAAAGCAGTCAATGCTCTTGACTGCCGAGTCACCTCTCCAGCCTTAGAAAGTTTATCTTTAACGAGGGTTATCTAGAACAATTCTAATTGATCAGAAAACCCCCACCCTACACTATCTTGTCCCAGAATCTTATGTCGGAACATCTTGCTGTTACAACATCTCTAGCATAGCCGTAGACTAGAGCCAGCGGAGTGTTTCTACTCTACACAGTGCATTAAAGGTAGCTAGAGTAACAAAGGGACTGTTTGAAGTCATAATTGTAGGTAAGTAGCCACAAGTTGCTTGTGGTTGCTTGTGGTTCAACCATCAGAGCAAGAGAACAAACTAGGACTCTAGGTTAGTTTCAAGGTTGGGAAAGGGGAAACTCATTGGTTACAATTTTAAGGTCGGGGCAGGTGAAACTTGTTGAGAAAAGTTGTGACTTATGTCAGTACTTTTGAGAGCAAAGCAGCAATCCTGGAAGACAACAGATCACAGTGAACAGGGGTTAGCATTCCTAGAACCTCGAGAATGTTTGTGTGTCAGAGTACTAGAGACTAGGTATAAGGAAGACAGGATAGTAAGGAAAACAGGATACAGTTTTAAAAGCTCTGAAATTTGAAATTCCTGTAGGCTGTTAAGTTCACCTAACCACTAACTAGATAGCAACTTAGTAAGATAAGCTAGATCAGGCCAGATAACAAACAGGTGGATAGCCAGCCAGATGAACTGCGAGTAGGGAGTCGGTCACCTGTGGAGTAATTAGCAAGGGAAACAAACTCGGCTCCAACTTCTAAACCAGAATTTGACTTTCCTCTAAGGCAAAAATTCCCAGGAGAGTTTCCCTTTGAAAGACCACTTCTCCGGTTTCCCAACTAGAGTTTCTGAGCCTTTCAAGCAAGTAGCTCTTAAGCGGCTTCGGTTTGCTCTGAGGAATCATCGCGGGGCTCAGAGCAAATCCCAGGCTTTGCTCCCCTCCCGCCCCCCAAGAACGGAGTTCCAACCCTCATGCCCCCCCTCCGTCCCGTATTTAGAAAACTGGCGGTGCCGCCTTAGCCTTTGTTCTTGGCCTCTTTGCTACTAAGAAGCTTTAAAAGTAAGATTAGTAGGAGGAAAGACAGGAGAGTTTAGACCTGGAAAGCACTTTATAAAGTTTCTGCCTCAAGGAAGGAGAGTTCTTAAGTATAACCAGTAAAAAGCAAGATTTAAAAAAAAGAAACGCCATACGCGCCACGGCGTCTTTTGCAAGCCAAGGCGCCAAGGAGGCAGAAAACTGCCTGCCCGAGCGGACACCACGAGCGTAACGGGAAGCTCACATCGGGTGTCCGCAGACTTCTACCGCGGCCCGCGCCGCCTTTTCACGGGTCCTGTGTTTGCGTCACTTCCGGGGCGGGACCGCACGAGGGGCGGGGCGATGTCCGCGCAGGCTCGTGGGGCTGCAGCCTTCGAGCCGAGCGCTTGACTATATATGGTCAAAGCTGGGGGCGAGCCGCACCGGGGCCGCGCTTCCGGGTTGGGTCGTCCGCAGAGGCAACGCGCAGGGCAGGCACGAGCGGGCCTCGGAGCCGGGCCTCGGACCGCCCCCTCCGCGCCCGGCACGCCCGGCGCCGCCTTCCGCGCAGTCCCCGGGCTCGGCCACTGCGAGGTCCCATTCGAGTGCGGCGCCGTAACAAGTGGGCGAGGATGCCGTACGAGATCAGTGAGTGCGTGGGCCTCGTCGCGCGGCCGCCGGGTGCTGGGGTCGATGTAGGCAGGAGGGCGCGGCTGGGGTCGTGCACGGTCGCGGGGTGCGGGCCGGGAGCCCCGGTGTGGGTACCGTGGGCTAGACCGGCCGAACTGCGCGACCCCGGGGCCTGGCCGCCGCTGGCCAGGAAGTCCGCCGGCCGCGCCCGCAAGCGGCAACAGGTGACTGGCCTGGGACCCCCGGCGCTGACCGCCTGTGGCTCCCCGGGTCCCCAGTGTCCGGGACCGCCCTTCATACACCGCTCCGCGTTTGTGTCTCCCCAGAGAAGGTGTTCGCTAGCCTCCCCCAAGTGGAGCGGGGCGTCTCCAAGATCCTCGGCGGAGACCCCAAGGGCGATCATTTCCTCTACACCAATGGCAAGTGCGTCATCCTGAGAAATATCGATGTGAGTACCCCATATCAGGCGTGGCCTGTTTCCCCCTGCCCTGCGAGTTAACCTCCTGAGTCCGGAATTCTGGCCCTTCCGCCCCCTCTTCTCCCAGCGGGTTGGCCTGGGGAGAGGGGGAGCCACGCCCCTTCTATCCAGGAGCCACACCTTGGAAGGCTCAGATGACTGGACTGGACTTGTTTTGCTCACCCCCAACCCCCATTGACTGGGAAACTGAGGCTTGGATTGGTTTGGTTCTTAGAGCCAAGGGCTTTGAGTGTGCTGCTGCTTGAACATGGTCGGTTTGTGATTGGCCCTCCCTGAGCTGTTTCCGCATTGGGGAAATGGAGATAGTGAGACGGATCCTCCACTTCCCCTGGCTGTCTGGACTGGCTGAATGAGCTGGTCAGCCGTTCTCGTGCCGACTGTGCCAGGCACAAATGGAGCACTTGGTAAACGGCCCTTCTGCTTAATCATCCTAATACCCCCGGCTTCCTGGTGTGCCAGAGTCCAGAAAACACACCCAGTCATCTGAACTCCCAACTGCTTTGGATTTGAGTCTCAGAAGAAACAGGAACTAGTGTATTCAGCTGGGTGGTTCTCTGCAGATAACCTGCTGTTCCCAGGCCAGCATTTTGGGAGGCCCTTGCAAATTAATATTTTCCCTCTGATTGTTGAAATGAATCTGTCTGCTTCATCTCCATCTCCAGGATGGTGGCTCAAATCTTGTCCCTCCCCTCCTCCGCCCTAAAAATGGTATGGGGTGGAAACTGGAGGTGGCAGCCAGGAATTAGGGGCTGCCATGCTTGGTGAAGGACCGGTAGAGGGGTGGAGGTGTTGGTTGACTGCTCGACCAAGGCTGTTGCCTTCAGCTTCTGCATGAATGCCCAGAGTATCATTGGTCAAGTGAGGTGGCTCACAGACACCCATATCACACAGACCCTGGCTTCTTTGTGAAAAAGAGAGGCTGCACTCTGGACTGTGGTGGCTGTTGGCTGTGTCCTGATGAAGCCAGCCAGTCATCAGCTCTGTAGTTTCTGACCTCTGAAGGATTGTTGGATACCTCAAGTGAGGTGGGATTTTGGGTATGGGCCTCCTTTGCTAGTTGCATGGATTCCTAGAAAGCTGATCCTACCTCCTTAGAACTGGGGAAGCCTCCCCAAGGGCTTAACACTGTATCGAGGTCATAAGAGAAAGTAAAGGGAAAATGGAGATGGCCACATGGGCACTCTGTGTACTGACAAAGATGTCTAAAGCATCTTAATATACCCTGAGCTTTGGGGAATTTGGTTTTGCTTCCTACACAGTCTCCCTTCATTCTGTCTGTTCACGTCCAGTTGGGAAAACTGGTGTAGATCAGCTTGTCCCTTGAACCCACTGGCCTGGGACTGTCAGAGGGACAGTGCACAGGTTGGTTAAAGGGGAGGGGGTTCACCTCCAGCGATGTGTGCCCTGCCAGTTCTTTCCCCTCTGGGGTTCACTTTTCTCTCCTGCAGGTGCAGCCACTTCTGTTCCCAGGAACTTAAGTTCCTGGCATGTCAGGACAGCATGGTGTTAGGGTACTGTTACTACATCCTTTTGTGTGCTGGATAGCATAAGGCATGTACTAATTTTCTGTTGGGCTACTGGTCCTCAGAGATGGGTTAGATTTTTATTAGGACAGTGTTGCTAGAGAAAATGAGGTGTGAATTCTCAGGAACATTAGGAATGCAAGTGAGTTCAGGAATGCTGGAAAGCTAGCACCACATCATGGGAGGTCTGAATGCTTTATAGACTTCTCACACCTATGTGTTGTGTTCCTGAACCCATTTGGTTGGGGTCCTTGGATGCCTCTTTCCCAAGATTCAGCTCTGTCGCTCTGGTGTTACGTTACAAAAGCAAAGGCTGCTCTGAGCTCTATAACTACCGTGTCACATTTTATTAGAATCCCACAGAATCTGCCTCCTTGCCTTGGTTTGCTTCCTGCTGTATCCAGGTGCCATGCTTGCTGCCCTGAGGTCTGTTCTTATGTGCCTGCTGGAGCAGCTCTGATCAGTCCTCCCACATGGCTCACATTCAGCAGCATTGTGACAGTGCTCTTCCTCTGACCTTCCTTCTCTATCAGCTCCAGATTTACTTGCCCCCTCACTCCTCGTATGCCACACACCCTTCACGTACCTCTCAGGGCCTACTGGTGGTGTGGCCTTTGCCTGGATAGTAATTCTCTAGTATCCACAAGGCCTGTTGTCTCTTGTGCTTGTGTTTAGAAGTTACCTCACTAGAGGGCCTTTTTCCTAAACAGTATTTCTGCCGCTGGCCTTCTCTTGCTTTCTGCCAGCAGTAAATGTGAACCAAGCCGTTGTTGTTTCTGTTGCTCTTCCTAGTGTTCAAGGATGTTCTCCCTTGCCTGCACTCCAGGAAAGCAGGGTTCTTCCTGTGTCGTTCACCACATGTCCTTACATTGGAACACCTGGCACACAGCAGCCCACTGAGTTCACCACACTTAATTTCTTTTCTTGTTAGAGGGTTTCACTATATAGCCAAGGCTGCATAAAATTCAAAATTCCCATTTCTGCCTCCCTGGTACAGGGATAGAATGCATGGCACCACTGCACCCTAAAGGTTCTGGTACCTACTGGGGCTGCCTGTCAGTGGTTCTCTGACTGAAAACACTCCATGGACCTGGCTTTTGAATTAGCTGGTGGTAAAGGTGCTCCCTGTTTCCTTTCTCATGTTCTGTTGCCATACTTGAAGAGGAAATTCTCTTCAGAGTTAAAGCATTTGGTGATGGAGGCCATCTGGAAACTGGCATTTGAAAACTCTAGTTATATACCTTGACAAATGTGACCCCCCCCCCAGAAAAAGTGGGGAGAACTTAAAAAAGGAATTTGGCTCCTCGGTTGTAGAATTATGACACACACACACACACACACACACACACACACACACGGGAAACTTGGTCCTATAAAATCAGGTCTTGGGGAATGGCACACAGCAATTGTACTAACCATGGGCTTGTCTCTTTGGACTCCTTGGAGGAGGTTAAACCCAAAATAGTTTCCATTTGACACCATGTGTTACCAGCCTGTGCACAAGGGCCTATGTGGGCCCTGGAAAATGGAGATGGAAGAAACGGGACCTGATGAGTCGCTGCTGCATTTCCAGGGTGGCTGTCAGCCTCGGGGGTACAGGTTTAAGCACATAGAGCACATTGTCATAGCAAGTTGAAGTCCTCCTAACAAGTTGTGTTATGGCAGAAATGATCGTACAGTAGCAGCTTGGTGTGCAGAGGCAGTCAGGTCCTTTGTGTTCTGGTAGGATCTCTGGGTACCCGTTGGGTAGAGGTAGAGTGCAACAACATGGATGAGGGAGAAGACCGGGCTAAGAATACTCTACAGCAGCTAGAGGCTGTGTGTGTGGCTCAGGTTAACCTTCAATAGCCCAGCATTATTTTGATTTTTCAAGGCAGGGTTTCTCTGTAGCCCTGGCTGTCCTGGAACTCAATCTAAAGATCAGGCTGACCTCAGTTCACAGAGAATTGAGGCCTTCCTCTGCCTCTCCACTGCTGGGATTAAAGGCATGTGTCTCTACCATCCAGTCCTGACATCTCCCTTGCCTCCCGATTGGGTAGATGGAGTCATCCCCCCAAAGGCTCATTCTGCTGAGTGCAGGTGCTGGGCAGGTAGGAAGTGCAGAGACACGGTGGCAGCATCTTGACACAGTCCAAGGGTCACTGTCACTCTCAGGTCACACTAGGATACTTAGACCTATAAGTGACCACTCTACCTCCTCTCAAGAGCTGCCTCCATCTAACATGACAGCCATGTGTGACAGTCTGTCAGCCAGGGAGAACTCTGTCTCCTGAGCTCGGGAACCAGATTAACATTCATAGCCAGCTGTGACAGAGAATGGGGCCAAATGGAGGAATGAAGAGTGTTATTTCAAGTTCTGGCCTTACCACACATAACTGGCCTGGGTCACATCTTCTTGCAAGGAGTGTCAATAGAAGGGTCTACCTAGTGCCTGTCACAATGAATACAGGGTTCTTTAGGGTGATAAATCATACACACAAGTTCTGCTTAAAGTGTGAGATCCACTTAGTATAGAGGATGTGGGTGTGGTGTGCATGTGTGGTAATGTAGCATGGCACATCAGGGAAGGCCATATGGCCGGGTGCCTTTTGCTAGTCTTCGATGGGGAAAGGGGGATTGAGGACTAGGAAGGAGGCATAGCCTAGATGGAAGTGAGGGGATTAAGCAGTGATTTGTGGAGCATAGGCCAGATGAGGGGTGAGCAGGCAAAGCACTTCCTACTGTGGTGAGCTAGGAGTTGTGGTGTGGAGCCAGGGAAGTTGTCTGGTGTGCTGTTTGGTGTCTGCCCAGTTAGGTTAACTAATACTCCTACTGGTCAGCATGTGAACCACAGCTGTGCTTACTGCCCAGGGCTGGCACTGTACCAAGTCAGTTGGGCTCCTCCAATTTTCTTTCAGCGTGGTATAGTGGGGCTCAGCTTGGCCCAGCATAAGGTACACTCAGGGTGTGTGAAGGTGTGTGTGCTGCTTTGGAGCTGGGTTACTGCAGTAACACAGGGTGAAATGGAAGGGCCCTATACATTGTGTTTAGCACAGGCCTGCCCTTAGCAGGATCTGTTCCCAGTCCCTGCTAGCCTGGGAGTACTTGGAACTCAGTGCCCTTCCTGGAAGTGTGCCTCTACCCCATACAGGTGAATGGTGGGGGCTTCCCAGTCAGGATGTGCTCCAGGAGACTGTTGACAACTTAAAAAGCACATGGAGGCCCCTTTTGTGATACTGACTGACATGACTTAAAGGTTTAGTTTGCGTGTTGGCCCCAGGTCCTCTGGGCTGCAGCTATGCTGGATGACTTAGGTGCACCTCCAGTCTGATCCTAACCAACCACAGCCCTCCCTCACTCTGGAGGCTCCAGGGGCTATGCCAATTGCTGCTGACCTCCCAGGTAAGATGTAATACTGGGAACTCCAGAAGAAGGGCCTGTGGTTCCAGGGCACAGGATGGGCTAGCTAATGTCTAAAGACATGGCTTGATGGGTAGTAGAGGGGTTGGGTAAATAGTTGTTGCTAATGCCAGGACTGGCAGAAATTACTGGGTTGAAATGTGGTGGCTAAAGATGAGTGTATTCCAGGGCTGGTTGGGAGCACTGGGCAGCCCTGGTGGAGAACCAGGCCTGGTAGGCCCCACAGGTCTCCATGCAGTGAGGTATCACTTTCTACTTTCTCCCAGGAATCCTGTAGCCTCTGACCTGGTGGCTGGAACTTGGTCCCATGCCCCTTGCAGTGGTGTAAGAAAGAAGTCTAGGCTGAGGAACACCACCATGTGGAGGCCATTCTGAATGGTGACCCCAGCCCAACTAGGGCAGTGGGCCTTGCACACAATGGTGACCATCCCCCGTGCTCCTGAAACTGGTTTCTCAGAGAGGCTGCTCAACCAAGAGAGGAAGCTGGGGAGACGGTGCTTGAGGGTTAGGGGTGAGGGTGTGTGTGTGTGTGCACGCTCGCGCTCGAGTGATCACTCAGGGTGTCTGTGGCCTGAACTGATCCTCCTGCAGTGGGACACACAGTTGTCTGGGTCAGGGAAGCCACCCCATCTTCCTGGCACTAGTAGTTGCTCCTGCTGTGAGCCTAGGAGAGTTGGGAAGGAGGCTGCTGACTCAGATGCAAGTCATTATCTGTAATTTGGAGTCTTTTGACCCAGTTGTATTCAGAATACAAACGAAAGTGAGTGAGTGAGAGAGTGAATGATTCATCCAGCTTAGGCGGGATTTGGTGCCCTTTGGGGCTTTACAAGCCCTCTGCAGGCACTCTGACCATTTAGGGTCAGGAATGTTAGGAGCAGAGTGTGATCCCTTGACCTCTGCCGCCTCTTTCTTCATTTTGGGATACCCTTTTCTGCTGACTTGCTTCCTTCCCTTGGAAGGCAATGAATGCTGTAGCTAGAGCAGGGTTCACGGCCCTCAGGAGGCTCTGTGAGCTGTGGGTGAGGATGGCTGTGTCAGAGCCAGCTCTGAATATGTCAGGTGCTATAAAGGAAGGGGCTGGTTAGAATGTGAAAAGGGGGCGGGGGTTGCCTCAGTGAGGTCGAGGTGTTCTGTGCAAGTGCCCAGCTTGACCTGACCATTGAAGCATTCCAGAAAGCCCCTGGCTTCTTACCAGGCAGTTCCTGATCCAGATTTGATGGGGGCTACCATTCTAGAACTTGCTCCTGGCTTTTCATGACTGATGCTTTGGAGGTACAGGTGGGTAGGTGTTAGTAGTTTGGCCATTTTATGGTTGAACAGTGTTGTGTTGAGAGTGGGTGTATTTACCACACCTAGTTTTCTTATTCACTTGCTGGTGGCCATTGGGGTGGTTCCCCCTTGATAAGGCTTTCCTGTTGGCCTTTTGTGGACACGGGATTTCATTTCTCTAGTAAAGTACTCCAAGATTGGGATTTTTCCTAAATATGTACTTAACTTTCTTTTCGTTTTTCATTTATTTTTAACATTGATGGCCATTTGTGGCACATGTGTGGAGACCAAAGGACACCTTGCAAGTCAGTTCTCTCCTTCTACCTTTCTATGGGTTCTAGGGATTGAACTTGGTTGCTTAATCCACCAAGCCATCTTGTCACCCCATATGCATTTAACTTAAGTAATTACCTACCTGTCTTCCAACTGTGTCGCTACCTGGTGTTCCACCAGCACTGTGTAAACAGTCTAGTGCCCCTTCCCTCTGTCCTCATTAGCAGCTGGTGTCTTTGGTCTCATTGGTCCTTGTAGGTATGATAGTTTTGATTTTCATTTCCCAAAAGATGAATGCTATTAACACTTGATTATATGCTGATTTAATATTCAATGTTGTCTTTGGGGTTCTGTCTTTTTTTATTTTATCAGCGCATGTTTATTCTATGGGTTAAGTTTTAAGTGAAAGAAAAAGACTGTCGATGTTTTTCCCTCACCACTTACGGTGAATTTAACACACTATTTGCTAAGTGCTGTGATGGCTCATGGGATATCATATGAAGCAGGTCACATTAAAGTCTTGCAGGTATGCTGTGTGAAAGAGTTGGGTCCCCAGCTTTCCGTGCAGACCCCTCAAGGATGTGGTAATTGCTGCACTGCAGTAATTACTACAGAAGATTACTACAGAAGAGCTGGGAAGCAGGTTGGCAAGTTTTGTAGAGGATGTGGAAGAAATGCCACTTAAGATGAGTGAGTGAATGAGTGAGTGAGTGAGTGGTGGTCACAGCCAGGTGTGTGTACTGGACCAGGGACCAACATGCACAGAGAAGTGAGATCATTCAGCAGTCCAGAAGGTGGCTGCAGGCTGGTGGTCTCAGACTCTAGAGTGGGGGCTGTGTGGGATCTCTCGACAAGGAATAAACAAACCTCTAGGGTTGGGAAGTCTTGGTGCCATCTGAACCTCTCTTCCCTGTGACTTCAGCCTTGGATGTGGGAAGCTGCCTCTTTTCCCAGAGAGTACTGGTCAAGAGAAAGTAGACGGCAGGAATCAGGATAGACAGCCTCATCTTTATTCCTTCCAGAAAGCAAGCTTAGCTAGAGAGGCTGAGCAGCATCTATGGCCATGCTGGGAGACTGCCTGGATGTGCATACTTGTGAGAGAGGGGATTGGGAGTAAATGAGCAGGGATGTGCTTTTATGAACTACACATCCAAAACAACATTGCTGAGGAACAGATTGGCTTGTAGACCCAGCTTCTACCCTATTCTTTCAAGTCCAGCCATTTTTGATGTGTGCTGTGTGAAGGTGCAGGGAATCCTTTCTTCCCATGCCCAAATTCTGACAAAAGGCTCCCAGCCTCATGCCTCCTCTGCTCCTGAACATTAGATCCAGGGACGGTCTTTTGACAGGCCCCAAAGGGTGCTTGGGTAGGATTGGCACTGCTCAGAGGAGACAGTGTGGGAATAGATTGGATGAATTTATTGTCGGCTTACAGCTTCCCATACAGGATAGGAGAACTGTAGAACTCTTGAATGTCAGTTTGGGCGGCATTTCATAGGTTCATATTTGTTATATATTGTGGGAAGTGTAGAAAAGCAAGCCAGCAAAAATGGATCTCAGATTCCCTCACCTTAAGAGGTCAGATGGGCTTCAGTGGATGGACAGATAGTTATCTTTCTGGGACTTTGTCCGATAATGGTCTAATGGTAAGCATTTTATGCCCTAACCCTGGGCCTGGGTTGGGAGCCAGCAGCTGTTGGTGCCTGTACATTCCTTCTGTTCAAGCCTCCACTTTTCTCCCCACAGAATCCTGCTATTGCTGACATCTACACGGAACATGCCCATCAGGTGGTAGTGGCCAAGTATGCACCCAGCGGGTTCTACATTGCTTCTGGAGGTAATGAGTGCTGTCCCTGGACACGTGTGGCCCAGGTAGCATCTGCCAACTGGGAATGGGGTGGGGACTGGTTAAGAGCATGGAGAGCACCATTGACTAGCTTAAGTTAAGATGAGGAGAAAATTATACACCTCCAGTGTGCCAGTTACAGACCTAGACACTTTGTAGTATGCAGTGTTCCAGTGTAGTATGCAGTGACCTCCAGCTGGAGGTCAGCAGAAACCTTTTTGTGAGGCTATGTTGTTGGAAGTAGGCCTGGAAATGTGGCTATTTTGTGTCAATCCACTGGCTGCTCCTTTCCAGCCAGCCTTGCAACTAGTGCTGGCATTGTGTGAGAACCTAGCCTTTATACCCTCAGGCCTGAGCCTCTGTATGTCAGTGGGGGACTGTAGCAGATGGGGCAGGCAGTTATTTGCATTTGTAGGCTTACACTCTTAAGCTTTTATAAGTAGAATTTAACCATTTACAGATGAAAGCAGAAAAGGTAAAGTGGTGCACTCAGTATCTCATTCATTTATCCACTCAAAAAAATCATTCATTCATTTTTCTCAGTCAGATATCCAGTAAACAATTATTGGCCTATTTGCTTATCTCTTTTTCCACCACAGGGAAGAAAGTGTGAATGAGTGATGGCTGGGAGAGAGAGCCCAGCCACTTAGAACAAGGAGGACTGAGAAGTTTAGGTGCTGTGGCCGCCTTTATCCACACTGCCCTCGTACCCTTGGTGGTGGTGTCTAGGAGATGGCAGGCTGCCAGGCTGGGAGGGCCTGAAGCTCACCCCTTACTGGTTGTACATTCACAGTCCACTAATTTACATTCTGGTACCTTAGTTCTCTGTATGAACTGGGGCTACATATTGAGGATCCAGCAAGCTGATGTGTTTGGTATTTAGTAGCACAAAGCTTGCTAGGAATGGCCATGGCAGCTGTCAGTGAAGCAGGGGCATGTATAAGAGAAAGGGGTCCTGTGCTGACAGAGGCAGGGCAGCAGGTGTACTGTAATCATACTGACAGGCCAGGCTAGGAACCTGACACGTTGTGGGGCACTTTTCTGTGTTTGTGTTTAGATATTTCCATTCTATGTAAAACTAACTCAACATCTGGTGATTTGTTGTAACCTTGTAGATTTTTTTGCCTCTGGCCCCACTTGCCAACAAAATGTCTCTTCATTTAAACCCCAGGATTTGGCTGGAGTGCCTTTTAAAATTGTGTTTAACACAGGGCTGCATGCCTGAGAATTTTGTTATGTTGTTGGTGAGGGCAGCCACCCAGCTTGGCACAGCTCCCTCTTTGCCATCTGCACCTGAGAGCCTGTGGACCTAAACCTGGCCTCACTATCCCCATGGGGCTGTTGAACAAGACAGAAATCTGATGGCCTTCAAACTAAATGCAGAGTCTATGTAGAACGCTGATGCAAAGGGTGTGACAAAAGACAGTCCATGAAAGGGGACATTGGTATGGTTTTGGTGGTCTCTTTAAAAACTCCCTGGATGGCTGGAAGAATGGAGGGAGCTTGTGGATGGAGGTCAGGTTTTCATATTTCCAATGTATTTCTTTGAGGAAGACAAAGTGATTGTTAAGGGTAACAGTGGGACATTTGCTGTGCACATGAAGGCCCTGATCTAAAAATAGTGCTGCATGTTTGAATAAGGGAGGAGGTAGGGAAGCTTAGGAAAGGCTGTGCTGTTATGGGTAGGCTGGCTGCTAATGGGTAGGGTGTGCCCACAGGGCTGAATTCCAGTATCCTGAAGCCTACATCTCCCTCCTGGCTGGGGCTTCCTCCTGGCTGCTGCCAGACTAGCTAGCCAGTCACTACTGGAAGGTAGAACCTTCTGGCAAGACTATTAAGTGTACATAAGGGGTCTGGGTCCCTGGAGCCTGTGCCTTTGAAAAGGCCCTCTGATCATAGAAGTTATTTCTAGGACAATCTTGGTTTTCTTCAACATCTTGGAATGATGTTGATGCTTGTGTGTTCCTCTATGCCCTTGACTCTTGACAGTGATTCCCAGATAGCCCTGAGGATGCAGAAGGGTGTCTGATTTGACCCAGTGTCCAGGACAAGCTTCCTAAAGGGAGGCCTGAGATGGAGGGTAGAAGGGTACCACAGGGAAGGGGAGAGGTCCACAGGCTGGGTTTCCTTAGGGAATAAAAGCCACTCTGCTTTGATGGGAGATGTCATCCGTAAATATGTTTCTCTTATTGGTTAATGAATAAAGCACTGTTGGCCAATAGGAAAGCAAGACAGGCAAGACTAGGAGGAGAGAGGAAGAAGTAGGGAGGAGTCAACATGTAGAGATTTGAGAACAGAGGTCCAGGGCCTTTTCTCTGGTAAGATGAGACCACGTGGAAATACTTAGATTAATAGAAATGGGTTAATATTTAAGACAGAGCTAGCCAATAAGAAATGCTAGTAACAGGCTAACAGCTTTATATCTAATACAGTCTCTGTATTATTTGGGACTGGTGCGGCAGTGGGGCCAGACCAGCAGAAAAAACATACTCTGCTCAAGTCCTCCTCCCTCTTCAAGCCTCATGGTATTTGATGAACAGATGTATGGTCCCAGTACCACTTGTGTGGGATTGAAGAATGACACAGACTCAGAAGAATGGCTCTGCCCCCTGTCCAAGTGTGAACATGAGTTTGCTGGAAGAAGCCCATTCCTGATGTCACAAGGCACTAGGTAGTTTTTCTCCCTGGTACAGACCAACAGATCATTGAAAATGATCCAGCTACTTCTCTTTGGTACCTACTGTGTCTTCAGCACCCAGCATGGGACTAGGCTCCCAGCTCACGTTTGATGAATGATGAGGTCTGCCCTGATAGGTTGAAGTCTTGATATTGATCTCCAGGCTCCTTCTATCTCTTTCCTGTTTAAACTTCTGTGAAAAGAGTGGAGTGAGTCCAGAGGAAGAGGCTGCTGGGCTGGTAGTGGAGGTGTAGTGCATGAATGATTGGATGCAGGTGGACGACTGGAGGGAGAACTACATGAAGAGGGACAGCAGATCGATGAACCAGGGCTAGAAAAGCTGAGTCCTGCCCTTCCTGAAAGGGAAGGACACTCCATCCCTTGTCTTGTTCAGGGAACAGTGTGGGCCCTGATAGGGAGGGACCTAATGATCATGTGTGCATGTGTACATGGATATGTATCTGTGGTTTCTGTGTATGTACATTTTTATTCATGAGTACATATGCATACATATGTGTACATATATATGTGTGTGTAGGATGCCTGTGTATGTTGGGGGTTAGTACCTTTCCTGTGTACACACAAGGTATAAGAATAGCATTTCAAGTCTCGTGCATGTCCTGGTTCTAGACCAGTGATTCTCAACATGAATGGCCCTTTCACAAAGGTCCTCTAAGACCATTGGAAAACACAGATACTACATTGTAATTCATAACAGTAGAAAATTACAGTACAAAGTGCCAATGAAACAATTTGAAGTTTGGAGGTCACTACAACATTAGGAACTCTATAAGGGTCCCAGCATCAGGAAGGTTGAGAAGCACTGCTCTACACAGGGACCCTGTGTTTGTCTGTAGTGTGCAGAGCCTTAGTTCATGGTTCACTTGTAACAAGAACTGACTGCGCCCCGAGGAGTAGCCTGAGACTTGACAGGTGACTTCGTTTTAACCTCAGCAACCCCATGAGATGGCTCTCTAGGTAGTGTTTTTTCAGAGGGCCATGGATGAGGTCCAAGAAGCCCATATCCAACAGAGACAGATTTGGTTCCTGAGCACTTGACTCACAAGGTCTGGATGCTGGCTTTTGCCCTTGGCTGGGGCTGCCATTGCTGTCCCTCACTTTCTGCTTAACCCAGAAAGGGATGCTGTTTTCAGCTGCTGCTTCTACTCAGTGCTCACTAATATAGTCTGACATCTTCAGGAAAAGCTACACCCTGCTTGTCTTCTTGGAGGTCACGTGAGCTCTGTAAGCCTGAAGAGTTAGGTAAAGCACTCACATTTCTTCCTATGGCACAGGCATGGTGCTAATTTGGGAAGTGGTGGGTGGGACCCCGAGTATTCCTTTCTTTACAATCTGCTGGCAGCATTCCATTGGGAACAACTTGCACCACAGTCTGTGTTCTTTCCTTGTACCACCCACCTCATCCATCTCACAGTAGCATCTTACTCAGCCCCAGCTCTTATGAGTGGGGAGGAGGGGCAGATGTTCAAGAGTCTGAGACTGCAGATCTGACTTTGGGAACAGGGCTTACGGGGTGCAAGTGGACACAGGCTGTCTCAGCATTACAGTCTGCTAAGCAGCACCTGTACCTGAGAGGAAACAGTAGGCCCTGTATAGCATTGCCATCCTTCAGAAATGGAGGGTTTCAGGCCAAGTGTTGTGGCAACCATGCAGGTGCTTTATAAATCCTACAGGAAACTGCTTTCTGGGATTTGGCCATCTCTTGACTTTTTCTGTTTCCTACCTACACAAGGTTTGCTGGCCAGGTGGAACATAATAAGGGTACTGTGACAGCCATGTGAAGGCAGCTCCTTGATTTAGAGTGGCTGAGTGTTGTGCCTGGACCAGAAGAAATGGAGCTGGTGCTGAGGGTGCTGTGGCCATGCTTCCCTGGCTGGTGGTGAAATGTGGCCCTTCCACCCTGTCATGTCCTGCAGATGTCTCTGGGAAGCTAAGGATCTGGGATACCACACAGAAGGAGCATCTTCTAAAGTATGAGTACCAGCCTTTTGCTGGGAAGATCAAGGACATTGCCTGGACTGAAGACAGTAAGAGGATCGCCGTGGTCGGAGAAGGAAGGGAGAAGTGAGTTGTTCACCTCAGCCCCTCCCTGCTCCCATCCCCATACTTGTGTTAGGGCCTGCCCCCTTGTAGGAAGAGGTTGCAGTAAGGTCTGTATGGGCTTGGACAAATGTGGCTCAGCTCCAAAGGATGCCAGCACTCATTTCCCAGTATTGTGACTAGTTGGAGTCACTGACTCCTTCAGGGCCAGCTTGTCATGTTATCAGAGAGACGCCACATCACAGTAGGGGTGTCACCAAGGAATAGCCATCTCCTCTGTTTATGCTGCAATGTTCTAAACCCATTACCTCCTGGAACTCTGGATTCTAGTTGTTGTACCTGCATCACAGGCAGCAAGAAAGGACTAGGTTGTTTAAAAAAAAAAAAAAAAAAAGTTGTGTTCCTTTACTTGGGGGACACTTTAAGCAGTTACTCAAAGCTACAGGAAGGGCTGGGCATGCTCATGCTTGTCCTCTATATGGGCTCATAACTTGAGGTTTCTCTGTGCATGCCAAGAGGTGAGCAGATCTGTTGGGGAGGTGGTTGCCCTGATGGGACTAGTATCCAGCAGGGTGAGAGCTGCAGCCCAGGTTTTTCTCATTAGTAGCAAGTAGTAGCTACAATTTGTTGTCATGGGTGCCAGCATCAAGCAGGCGAGCTCCTTTCCACCAGGATATAACAACTTGGCCTATTCCTGGCCTTTCTAAAGAAACTTAGGAAGTGATGAAGCCAGAAAGATGTTCCCCAGCTCTGCTTCCTGTAGCATCATCCTTGTTGGAGGGGCTGACACTGGGCCATGCAGACATGGACAACTGGCCCCTTTCCTGCATAGTCCCCATCTGTTCTGGGTCACCTTTGGACACAAGCTTGAAAGCTCCAAAGCAGTCCTTAGTGCATACCAGTCAGTCCTAGACTGGCACGCAACATCCACCATAGGCCTATGCTCCAGCAGCCTTACCATTGTCTTTCTGGGATTGATTTTTTTTCTTTTTCTTTTCTCTCTCTCTCTCTCCTTGACCCTGACTGGGTAAAGGTTTGGAGCTGTCTTCTTATGGGACAGTGGCTCTTCTGTGGGTGAGATCACAGGACACAACAAAGTGATCAACAGTGTGGACATCAAGCAGAGCAGGCCCTACCGACTAGCAACAGGGAGCGATGATAACTGTGCAGCGTTCTTCGAGGGCCCCCCATTTAAGTTCAAGTTTACAATTGGCGTAAGTGGGCTTTCATTTCTTAGGGTGGTTTTGGGTGAGTTTGTGGTTTGTATGTGAAATCATGGGGCCTAGATAAATGTGATTAGATATGGATGCAGGAAGGTAACAGTATATGCTCTAAGTGTTGTAATGTATAGGAAACAGATTTAGTGGGGAAAGTAGACAGAGATGGGGGAGTTCTTATTCCTGGTCCTCATGATCATGGGTCCCAGACTGGGCATGAAGGGTCCAGCATGGAAGGACATGTCCCAGGACAATGTGAGTGTACATAGTACTAGGGAAGCAAAATGTCAGTGAATTTGGTTCTGTTGAGCTGGCCTTGCTAAGCCACCAAATTAGCAAAAGATCTCCCTCTATGACAATCTGGGTTGGCCTCTAGGGTACCTCCCTGCAGAGCAGAGATGTCTGAAGTAGAATCTGATTGAGGAGTCAAGTGCTCAACCTTTTTCCTAGGTGCATTTGTGCATTTTGATCTTGAGGTCTGTGCTCTGCAGTTGTCCCTGGCTTGGCCAGGTCCCTCCTCTTCCTGTTTCCCATCACAGGATGATGGTCTGTGGGGCCTTGTCCAAGACGCAGCTGGTAGTAGTGCTCATGCCCTATCACTGCTGTAGTGCTCAGGCTGGTACTCTGGAGTGAGGGTGAGTGACAGGACAGTGGTCAGGCTAATACACTAGAGTGAGGGCAAGTGATGGTAGAGAAGGCTCAGTGATGAAGCAGCCCTTGGGCTCTGTGCTTGCCCCAGATTTCCCAGTGACTCCCAGACACCATGAACAAAGCAGCCAGTACAGGAGATGGAGTGACTGTTTAATCAGAAAGGACATATCTTCTGTCCTTGAGGGAGTTGAGTTTGGAGCTTCTCCAAGGTCTTCAGACTCATCTTTTTCATAAATGTCAGTGGTTCCAGTGTCCATACTCATCAGGGATTAAATGAGATAATATCCTTAAGTGGCTTGCTGAGGAGGACTGTTAATTTTAGTCTTTTAGTAACAAGTCATAAATAGGGACAGGATCCCTGGCAGGGGCAAGGACAGGACTCATGTAGTAGGCAGTTTTCATAAACAGGTCTTGGCTTAGGGTACAGATAGCTATCTAGGGATTCCTTCTTTGTAGTGAAGTAGTTTCTATTTCATCCCCGGGGAAGCTAAGGCAAGCCTGTGTGTCCAACAGGTGTGCTGAGCCAAGTTCTTAACCTCCTATAGCTCCCATCCTGGTCTGCTGCATCTACCACTGATAGGTAATAGCAGCATGGCTATTCTGGGAGCTTTGTTGAAAGATGTGGCCCAAGGCCGGTGTTCTTAAGCAGGGTGGATGCCCCATGGCTCTGTGTTAAGGAATGCTGAGCCAGCGAATCTCTGAAGTGTAATCTTGGGGAGGGAAGATGATGAAGTTTCTGCAGCAACCAGAAGCTGTCCTGCTATTCTCTAGTGATGCCTTCTTCCCCAGATCTCCCCACACTGGACTCTTGGTCTGAGCTGTTGGTAGGTGGGCCTCCCTTGCCTTTAACAGGAGTGATCCTCTTGCACATGGGGATTAGACTTGTACAGAAAGAACATAGCAGCTAAAGAGCATTTATTAGGGCCATAGAGTGAGGGTTTGTTGCTGGCAAAGAGTCTGTACCTGTACTCTCCTGTGTGGACTCACTGGGAGCCCTACTGGTACACAGACCCCTTCCCCACATCTTCAGCTGCCCTGTCTCTAGGTGGCACCTGGCTGAGAAAAAGATAAATAGGACCTGATCTACAAAAATCATATCCAACTTGCTTGTCCAAGTTTGGAGATCACATCACAACACTCTTAAGAGCAGAGCATAGACTTGAGTTATTCTGAAGTGAGCCCAGGTTCATCCGTAGCCATACTTAGTTATGCCTTCCAGCCCTTGCTACCACACTTGGGTTTTGTCCATGTTTGAAGGTGAGGTGGGAAAAGGCCAAAGCACCTAACTGTCTGCACCTACTGTGGTTTTTGGGTGTAGTAGGTGACCTTAAGAGGTAACCCTCCAGGGTCATAGGAGAGTGGGATCCCCTCCTCACTGCTGGCCATCTCTGACATTGCCCAGTGGATCCATGAACAAAGTGGCCATGGTAGCAGAGATAGAGGTTTTGCATGGAATTGACAACATGAACTTTACTCACCAAGGCTGACCTGGCTACAGCTGTTGGTGAATGCCCAGATTTGCCAACTGCAGGGACCAACACTAAGCCCTGAGCCTCAGTATGGCATCCCCAGAGTGACCAGCAAATAAGACAGGTAGACTACACTACATGGGAGCACGTCTTCATGGAAAGGACAACGCTTTGTCCTTACTGGAGTAGATCTTTATTCTGCTTCTAGATCTTCCTTTCCTGTGTACTTGAGGTGTCACAGGCCGATGGTACTTGAGATGTCAGTATACATCCCAAAGCACACTGGGGGTGCTCTTTGGAAGCCTTTAGCAGGCCCCTGTAGGGGAATCACAAAGGACACCTTTGGGATTTTGGAGCAAGACTCTACCACCATCTTCAGGAAATGGTTCTCCCTTTTAGAGAACAGTGCACATTCAGGAAGGCTTCTGCAGAGGTCCTTCATGAGCCAACCCAGGTAGTAAGCATGTCCAGGACAGAGTCAGGCCATAGGAGCCCACGTGCTCCTGAATCCCATCAGTACACCATCACACAGGGTATTAAAGACTGGACCTGTGAGGTTGAATGTGACCCCTCTAGATTGCTGGCACAGGGACCGGAAGTCTTGTCTGGCTCAGTGAGTAACAGAGTTCAGGCAACCATGTGAGGCAGCTGAACAGCTGAACCTACTGAGAAACTTTCCAAACTCCATCTACACTGCTGGGCACTCTCAATGGGAAACACTATTCTTAGCCCTCGTTTTCTTTGGCTAATAAGCTGCTGTTAGCTGTTCCTGCCTGCACAGGGTCTATTTCAGGAGCAGACATCTCCTGACCATGTACACTTTGGTGCTTGGCTGAGTTGCAGGAAGGAATGATGGGCTGAGTCTCTGAACGGGCTCATGTAGGCTCTGTCACCCCATTCATGGTATGCTTTGCCTAGCCTTCTCTTGGCCTCTTAAACCAATGTGGTCTCTAGGGCACAGAACCTTACCCCAGCCAAGTTGTGTGTTTTCCAAGAGAGGCCACGGAAGTAGAAGCTTTGGAGTTTGGCTACAGGCTCTGTTTGAGGTCCTGGAGTCTGTGTCTCGCTTCCAGTATTGCCTCCTGGGATTGTCCTGCATCTGGCCAGGCAAACACTAGGTGTGTCTGTTTGGCCCAAGGGAATCGGTGACAAAGGAATTTGTTAGAGGCTGGAGCTGAGTATTTGCTGTCTGCTTTCAGGATATATTCCTTTCACAGTGACAAGTCAGCACCCCATTTCATTCTCTGGTCTCCAGGCTTCTCTATTGGAGTGGGCACTTTGGCCTCTGAATTACAGAGTGCCCTGACACCCTGTCCAAACAGAGGGGTCCAGGAGTGTGCTGACACCAGTTTGGATCCTATGCTTCCTTTCTGTGGAATAGTCAGAGCAGGGATTGGAGGATCCAGTGTGAGGCCCTTGTGCTGGGGGTGGAATTAAGGGGAAATGAGCTGGATACTTGGTCTAGCTGTGGCTACATCAGTATCTCCTCTAGGTTATTTGACCTTGACCCACAGATGGTATTTTTCCCACCCCACAGTGGTCAAGAAGGGCTTTGGCTCTGAGATACTCCTTCCATCATCTTTGAGCCCCACGATTAATGAATATGGGGTATAAGCTCTTTTGTATAACAGGCTCCTTTGCACCCAAAGATAGATGTCTGAATGGGTGGCAGTCAGTCTCAGGAGTTAAGGCTCTGACCCACTAGGGTGGCTCTTGGCCAGAGCCTGCCCCGCCTGCCAGTGCAGGCAAGTCAATGCTGGACAAGAAACTGGAGCCTGAATTTTCACAACTGTTGCAGCTCAAGTTACCCAGCTTCTTTGGGCCTCGCACTCCTGTGAGGATTTTGCTCTAAAGCTTACCATGGCCTTTGTGCTTGAAACAGTGACAGTTTGTGATGGTGGCAGAGCTGGAATCCTATAGGGCTTATACAATTAGGGCTTCTTGACTTAGGAAGACTTTGACTCCATGCAGTCTGTGAGTTGTTAGTGAGAAACTACAATTAAGCAGATGAAGATAGAGGCCTCTGCAGCGGGTGGAAGTATGAGAGTAACCAAAAGAGCAGAACAGCGGGCAAAGACAAACACAAGTAAGGACTCTCTGTACCAGAGTGGGGGCCCTTGGTGCCATCACTGCCTCCCAAGACTGGGTGCTGCCTTAGGCCTTGGTCTCTGACTCTTCGTCCTAAAAGTCACAGCTACTGCTTGATTTCTTTTAAAAGTAATTGCTCTTCAGCAAATACCCCCAGCGCTAACTAGGCCTAACTAGGGGTGCCTTATGTGGCTATCTCAGAGCCCAGTAATTTAGTACATAAGCTGTCTGGGGCCCCATAGGGAAGTGTATGCATCAGAAGGCACTTGATAAGAGAGGCGGGCCTGGCTGAAGAATAGCCTTTCACACTGAGCTGGAGTTTCTCTAAGCTACGTTCCTGTGAACTGATGTATGTAACCAGTGTTTGGGACAGTGGGGTTTAAGTAGAGAGCTTTTGTAAGCTTTGTCAAGTTTGTGACACCCCTCTCTCCACAGGATCACAGCCGCTTTGTCAACTGTGTGCGGTTCTCTCCTGATGGGAACAGATTTGCCACAGCTGGTGCTGATGGCCAGGTAAGACCTGAGACCGAGATCGGAACTGTATGTAGGCAAGGTCATAGTATTGCTCCCTGTTCGCCACTGCCCAGGAAGTCACCAGAGCCCCAGCAGACATAGGTCTCATTGTATTTCAAAGACTGCTTAAGGCTCTAACAGTCTAGCCATAGTTGTTGGGGAAATGGAGGGCAAATGACACATAACACCAGCTCCTACATAACTTGTTTGTTTCTTAAAGATATTCATTTATGATGGAAAGACAGGAGAGAAAGTGTGTGCCCTTGGAGGAAGCAAGGCCCATGAAGGAGGAATTTATGCTGTGAGTATGGATTTGTTTCCTGATTTGTTGGTTTTAATTTAGCCAGTTCTACGTTGCTAGTGAAATTATAGATTGTTTTTGAATATAGATAAATATTGATATAAACAGCTAAAGAGTTGAACCCATGGCTCAGAGCTTTAAGGTCGTAGTCAGGGTGGGAACAGCCAGTGGTGGAGCAGAAACCCTGGGGGCTGGGTCCATTCTAACACCTTTTTTTAGTTCCCTGTTGTCTCTTATTAAATGGAGGCTGTAGGTTGGGGCTTATGTGGCTCTGAAGCCTTTTGACATACAGCACTGTTTTGTTGAAATAGATTAGTTGGAGTCCTGATAGCACTCATTTGCTATCTGCCTCTGGAGACAAAACCTCTAAGATTTGGGATGTCAACGTGAACTCTGTGGTCAACACGTTTCCCATGGGCTCCAGTGTTCTGGACCAGCAGCTGGGCTGCCTGTGGCAGAAGGACCACCTCCTGAGCATCTCGCTGTCTGGATACATCAACTATCTGGACAAGAACAACCCCAGCAAGCCCCTCCGGGTCATCAAGGTGAGCCTTGCTATTATAGGCATGGTGGTGTGGATAGGGAACAGACTCCTTGGTCTGCTGTGAAAGGGAGAAACAGATGGTCAAAAGGAAGCTGAGATGTCAGACTTTGTTGGCCCTGCGGGTTTTGGCAGAAGTCAGGTTGATATTTCTGGATAATAGTAGCCCCCCTGGAAGTATTCTGACTGATGCCCAGTTGGGGGGTGCATTGTTCTGAGTGGCTTGGCTCTCTTTTAGGACTTGCTCTGTACCTCACAACTTCCAAGACCAGACCAGGAGCATCCTAAGTGTTAGGGCAGGATATTGATTGTGGCGGGTGAGAGAGAGAGACCAAGTGAACAAATGGGGCGGGGGGGGGGAGGGGAGAGAAGGTCAGCGAGGGTGGGGTAGGGGTGGCCTTGAATTTGAATCATGGCGTAGTTTGCAAATGGGTGTAAGTGTGAAAGAGACCTTGGGTTTCACAGGAATAGAGGACAGAAGCAAATGAAGTTGGATGAGCTGCAAAGCCCCAAAGGACAGAACATAGCCCGAGGTTCCAAACTGTCCCTGGGGCTCACTGGGGTACATTGTGCTTTCCTGGTGGAGTGAATTTCTCACTTCTGCCTCCATATGCCCCTGCCACTTTGGCCCCACGGGAGACCTGGAGCCAGATGGGGCAGCAATAGCCCCCAAGATCACCTTTGCCCTGTCTTCTGGAAGACCCTAGGATCTTTAATGATTAAGCCACGATTTTAAGGGAGGTTGTTCACAGTCAGGCTTCCTTAGTTAGGGTTACTGTTGCTATAATGAAACAGTCATGACCCAAAAGCAAGTTGGGGAGAAGAGGGTTTATTTGGCTTATACTTTATATCTGTTCATCATGGAGAAATCAGGACAAGAACCTGGAGGCAGGAACTGATGCAGAGGCCATGAAGGGTTTTTATGTGTTTCTCTTCCTGCTTTGTTACAGAACCCATGACCACCAATTCAGGGATAATACCACCCATAATGGGCTGGGACCTCCCTCATCAGTCACTAAGAAAATGCCCTACAGGGTGGCCTATAGCCCAGTCTTACTTAAGCATTTTCTTAATTGAAGTTCTCTCTTTTCAGATGACTTGTTTGTATCAAGTTGACATAAAACTATCCAGGTACAGGCTCCCTGCATTCCTGATCTCCCCAATCCTGGTTGCTGATAGTTTCCAGAGTTTACATTTTAAACTGTTCAGTAAAAAACCCCAGCCCAGCTCTTCTCTGACTAATACAGCCTGCTATTCAAAGGACCCAAATATGCAGGGCCATAGTCCCCATTCTATAGGTGAGATTGTGCAGGAGAAAGGAGCCTCCTGGCCTCCCAGCCCCATGTAGTGACTTCTCAGAACAAGGAAACTTGGCGCTAGCCCTGGGGACAGAATTGAGAGCCCCTCTGTTGTTAGGTCCTAGGGTTAGATGTGTGACAGAGCATGGGTACCAGTGCAGGTGGGAAGTTGTACATGGGGAAGCCAGAGCTCCCCAAAGACAGGAAAGTCTATGCTGTGACTCCAATTTCAATGGAAAGAAATTATGAAGACTTGAGTTCTCAGAGAAACCTATATCTCATCCTCTTTGTACAGCCGTCTGGACACTGCCAGCTGGCAGCTGCCACTCAGGCTGCAGAGAGCATGAGCTGCACCAGTGAACCAGAAGTTTGAGATTGGAATGTGATTCTTAAATTGGAGCTTTATAGGAAACAGTTTCCTGGCTGCCCAAAGGGCTCCTTGGGATCCCTCTGGAGCTGGCCTTAGTGGTGCTTTCTCTAGCCTATTCCTCAAGCTAGAGGGTGTGTGAGAACCACCCGAGACTATTAGCTTGTTAAACAACCCAGCCTCTAAGAGGACCAGACATTGTGCCGAGTGCCAAAATCTTAACTCTCTCAAGCAAGACTGGTGCCGGAGGCAACCAGGAAGCACACAGGTCCCTCTAGAATCTTGCTGAGCTTAGGTTTTTATGCAACAGGCCAGGCAGTCTGCTGGCCTGTGTGAACACAACCTGAGCTTCTATTTGTTAAGGAGTTATACAATGCATTCTCAAGGGCTGTTATCTGAGGGTAAATGCCATATTATAGCAACAAAGGACATGCACAGGATCCCTGGAACAAGATGTAAGGAGGAAGCTACAAGTATGAAGCAGGCCAGCAAGCCAGCAAGTGTTGCTGGAAAATAGCAGAGGCTAGTGGGTACCCAGGGGAAGTGAGGTTAGAGCACACTTGCAAAGTGCTACCTGAGCCAATTACAGAGGTGAGAGGTGAGAGGGTCCTGTGTATACAAGGTCACTTGCTTCGTCAGTGTTGAAGGAGTCCTAGGAAAAATAAGCATTCTGGCATGAGCCAGAGTGGTCACACCTAGAACACCAGGGCCTCCAGTGTATAATTCTATCCTAGCTGCCTCACTCCCTATGAGACCCCGCTGATGTGCTCATGGGTGGCAGCAGGGGACAGGTTTTCCTTCTCCTAGCCCAGGTAGGTATCGGGTATTGAGGGAAGCAGCATGTGGTGTTTGTCAGATCAGCTGACTGGGAGATGGAGGACGAGTGACTGTGGCTCATGACTTATTTGTGGGCAGTATGTGTGCTGGGGTTCCAGCAATGACTGGCAGAGGGTAGGATGTGCTATCTTGGTTCACCCCATCCCGTTGTCTCCCTCTCAGGGTCACAGTAAATCCATCCAATGTCTGACAGTGTACAAAAATGGTGGCAAGTCCTACATCTATTCCGGGAGCCACGATGGACATATCAATATCCTTTGACTGGGAGCTGACACAGACATTGGCAAGAGAGAGGACTTTTCTGTTCCCATGGTGCTAGAGGCCGGGCCAACCAGATGGCACCAGCCCCAGCTGTACTCACTAAGTAGGCTGACCTCTGGTATCTGTCTGCACCTGTGCCTTGACCTCTCCAGGCTTTGGGCAGAAGAAAGCCCTGAACCCTGCTTACTGCTCAGCCTAGTTGGTGCTTAAGGTCTCTGCAACAGAACTCCTTTTTCTAGAATGAGGTGCCTTACGTTGGGTCTTAGGACTCAGAATTGCAGACCCTTCAGCAGAGGCACTTTTGTTTTAAACATGAAGAAACTGAAGCCCACAGAGCCAAGGTGCCTTTCCTAAAGCTCCATGACCTGTCAACAGAGTTGGGGCCAGAACTCAGGAGGGAGTGGGTTCTCTGTGCCCCTTGCCCCCAGTAACTTACGCTTTTTTTAGGAGGTGTGTAACCATTAGTGGTGTGCCTGCTATGCTTGTGTTCTGTCACCTGCTATACGCAATCACTGTGAGGCTGCCTTTGCATGATGGTGCTGCTGGCTTCCTGGATGAGGCTGTCCTCCCAGGACCTCACAGCATGCCTCCCAAACTGACTTTGTCTCAGGTTTTCATAAGACCTGGGGAGATCTCCCATCCTACAGAGAGTGGATAATACACCCTCTACCAACTAGGCAAGGGAAAGTGTCACAGCTGATGGCTAAGCAGCTCCTAGGTGAGTGTGTCCTTTGATTATAGCCAGGGTCATTGGCACCACCTGTGTCCCTTACCCACTGTCTGTGTACTCAGACTTGAGCTGTGTCCTTCAGAGTCCATGTCTGGGTTGTCATGCCTACAGCTCCTGTCCGTTGAGTCTCCCATGGAATGGTGATGGTCACTTGAACTGAGTCTTGTGTACTGCACTTCAACCACATCTTCTAAGCCCTAAACACCCCAGGCTCAGTATGCGCACATCAGCTCTGGAAGGTAGACCCCCTACCCCCACCCTCAGGCTGGTACTCAGTAGCACCTAGACAGTAGTGACGTGAGCACTGAGGCATAGCCAGCTTACTGGGGGGTGGTCGTAGCCTCAGCTACTGATTCAAGAAAAATAAAATGAACATTTGGCTCACATGCAGGTTCCCAGTAGGCAGTGACATATGAGCCATGCTGCTCTCTGAACGTGGTGCCTGGGTCCTTTGGCTAGTAGCCAGGCTGCCCGGCTAGCTCACACTGCCTTAGCCTTCTGAAATTCCAAGCTTGGCCATCCATGAGAATGCCTCCTGTCCTTTCTGTGGTAGCTTCTGCCTGCATGAAGGGCAGCCATACCTCTCCTGAGCAGTAGATACCACCATCCTGAGGTCTGGTTTCTCCTTAATTCTATTCCACATTACTGGGATTCAGAAACAGGAGAGAATGACTCCTTCTCTGGAAAAGGCCACACAAACCAGGTGTCCAGGATGACGGTGGATGAGTCTGGACAGTTGGTCAGCTGCAGCATGGACGACACTGTGCGGTACACCAACCTCAAGCTCAGGGACTACAGGTACGTCCTGCCTGGGGAAGCCAGCCATCTCTCTAGAGAGGCCAAGAATGAGCCACACTTTGTGTCTGAACGTCATTCAGGTACCAAGCCCAGGGTTCTGAGCTGCAAGGCCCTAGTAACCAGATTCACGGGTGTGACCAGCTGTAGACCCTGCCCCAAGGCAGATGCCAACCCATTCATTACCGACCTGCTTTCCTTTGCATCTTTCTGCCAGTAGAGGCAGTGACCATAGAGCTTGGGCTGTTGAAACGGTCAAGCGAAGCTCACTGACTTTATGGCATGCCAGGTGCCGGCCAGGTGTGAGGAGCCACTTCCTGTTTAGGGTGTAAGTGGACACTGAGTCTGGTGTCCATCCACAGCAGGGAGAGATGAGAGCAGGAAGGGGACTAGATGGTCTGCTCCAAGTCTTTGGATCAGAAGCAGACCCACTGATCTTAGTTAGACCTCCATACCCCCACCCTGTGGAGCACTTCCAGGCAGACTCCAGTATTATGGCCTTTTAAGACTCATATCATGCTAGAAATGTGTCTGACCAGGATGGAAATTTGGGGGGGGTTATAGCCCCCACCCCAGGTATGTGCTTTGCTGGCAGCAAACCTACCTACCAATGTGTGCTGTATGTTCTGGCCCCTGGCATCTGAGAATGAATTCACCCTAGAACACACACGGGGTTCTCAGCTGTCTGTTTCCTATTGCCTTGTGACATCACTCATGGAAGTAGTCCTGTTGGCAACCCATGGCCTTGGCTGCAAGGGTCAGGACTTGGGCACTCTGGAGGCCAACAATGGTTTGGCTCAGTTCTGTGGAAGCTTGCTAGTTAATGTTTTCAAGAAAGATATAGCTATAACTTACTCTAGATGAGTTTTATAGCATTTATCTAGTATAAGAAGGAACAGGGGTCTTCATTAAAGATTTTGGAGTTCAGGTCCCCTCCCCCCTGGGGAACAGCAGCTATGACCCCCAAGAGGAACAGAACTCATTTCCGTACCTACCTAGAAAATTCCAGTCTTGGGCCTCCAGGTGGTTGGGAATAATGTAGCACAGGTGGGCAGGAAGAGTCTGCAGAGTTTCCTCTAACCATTGCTTGTTGCTGATACCTTTTCCCCACTCTGGTCTCCTTTATGATAAGAAGACCTTAGTGTCCTATATTGTCACCTCACATTTTAGCAAGTTGCCCTTCATCGGAGATTACAGTAAGATTTCCTTCTCCACATAGTTAAGTAGTGCAGTTTTTGTAGTGTATGTATGCATACCATGCTGAGCCATCTGAATATGGAAGTAACCTGCCCTCCCTTCTTCCCAACAGTGGACAAGGAGTTGTGAAACTGGATATTCAACCAAAGTGTGTAGCTGTTGGCCCTGGGGGATATACTGTGGTTGTGTGCATTGGACAGGTATGGTTGGCTCCATTTTGACCAGCAGTGGTGAGATGAGACATAGAACTACTGTCTAGTTTCTGAATTCCACCCATGTCCCTTCTGGTTTCCTTTTCTGATACTGTGATAAAACATAGACCAAACTAACTTGGGGAGGACAGGGTTTATTTGACTTTAAGTCTAGTAAGAGTCCATCACTAAGGACCAACAGAGCAGGAAGTCTGAAGGAGTGCTGCTTAGTGGTGTCCCGAGCTTATCCTTGGCTAGCTTTCTTACCTATCCCAGGACCGCCTGCTAGGGATGGTACCTCCTACAATGTATTGGGCCCTCCTTGTGTCAATTAGTAGTCAATACAGTGCTTCACAGACATATCTAATTAAAGCAATTCTTCAGTTGAGGTTCCCTCTTCCTGGTCACGCTAGGTTGTGTCATGACAAGTACTTGTAGCCAGTGTTTTGTGCTGCAGGCTCATTTGGCTTGCCTTCACATGGACTCACTGTGCTACGTTCGGCAAAGTGATGCTCACGAAATTGAGACACAGAAAGAGGGCAAAGCTGGGCTGTAAGCATGAGACCAAAGTGTAGAGCCAAGGGTCCCTGAAGTCTGAGGCGCCCTCAGCTACATGGTTTTGTCATTCTTTGGATCCCTGCCCTTCCCTAGTGAAGCTCGCCCTCTCTGAGCTCTTCTGTTCTTCCTAACAGAAACACGGGGTGGTCGTGAAGATACAGTTGTCATACTTCATGTCCAGCTTAGCTTTGAGTGACACTGCCACATGAGGATCAGATGGATCCCAGCCCATGCTAGGTTCTAACTCTCTGTAGTCCCTGCATCTCTCTTTTAGAGTGTCTAGAACAGAGCCCTTGGCTCACATCTGTGCCTGACCTACTTTGTGCAGAATTCTGCTTCACAACATGTCGTCTCTGCAAACCCAGGCATCCCATCATGTGGGCAGAGCCAACGACTAGTGCTTCCTATTGGCTTGAGTGACAGACCCTGCTGAAGAAAGGGCCATTGAGGATCTCCCCACCCCTCCCTGGTTTGTGAAGCTGATTGCTAGAGGGAGAGTGGATTCTGTGTCCCAGATAATCAGATGTCGCTGCCAAATCATTACTGTACTCAGTCTGGGCAGCCACAGGCAGAAAAGGGAATGTCTGTATGGGGTGCCCTGGGCCGTTGCTTCTCCGCAGCAGATCTGCCAGCCTTGTATCCGCACCTGGCGCTGGTGAACAGTGCATGAGGATTTAGGGCCTTTTCTGTGGCAATGCCTTAGACAGGCATCTTCTTGTCCCAGCCCCCAGTTACTTCATCTGAGGTCATAGTGGCCATAGGCTGACCCTGACCTTAAGGCTGATCAGAATTAGTTGGGGTGGGTGAAAATAGGGATTTAGACTACCTGCCATTCAGAAGATGATGGCAAATTCCTCCACAGAGTCTTAGCAGATGAGGGCACCATCTCCCAATAGAAGGGCTTTTCTCTGTGTGCATGTGAGTACACCATGTTCTCTGCTGGTTGTCGAGGACGAGCCAAGGTCCCTGTGTGACCTTGACTCCTACCAGCAGGTAGCTTAATCAAGATCAGGCTGCCACATATCTCTGAAGTCCTCACAGCAAACACATTTGAAGTGTCTGCTGCTCAGGCAAGCATGACTGGCCCCAGCATGGCAGATGTAGCCTTCTCCACAGTCTTCTTCTGCCTTTCTTAGAGCAGGTATGATGTGAGGGTTCTCTCAGAACAGTACATTTGCACAGACCCCCTGCCACCCCTCCCCCATCCCCGCTATGCTATGCTGCCCAGCTTCTCTTTCCTGCACTTGGGGTGCAGAGTTCCCACAGAGCTCCACTGCTGCCCTGAAGGACTGGACAGACAGTGCTGAGTGTCCAGTAACCTTTGTCATGGATAACACACTGCCCTCCAGGCTGAACAGAAACCTGCACTATACAGATGTTAGCTGTTTCTTGTGACCTAGGATCTAGAGGTGGAATCCTTGGAGTCAGACCACTGCTCCTGGTGGTTAAGCTAAATCCCTTCCTGATACTTCTGCCTTTTGCCCTTCAGAGATCAGCACTTCACGTGCCTGTCACTGAATACTTTCTCAGTTCTGGCCTGCGGCCATGCTCCTTATAGTGAAGAAGGAAATGCCACCATCAAAAGATTGAGACAGATCCAGGGTGTGGCTTGGAGCCTAGAGCCACTAAGCAGAACCCACCTTTACTGCTGATGAGCAGTGTTGTAAGGGGCCACTGATCTGACTGCATCTTCCCTGTCACAGATTGTCCTCCTGAAGGACCAGAAGAAGTGCTTCAGTATTGACAACCCTGGCTACGAGCCGGAAGTCGTGGCTGTGCACCCTGGTGGGGACACAGTGGCAGTTGGAGGCTCGGTAAGGTCCTTTTCTTCTTTACCTTGTGACCTTGGTATGTGAACAGTTTGGGGCTTGGAGAAGGCCAACGTCTTCAGTATATGCTGGAATCCTGATGGAGTAGGCTCTAATGCTAGTGAAAGAATGGACTTGCCAGTGAAAGCAAGAGTAAGCAGAGACAAGTTTCCTCCTTCCATGTCCTTTATATAGGCGAGCAGCAGGTGTAGCCCAGATTAAAGGCACATTATTTAATCCTGACTCAACCCTAGCTTCTTGGGTTTTAATTAATTCCAGATGTAGTCAAGTTAACCAAGAATGACTATTACACAACATGTACCTGGCACATGGTGACAGGAAACTTGCTGGAGCAGATGTGTGTAGCTTGCCAGGCACAACTGGGAAGCTATTTGTGCAGTTTTCTCCAGGTTGACCTTTCATGGAGCCATGAGCATTATTTAGGGGGCCTCCTTGGCAGCCAGCCAGCACACAGAATGAGACTAGAGAGGCCTGGGGTGCAGGCATTTCTGCCCAGGTGAGGAGGAAGCTGAGGTGAAATATGTACGGAGGAACTAGCCATTTCTTGGCAGCCAGAGTCCCAGGCACAGTCTGGTGCCTACAGAGTCACGGCAGAACATGTCTTTGCTAACACCTTGACCTTCCCCTATGACAGAGGGCACATGGGTATGTGCTAAGGAGTGACTGCTTCCTGTCCCTGCCTACAGGATGGCAATGTGCGTATATACTCCATCCTGGGCACCACGCTAAAGGATGAAGGCAAGCTCCTAGAAGCCAAAGGGCAAGTGACAGACTTGGCCTACTCCCATGATGGTGCCTTCCTGGCTGTGTGTGATGCCAGCAAGGTGGTCACAGTGTTTAGTGTGGCTGATGGCTACTCGGTGAGTGGGGTGCAGACCCCCAAACTGGACGGTGTGGCGGGGTTCTCGGGCTTTGACTTTCTCAACTATGTCTTCATCTCCAGGAGTGGCGGGCATGTGGTGGAGCTCTTGGGAGGATGCTGGTAGTGATCAGGGACTTTTCTCTGTTACTGTGAGGGCTGGCTGAGAGGAAGGACAGAGTACTCTGTCCTGCATTCCAGTCTAACACCTCTGTTTTCTTTTTGGATTAGGAGAACAATGTTTTCTATGGACATCATGCAAAAATCGTATGCCTGGCCTGGTCACCAGACAATGAACATTTTGCCTCTGGTGGCATGGACATGATGGTGTATGTATGGACACTGAGTGACCCAGAGACCAAAGTCAAGATCCAAGGTAAGTCACCCCTAGGCCTTGGGTCATTTTGCTGACCATGCTCCCTAGGGTCAAGGGACTCCAGGTCTGTGCTTTAAGAAGTGACCTGAAGGAGATGTAGCTCTGTCCTTCCTTCCAGCACACACCAGGCACTCTGCTGGGCTTGTAGAGGAATCCGAGACAATCATTAGGAATCCTTGATCTCCATATGTAGGACACACGTTGAGGAAATGCTTTTGACATCTTTCCTCACCACCCTGCTCCTGTGCCTTAGTCCACAACTCAGTTAGCTCAGTCCCACCATGGTAACATCAGCAGAAAGATCCAAGTAGCCGCAGTTTCAAAAGAGACTTTTTTTTAAAAACATTATTCTGATTATTCATCTTATCACACCAATTCTGCTTATACCTTCATGTGGTCCTGAGTAAGACAGCTACATTTAATTTTTATACTGTCCCTTAGTTTGCCTGCTACACAGGAGGCAACCTTCTGTGTTTATGGGAACAGGGATCCTAGCCTATCCTCAAGCTGTCCTGAGACCACCCCCAACAGCTGCAAGTTAAGGAGGCCCACTATCTTGCTGTGTCAGTGCTCATGGAAGGCTGAGGAGGAGGAATTCTGAAGCAGCTTCCAAGGAACCATTTTGGTTTGTACGGAAATCTAAAAATTTCACAAATGAAATGGATTGGGAAGGTACTGTGTCAGCCAGTGGTCCCAAGAATGGGGCTAGCATCTGTCTGCTGTGCTCAAAGAGTCCTGAACAAAAGGTGCTCACTGCTGGCCTTGCCATGGAGAAAGAGTACTGCAACTTGTAGAGTTCTCAGGCCCAGGATGGCCTGACCTCCTGAGACACAGCTGCTCCTCCTGGGTGGGGCTACTGATCCAGGCTGGGAACCACTTCGGCCTAGGAACTGGGAATCCTTTTCCTGTAACAGGGAGATCCCCAGAATTTTATGAGAAGTTTGGGCTGAAGGAATCACAAAGGTGCAGTCTCATGGCTGAAGTCAAGAATAATGGAAGTGAGATGGTGGGAGCTAGAGTATGACTTTTGGAGGGGACACCAGAGAGTTCCTCAATCCTCTTTCTTGTCCATACCCCACCCCTTCCACTCTAGTGCTACATGGGACACTAGTAACAGGACCTCCTCACATAGCAAAATCCAAAGACCTCACTCCAGCCCTCTGTTGAAAATGGCATAGCTCACACAACATCAGTACACTTCAAACCACTGATAAATGCTTGTAGTGCTGTGGTAAGAATAACTGATTTGTCTGTTGAGCACTGCCAGAGCCATTGTGGAGCTGGCTATCTCCCCTGTTTGATTGGTTGAGTCTGTGAATGTAGATCTGCGGGCCTGCACGTGTGTCTGTGCTGTGACACCTGTTCTGTTATGTGTGTGAAAAGGGAGGGTCAGTAAGTGTTGGAACTTGAGGAGGAGCCACTTGGAGTGGGTGGTCAGAAGCCTGGAGGTACTGTTGGTCTGGAATGAGTGCAAGGCTGAGCTCAGTCGGTGCCACCTCTGTCCTCACAAACCTGTCCTTGGTGAAAGTAAAACTGTCACTGTGGTAGTTTCTGGTTGTCACTGAGGACTTTAGCCCTGTGGTTCTTGCTCCCTACTCAGATATAGGAAGGAGTGAGCCTCTTCCCTCAAATTACCGTCTTTTCCCCAGATGCTCATCGGCTGCACCATGTCAGCAGCCTGGCCTGGCTGGATGAGCACACGCTGGTCACCACCTCCCATGACGCCTCTGTGAAGGAGTGGACAATCACCTACTGAGGACGCCGCTCACCCCACGGACTGAATCAGGGACTAGATTTTAACTGCCTCAGAGCTCCCTTCTCTTAACTATTTCTGTAACGCTCCCCTTCCCACCTGCCCCGGGAGTGAGCAGGGCCTGCGAATACCCTCCTCTCTGCAGGGTGTCCATGTCTGTACGCGTCCTTCTGAAAGCTTTAGACAGTAACAGTTTGCACATGAGAAATAAAGCAAGCACTTAAACAGCATGTGGAGCGTACCTAAAAACTTATAGCCCACCAGACCGTGAGAGCGTGGAACATTCCAGAGGCAGCAGCCTCCAAAGCACAGACCCCAGCCCCTGTGGCTCTTGTAGCTTATCAGGAAACTGGGTAGGGAGCAGGCCCCTGCTCCCCTTTCCCATGCAGGATGCAGCTGCAATGGAGAGGAGGAGCTGCTCTGCAGACCCCTGTGTCAGCTTCTGGGTAGAGCAGGTGTCTGCTCCATGGTGTAAGTCATGTTACATGGCTGTCTCCCTGGAGCCATCCCCGGATCCCACGGGGACATGTGAACCTTGATCTCATTGTCAGATTTTGTGCTTGATTTTAAGAATGGAATCATGGGATTTCTTCTTCCTTTTCTTTTTCTTTTTTTTCTTTTTTTTTTTTTTTTTTTTTTTTTTTTTAATGTATCTTGACTATTGTCTGTCTTGTTCCTGAGCTTGCGTGCTGACAGTACCATGTCTAGGCAAATAGAACCCTTCATAGCCAAATTGAGGCTATGGTCACATGATCACCATGCTTCAATGTTTTTCTCCCCCTCCCCACCTGGCCCCAAGAACAGAGATTAAGGACAAGATGATGTCACTGTAACTTGTCATGTTTTTACCTTTTTTTCTTTTTCAGTGCAGAAATTAAAGTAAGTATAAAGCACCGTGATTGGCAGTTTCTTTGCGTGTGTCGGAATTACTGGTAAATGTTGGCTGAGAACAATCCCTCCCCTTGCACTTGTGAAAACACTTTGAGCGCTTTAAGAGATTAGACTGAGAAATAATTAAATATCTTTTCTCTTGATTGTGGATCACTTGGCTCTGTGTGACGGTGCATGCTGGAGGGTGGGGGACTTCGAAGGACCCACCAGCCAGCACATCTGGTAGGGTCCTTACCACATTGTGGCCATCACATGGAAGAATAGCCCTAGAGAAACCAGGGCTCCTATTCCTGTTCCCATCCCTGCTTCTAGGCCCAGTATGGCCTACCCACCCCCTTAGGACCAAGGTTTCATTTTGTAAGCTGAGCATTGGGCCTGACATTGTCGAGATGTTTCCTCACCCTCTTGTCTGTAATTAGCCTCAGTACCTCAAGCCAGGAACTGGATCTGACTGTTTGAGAAAACTTCCTATACAGCCAAAACAACTTGGAAGCAAAAGGCACTGCTCTTGGGTGCAAGTTTGTAGTCCCCATAAAAAACATTCTTCCCCCGGTGCTTGATGTTTTGGGTTCTTGTGTAAAAGGAAGCTAAAAGTCAAGAAAATTAAATTACATTATCTGAAATGCAAACCATGACACAACATGTTTGATAATACATCCGGACGCTTTCATGTCAAGGAGTTGGTGGATGAAAATGGGCAGCACCTGAAGGATGGAGGCCTGTCTGGTCCTTAAACCACATGGAGCTAGAGGGACATCAGGGCTGGAGAAGTTTGACAGAAGCACCATTTGCTGCAACATAGATGACTCCATGGTAGAACTCAGTGAAAAGTGTGTTTTGTTTACACCACAAGCTTTTTTTATGTGCATGAATATAAATGCATGTCTATTACAAGTACACACATGGAGAGGCCACAGGCTTTTGAGTCAGGGCCTGTCCAACAACCTGGGGCTGGTATTCTGTCAACTTGACTGTAAGTCAGCAAGCCTGTCTGACTCCCTTGGTCCTGGAGGCACAGGCATCTGGGGGCACCTGGCTTGGATGAGTACTAGGACCTGAATTCTGGTCCTCATGATGACTCAGTAAGAGTCCTTAACCACTGATGCCTCACTGCAGCCCCAGACTAGGTTCTAAGGACAGAGTTAAAGTGGTGGCATTTGACTATATTCGTAATTAAACCAGTGCTGGCAGGAGAGTAACAGTGTGATAAATGATAAAGACATTGCCTGTACCAGACCAGGGATACATGAGTTTGATTCCTGGCAATTTTTTTTAACACTGAATTTCCTCCCCCCACCCCCTTGGAACCTAGTACACACACATATACAAATTCATCGTATTTTGGGACATTTTTTTAAAAGCATTTATTTGTTGATTCTTTGGGAATTTCACAGCACATATCCTAACACTGCTCATCTCCCTGTCCCCCCCCCATATCCTCCCCTCACCTCTACAGTGCCCCCCCAAAAGAAATTTTTTAAAAATCAAAAGCAAGCAGACAAGAACAAAGCAAAACCTCTTTGCTTCTCCATCTTTTCTGCCCTTCAACACCTTCTCATTTGTCCTGGTGGCATTGGCAGCACGGTGTCATAGTACACCCTTTTGTCTAGTCAGCTGTGCTTGCAAATGTTCGTTGCAGTGAGTTATTGGTTTGGTTCAGGGCCTCTGGTTTCTGGTACACCATCATAGGATCTCACTGAAACTCTGGAGTATCCCTCAGCTGCCCTGAGTCATGGAGATCCTGCAGGTACCGTTCCACAGGATTAGTTCCTTCATGTGCTCCAGCAGGTCCTAGATGGAGTAGATGTTGGGGGAGGCCAACCCTAGGCCTGCCATTGGGGTGGGGGAGTCTCCCTCTCCTGTGGTGATGGGTGAGGCTATGTCTCCCAAGTACAGGGGCCAGCTCTCTTCCATGTCCAGTGAGAGGCAGGACTAGCTTTCCAGGGCCAGCAAAGGGCAGGGCAGGGCTGCCTCAGCATGGTCCTCTAATGTCATCAGGCGTGTTTCCTATGGCCTGCCAAGTTCACTCCGGCCACAAACATCAACACAATCCCAGTTACAGCTGGACCATGCGCCCAGACGTGGCCCTTGGCAGCAGCTTGGGCCTGGACAACAAACATCCTGGCTCCAGATATAACACTAGCCACTCAGATCAGGATGGCTCTGGCAGTAGTACGGCCCCTGGACACCAACAAAGCCCCAACCTCAGGCTTCCTTGTGACCTTCGGTGGCAACACAGGCTCGGACTTCAACTCAGATTCCAACCATGGCAGGACTGTGGACCCAGACATGATCCTCACCATTGCCCCAGGTGGCAGTGCAGGCAGACCTGGATATCACCATGGCATTGGGTAGCAGCCCAGGCCACTCAGAATTGTATGGCCCTCAGACACCAACATGGATTCAGGTGGCTGACATGACCCTGGGCATCCACACCACCCTCAGTGGCAACAGGAGCCACAGACATCTGCCCAGACCCTAGCCACCATGAGGCTCTCAGCCTCAACCAGGTCTGGATGTCACCATTGCCCCAGGTCTTTAGGTCTCTGCTCCTATCGTCCTGAGTCTGGGTTTGCGTTGCTTGCCCTCACCTACCAGGAGGAAGAAGAGGAAGAATCCATGAATGTGGTCCTCATGGCACACACACAGCCAAACGTCCACTCCCATTTTATGGGAGCCCTCAGTGCTGTGAGCATGTGTTCAGAGGGCTAAAGAGCTGGAGTTGGAGGCTGGGAGGAACAGCCCACTAGGAGGTAGGCTCAGAGGAGAGGAGGGCAACTAAGCCCCCATTCACAGAAAATTGTAGCACATGTATATACTCCCCTGCCTTGAGTCACCTCTGGGCAAATGAGGGGATTTATTAGGGAGCTTTGTTAACTATATTTGGATTGCAAGGTGGATTTAAAAAAAAAAAAAAATCAGTTGCGTGTCATCTTCATAAGCAAAGATCTCAATACCTTGCAATTCAGACAAGGCAGACACAATTATGACTGACGGCATGCAGTCAGTTGTGAAGATGGATGTAAAGTCACAGACAGACATGTTAATGTGGTCTGATTTGCAGCTCAAACATGGGTTTTCCAACAGCCACATGGCTGACGCTCAACATGCATTTCAGCTCAGAGGAGTGTAGACAAGTTTTTGTCCTGCCAGGTCCTGTAGCCATTCAGTCCCAAATAAACACACAGAGGCTTATATTAACTATAAACTGTTTGGCCTACTGCTCAGTTTTATTACTAACTAGCTCTTACAACTTAAGTTAACCCATAATTCTTATCTATGTGGTTTGGTACCTTTTTCCCAGTAAAGCATTCTTATCTTGCCTCCTCTGCATCTGGCTGGTGACTGCATCTCTGCCTTTGCTCTTCCCAGAATTCTCCTAGTCTGGTAGCCCCATCTATACTCCCTGCCTGGCTAGTGGCCAGTCAGTGTTTTTTTTAAACCAATATGAGTGACAAATATTTATAGTGTACAAGAGCATTATCCACATCAGAGGAGTTCAGTTTTAACTAATTAAATACCCTGACCAACTAGAATTCTAGGTATGATTTTATATATATAAAAGTTTTACTGAACAAAATTTGACAACCACTGAATGAAATCAATTCTAAAAAGCAATAATTTATTTCTATAGAATAAAAAGCAGCTTTAAAATTTCCCAAGCATTTAATTCCAGAAAGATTCTAATCCATAACCTTTAATTCATACTATTTTTCTAATTCAAAGGGGAAATTTCCTAAGAAAAACAATGCAGTTTCTGCTCTAACCCACAGCCCTCAAGAGGCAGTTCAGCAAGACTGAAACTGAGAATTCCTTTAACATTAAGAACAGGGATGGGACTGTAGCTCAGTGGGATAGCACCTACTAAAGATTGTTTTTAATAATGTCGAGAGTCTACCCAATGCCATACCAGGATTACCTCTTTCTAGTAATTTCCTCCACTTTGTTTCCCAATGTGATTTTGGGGAATACTGTTATGAAGCAAGGATGCTTGAACTCCATATTGTTACTGTCCAGCCACACATAACTCACTCCAGACAAATCCCTTCACAAGTTCCCAGCTTCTCTTCATCTGTCGACTCTTTGTTGTTGTTGTTATTTTGCTTTTTCAAAATCATTTGTCTAATAGTGGCTTAAGGACAAAGAGTTCTGGAGATTACTAATAAGTTTGGCTGCCACTGGAAGCCACTTCATAGAACACCCAGATGCATTTGAATCTCACCTAATTTTTTTTAGCACAAGCATGTGCTATGTATTACACATGTACTTACACTGTTCTGATGAGACTAGACAGCTCCAAGTGGCATAACCATGATTATATATTCAGATCCACTGTTTCCACTGTCTGTAATAATTTGCCATAGATGGGCTGTAGTTTATCTCTCACAGCCATCCTTCAATCTATGGGTGTTACTTCTCAAATAACAGACACTGAAGCCGGGAAGAGTCTGCTGGGTAATTGTAGCTAAATAACCAGACTCATGCAGAGAACAGCAAAGAGACCTGAAAATAGCTCTGCCTGTCGGAATCCTCTGGGCAAACCCTTATGAATTTAAAACAGAGTCAAAAGCATGGGGAAAAGATGGGAAGATAACCCACTTTTTGGATGACTCAGGCTGCCCCTGGCAGCAGTGAGCTGCTTGTGCCCATGTGCCTGTGAGTGTACAGCAAACAGACAGCAGCTCTGAGGGTTAGACTGGAGACGATTGAGCGAATGGACCATTTGATAGGCTGTGGGTAAGATGTCAAAGCCAGACCAAGTGGGAATCATCCCCAGGTACCTTGGGGGAAGCTGTTATTAGTGCCAATGTGAAGGTACAAAGGGTTCTTCTGTAGAGCCTCCTGCTGGCCAAACTGAACTGGCAGGGCTCACAGGGTCCCCTGAGTTCCATGATGGTCCCCTTGGCTAAGACCCTCAGGTGCACAGCAGGCTAGAACAACCTGGAACTTCTGCTAATGGAGGCTGACAGGCCCCTGCCTCAGTGCCACCATCTCTAACTTGTGTGGTTCCATCCTCCAAGGCTGTATCTGTATTCTGGAAAGGAAGGTAAAGGAGGAAGAAGGGTGGTACAAGTATCAGAAGGAAAACATCTTCCCAGAGTGATGCCAAGTCCTCTTACATCTCACTAACCAAGGTTGGGCGACTACAGGGAGGGGGTGCAATGTTAGGGACATGAACTGAGCCAGCAGAGCCAATACATACCCAACCAGTGTGGCTCCAGACTGGGGTGTGAGCAAGAAGTAAGCCCCGACTTCACCAACCCATGAGCATGCTTGCCAGCACAGTAGAACCTGTGGGAAAAAGTAGAATGCGGTGTCCACAACAGTAGTGTCGGCTTCCACTGCTGAAAATGAGAACCAGAACCACACACACCTCACGGGGCTGTGCAGGTCGACTTGAGACTCTCCAGGGAAAGCCCTAACTGGGCCTGACACAGAAGCTTCAGATTTCACTCTTGTTACTGGACACATGAGAGGTGCTGGCATGAATGGACTACTGTCAACGCGATGGAATGGTGGATGGAGGACACAGAATAAGTACCAGTTATGATAGTACACGGCAAAGAGTGAGCCAGAGAGGGATAGTGGGAGGGGCCTGGTGAAGTTCAGGGGTGTCTGGATCTGCTGGACACACGAGGCTGTAGCAGGTGTATGAGAAAGCCAGGATGTATTCTTCCCTTTAGTTGCTTCTGTCGGGTGTTTTGTCACAATAATAGGAAAGTAACTGATCTATCATCTCTACATGAGTCTCATCCTTCTCGGTGTTTAAATCTCAGCTTTGGCTTAGAGCATATTTCTCTGTTTGCAGCAAGCCACACAGCTCTCAGCCGCCTCTGGATCGTTTCCTGAAGAGTAGCTCCCTCAGTCCCCGCACTGCTGATATTGTGGCTGGACAGTTCCTCATGGTGAACTCAGACCTGGTCCCTACAGGATGCTTAGAAACCCCACCCCACCCCCAGGCTCTGAGTGAGCATCGGGTGTCCACATCTCTTTGAGTTAGATATTAAACCAGAAATGTCTCCTGGTGTTGCTTCTAAAAGGCTGATGGTGCTGCCAGGAAGAAGGGTCATGAGCCTAATAGTATAAAGGAATTAGAAGCAGGGATTATTCACTCCGTTCACTCAGTTGAAGTTTACTTGGACCAGTAACTGAAGGAGACAGCAGGCAGGGCAGCAGAGTGAGGTTGGAAGGAGCCATAATGAGAGGCGCCCAGAAGCCAAACAGGAAGGGAGAAAGTGGGAGCAAGGGACACAGAGCTGAGGCTGAATAAAGCTGGGCAGCTATAGGGCACCAGACTAGAGAAGCTATAGGCCCTGTGACTGGAACAGTTATAGAGCACTGCCAAACCTTTAGGAGCAACCCAGGTTAAGGAACTATAATAGTAGTCACTGTCAACAGCACAGGAATATTGATACCCAGGCCTGCCTGGAGCCTGTGACTCTGGCTACTGTCAAGAGTTAAGAAATTCTTGGGGCCTAAAAAAGATAGGTAACACTAGTACACAGCCAAGCATCCCAACATCCAAGGCCTACCCAAGATCTCTAACACTAGAGGGCACTACCTGCTGCTGCCACTATTCATAAGACACCACAACAGCTGCCTAGAGGCTCCTCAGCTGTCCCCCAACCCCCACTCCATGTCTGTCTGGGGAAAGAAAAGGACTCCAGGTAACTGAATGGTGACAGAAGGCAAGGCAAGCAACAGATCATTGTACTCCAGTTGGTTACGTGTAAAGAGTGGCCCTTACCCTGTCAGTAGGATGTCTGTCCTTAGTGGTCCTCTGCTGCTGTGATAACACAGCAGCTTGGGCGGGAAAGGCTTGCTTGGTTTACAGATCACAGTGCATCCACCAGGAAATCAGAACAGGAGCTCAAGGCAGGAACCTGGAGGCAGGAACTTGAGCAGGGGCCATAGAGGGACACTGCCTTCTGCTTGCTCTTCTTGGCTTGTTCAGCCTGCTTTCTTATAGCACCCAGGACCACCCGCCCCGGGGTGGCCCCATGCCCAGTACAAATAGAACCTAAGAGCAGGGGAAAGGAAAGTTCTCTTTCTGCTCCTTTCTCCTCTCCTCTCTTGCCCATCTCCTCTCCTATCTTTGTCTGCCTCCCTCTCTCTCCTGCTTCCTCTTCTCAAGACATTCTAAGATATCCTTTCTTCTAGGACATTCATCTCAGATATGGGAGGTCCTGGTCCCCCAGCCTTGGGACTTCAGCATTTACACTGGTCACACCTCCTCCCAGGCCCATGCCTTCAACACCAGACCATTGGCTCTCTGGGATTTAAAGCTAATGTTGATTTATACCATTGACTTTTCTGTCTCCATGATCTGCAGCCTTCTTAGCCTCTGTGACCACAGAACCTACATCCCCGTCTCAGCCAATGTTCTATTACCATAAAGGGACACCATGACCACAGCAACCCCTATAAAAGCATTATGCTGGGGCTTGCTTGCAGTTTCAGAAGTTTAGTCCATTTTCAACACAGTGGGGAGCGTGGTTGCTGGAGAAGTAGCTGAGAGGTCTACACCCAGATCTGTAGACCTGGCTTGAGCTTTAGAAACCCCAGCAACTCACTTCCCCCAACAGTACCACACCTCCTAATCTCTCTCATGTAATGTCACTTCCATATAAATATAAGAGCCTGTGGGGCCATTCTCATTCAGACCACCACAATCCCATGATAGCTGCCCTCTTACGCATCCTCTGTGTCCCCTTGCTTATGCTTTTCTGGGGACCCCCTAGCATGTTTATTGTTTAATGTAATGACAGTTTCCCATATTTTGGGAGCATATCAGTTACACTTAATTTACAGAATGCCGTGTCTTTATGAGGCACTACTCAAAAGGTTCCTTTAGCTTAAGAAGTGATACAAAGGACCTGATTTATTACTGCTCTCAACACAGAAAAATATTGCGGCAAAAAAACCTTATGTCTTAAGTTGTCCATCTTACTGCCAATCTAATGAAAAGGCCTGGCCTCAAAGGACTGCCTCATTCCCGGCCTTCAAGGCCATTGTTCCCGGGAACCTGGATTTCTAACTGATTTGATATCAAACTTGGTAACAGATAAGAAAATGAAGTGACCATATTCTCCACCACTTTTCACTCTGAGGAATATACAGATTTACTCTGGGAATATTTGGATATCTCTGAGAAAATATCATTGATCATTCTCAGCTTTGGGAGAGCAGGGCTCTATGGCTGGGAGCATTAGGGTTCTGTTCTCAAAAAATAAATAAATAAATACATAAATAAATCAATCAATCAAGAATGAGATTCACTGACAACAGAGGTTAGAGAATGTTATTATAAGCATGCAAGTGGGAGAGAGAGAGAGAGAGAGAGAGAGAGAGAGAGAGAGAGAGAGAGAGAGAGAGAGAGAGAGAGAGAGAGAGAGCACAGCTCCTACACTGCAGGAGGGTCACAGAGAATAGGGCAGCACTGAGCTGCTAGCCGCTTTTGTGTGGCTTCTGGCAGAAATGAGTGTGGCATGGAGAGGAGTGAGCTGGCCAGTGCCCTCAGCCCAGCCCAGGTGCCTCCTCTCGGTTTCTGTCACACTCACACTCCTCATCGGTAGCCCCCAGGGAGAGGTGCTCATGTACGAGATAACAAGAAACCAGATCCTTCTCCCGTGTCCCTGGCCTCCAGCAGGACTTTCTCAAAGCTACTGCCAGCTGTGGGGCCTATCTCCTGCCCTCATCAAAGCAACCACCTTCGCCTCTGCTCTGACAGAAATCACCCAGGTCTTCTGGGAAACCAAATGTCTGCTGTTGCCATTAGTAGGGAATAATTACTGCTAAGTGAACCCCAAATGAAAGTGAAACACAAAATCCACTAAACACACACACACACACACACACACACACACACAAAGGAGTCAGGCGGTGGTGGCACACGCCTTTAATCGGAACACTCGGGAGGCAGAGGCAGAGGCAGAGGCAGAGAGATCAGTCAGATCTCTCTGAGTTCAGCCAGCCTGGTCTATAGAGCCAGCCAAGGCTACACAGAGAAACCCTGTCTCAAAAGACAGAAAAGATGAAACAACACACACACAACTGTAAAGACAGGAATAGTTATTTGCTGCTTGGGATCATGTGTAACATGTCTGTGCACACATGTGTGCATGTGCAGCAAGTGAGTGGGCCCAGACATCCTTGTGGAAGTGTCACGGTCCTGTAAAGTATAATTTTTGAATTAGTAAAAACAGGACTTTTATGCAAATGTGAGTTAAATTTTACTTATTGACTAACAGGAAGGTACTACTTGATATTAAAAACAACCAAAAGAACATTTCAGATTAGGCAGCTATGTAAATTCAGGCACATGTGTGTGTTCTATGTGTGCATTTCTATGTCTCCATATCTGTCTCTGTTCATAGCTCTTTCTCTTTGAAGGTGTTTTGAAGTGTTAACTTAATAAAACTCCAGCCCCCAATTAAAAAAAAAATCTACTCACTCATGGTGTGGAAAACCATTCCTCTCTGTCCTCTTGGGCCCGTCCATCCTCAACCCTAACCCTAACCCCTGAGTCTTTCACACAGGGTCATTATCTACCTCTGGGAACCTTCCAGGACAGTGTGACCTTGCACCCTTCTATTCCTCCCATACCTGAGTCTAAGCGGTCCAGATAACAGAAACATGCGAAAATTACATGCTTAACCCTCAACTCCTGGGCTTACATCGTAACTCCTTCTCAACTCCTGCTCCTGGGTCAAAGGGTCAATTTCTGTGAATCGCACACCTCTTCTGGCTTGGGGGATACACTCAGCTCTGAGGGCAGAGCAGACATGGCTTGTGGTTTTACTGCAGTAAGGAGGGCTTAAGAAAGGGGCTCTAGAACAGCAGTGGGGTGTGTGCAGTGTTGGAGGAAGCCTTGGGAATCCCAAAAGGGAGACCTGAGATCCAACCTGGAGTAGGTAGGTAGGGCCAAACAGCCCAGCCTTGGGGGTTTCTGAGATTCACCCTGGGGTGGAGACAGGAAGGGGTCAACCAGCCCAGATTTGGGAGTTCAGTACAACCCTGGCTGTACAGAGGCTGCCGCACAGCCAGTGCGGTTACCACCATCTCCTACATTAGCCTTGATGTGTACTCATCGTCCCTTGTCTCTCCTGTTTTTCTGAGATCCTGGCTTGCATGGCTCAGCAAATGACAGCAGAGAGCAGATATGGTTGTGGCTGGAAGGTTGAGCCTGCTGCGCCCACCTCAGAAGCTTCCTGAAGGGCCCTCCTTAAGCACCTCAGCCAGCAAGCAGCCTGGTCTCTTGGCCTTCTGCCCTCACAGAAACTGGCTAGGTCTGTTTAAAAACCTCCCAAGAAGGGACAGTGCCTCCAGCTAGCACTGGTACTTGGAGCCTGCGGGGGCACAGCAGGAGGTGTAACTCCTTTTGATCTCTCCTCTTATGTTGAGAGGACAAGCTGGCAGGGAACTTCTCCGAAATTGCTCTGTTTAATGAGAAAAGAACTTTGCTTCCCCTGGGGCTCATCCCTCCTGGGGAAATCTCCTTTTAGTATTAAATAATGAACATTATCACGGCTCGGGGGATCTAGGGGAGGCCTGAGGCTTGGCTTCCCTGTTCCCACCTTTCCCCACCTCCCCTATTCCTCACAGCATTCTCTCTAGCTCAGTCAGGGATTTGCTCCCCAAAGGTGCCAAAAGATGGTAGGAGTAACTGTCCTGTCGTCTTCCCAGACATCTGCTGGGATCTCGGGGCCCTTCCCACAGGTACCCTAAGAAGGGCGGCTTTTAGCCACGTAGCTCTCAAGTATGTCCCTAAGCAGTGGAATCTGCAACTCCTTTCCCAACTGTGGCTCACTGTTTGTCACTGGCAGTGACAAGGAAGACACAACCCCTCAAGCCCCACCATCCCTAAGTCTAGATGAGAGAATAGGAGTTTACAGGCACCAAACAATGGGGCCACTGGTGTTTTCTTTTGTTCTCTGGTTTTTCTCTTTACCTATACATAAACAAGTCAGTGGGTGGGGCGGGGGTGGACACAAACATGTGAGATGACATGACCCATTTGTTATCACTGTTCTCTTGAATAGCACATTTTATTATCAATATTTACTTATTCATTTATTTATGATTTCTGAGATGGCAGCTGGTAGCAATCTTCCTGCCTCTGCCCCCTGAGGGCTAGGATTATACACTTGCTCCAACACATATTCCCCTTTTCAAGCCACCTTAACTTGGGAGCAAATGATTAACTACCACAGTTCTGCCCTTGTATCTTTATTCTGCTTCATCTGTTATTTCTCAAGTGTTACAGTCTTTCATGAGCCACCATTGCAACATCAAAAATGCAATAGAAAATCCTTCTCATTATTTTTCTTTTACAAGATACTTAGATATTATTTTTGTATGTGTTCTTTAAGATTTCAGAGTTATTCATCATCTAAAAAGTGACTCCATTGACCATTTTTGTTGTTGCTTTTATGGAGTTTTGTTTTTACATGCTAGTTCTATTTTTTCAAACACATGCCCGCACACACAAACAAACATAAATACACACATGCACATAAATACACATCTACCTATATACATTTATAAACATATGCATGCACACATAAATACACACACACACACACACACACACACACACGCACACACATGCACACGTTCCATATATATTTAGTGTAGTGTTGTTACCAGTCAGCAACTGTTGGCAGGTACAAATAGCACCCCTGGTCTCCCTAAAGTTATCCACATTTGAATCCCAGGAGCCTTGGCTATGTCCCCTTACTGCCCTAAGAGGAATTAAGGTTGCAGAGAGAATTCATGCCTCTAATCATCCAACCTCACAGTGGAAATCATTTATATGAACCCAATCTAACAATGGGTTAGATTGTTTCAACAGCTTTGTGTGTTTTCATCCCATGTGTCCTCACAGCAGCCTGTTGATGTAGGAGCCACAGGTCATAGCAAATACAATTTTCTTGAGGTAAACAAACCCTGATGGCCTAGAGTTACCACCACATACAGAGGGACGTGCCTGTATCCTTCATCCTAGCCCAGCAAAGATGTCAAAGCAAAGCATCAGCGACTAAACATTGGTGATGGCACCAATTCAGCTTTCAAGGTCAAAATGTAGCTGCCCTCTGCAGTCTGAAATTGATTGGAATCAGTTGGTGGCATAGAACAGCAGGAGCTCAGGGCCTGGCCTCTTTCCTTCTAAGTATCTCGGGGTAGATCTGAGCCCTGCTGGACCATGCTACATCTGTATGTAAGACTGACTCACTAATTTCTCTATGAAAACATGAGGACGATGCAAGAGATGCCTGGTTCCCAGGCTCCTATGTGAGTTTCCGACTATAAAAATGTCTCAAACAAATCCATATTGTTTAATTCTTAGAAGGCCAAACTAGACTTTAGAATGAGGTTCATTTTTTTTGTTTGTTTGTTTGTTTGTTTTGTTTTTTGAGGTTCTTTTGTTTTGTTTTGTTTTGTTTTTAATTAGAAAAAAATTAAGGCCATTCACAATCCTGGCTCTACCGTTTGTTCCCTTGTCTCTCTGTGTTTTCAGTTGTGCCCCTGCAATTTCAGCTGATCTCAGTTCATTGGGTTCTCCTGAGCCTTTGCAGCCATCTTTGGCAACAACAGCGGACCTCCACGTTTTATATGTGAGCACCTGGAAAGTTGGGAGTGGGGAGAGGAAGCAGGAAGAGTGGTTGTGAAGCTCTTCGGAGTAGCTTGGGCTAGGAGAGAGGACACATCCTTCTTACAGCACAGCCAGGCAGGGCAGAAATGTCATAGCAGAAGCACAGGATCCTTGAGTGAACATCCCCTGCACGTCCTCCCCAGGGCGAGCAAAGAGCCAGAACAGTGTTCCTATCTGCTGACCACTGTGTCACTGTCATCACTACCACAGTGTCCAGGGTGAAGATGCCAGTGATTCAGGAATATTCACAGGCACCATGGCAAAAAGGTCCCTTGCCCTGCTGGTGGCCTGTTCTCCCTCTGCCCCTATGTCCTGTACTCAGAAGTTACTGTTTTGGAAACATATGATATAAGTGCTGGATTTGATGGCAGCGTCCAGCGTTGTCCAGATATAAGTTTACCTGGTAATGGCTCTGCCATCTTAATGATGCGTGTTGTCCTTGCCTATGGAGACTTTTATGGGACACTTGCCATGAGCCAGCCACTGTAAGGTTGCGGCTACGGACAAGACAGGTCCATAGTCCCAGATGGATCAGAGCTGAAGTGGTCCCGAGGGAGGCAGCTGGCCCCCAAGTCCACAAGAGGAGCAGTGGAGGAGACAGGGTAACTGGAGAATACAAGCCACCCAGGCTGCCTTCCAGATGTGATAGGAAGCCACTGAGTCGTAAATGGGCAGAAGGATAAGAGCCAGGCAGGGAGGGCAGCCAAGCTAGAGAGCAGGGTCAAGATGTGAATTCCTGAGACACTTGAAGCTAGACAGGAAATAGAATCAGGAACTGCCAGCGGGATCATTTTCTGAGGCTTTGGATCAGACACAGAGATGGGAACAGATTCAGGACACAACCTCAAGAGCCTGCCTAGAGTTAGCCCTGTGGTGATGGCTGCCATCTTAGGTCTCCCACTTAGGAGAGATGGCTGGACAAGTTTTATCCTGTGTGAATGTTATTAGAGGTGTAGGATCGCTCAGAGATTCACCTTGACCATGAATAAATTTTAATAAAAAAGGCTTTTTATTTAGGCACTGGCATCCAGCATGGGGCCAGAACTGTACCTGAGAGCTCACCCAAGATGAGCTAGCCACTAGCCATATCAGCCCAAGAATCATAAAGGCAAAACTCACAAAAATACATAAATTCTGCTAATATGTAGTCAGGTTGACTAAGTTATGGCTTCTATTGCTGTGAAGAGACACCATGGTCACAGCAACTCTTATGAAGGAAAACATTTAATTAGGGCTGGCTTACAGTTCAAAGGTTCATGGTGGAAAGCATGGTAATACACAGGCAGACACAGTACTGGAGGAACTCAGAGTTCTACATCTGGACTGGCAGACAGCAGGAAGAGACAATGACACTGGGCCTGGCTTGAGTATTTGAAACCTCAAAGCCCACCCTCAGTGACATACTTCCTATACCTATCCAAACATGGCCACACCTCCTAATAGTGCCACACCTAATGAGCCTAAGGGGACCATTTCATTCCAATCAACACACAGTCTTATTGTAACACCATTGCCCTAGTCAACTTTTTAAGGCAGAGTTTGATTACAAAAGGAGAAATAGGTGTTAGCCTTATGACCAGCCAATTTTACAAGATCGATCAATTTAAGAATAGTCTTCAATGTCTTGGGAAAGGGGGAAGTAGGCTAACAGGCTACAGCCTGTACAAGCAAGGGGTTTACATGCCAGAGGCCTTAAATATGTCTTAAACATAGCAACTAAAACCTTAAATTAATGTTAACCATTAAAAACATAAGCAGTTGTGATCTCCCTTCGTGATTGGCTTAGGGGAAAATCCACTGGCCAATCTCATAACCAAGTTTGAAGAGAGAGACACTACTTGGGACAGTAGCTAAGGTTACTGCTGCTTACCAATGCCTCTAAAGTTCCAGAGGTGTCGATTGTCACACATCCTGTTTGTAGAGACTGAACAGTGAACCAGATGGAGGGTGACAGACTGCCCCTCCTGGAAGTGTCAATACTCAGAAGAGGACCTGACCATACCCCTGCCTCCACATAGGATGCAGAGGCATTTTTTCACTTATTAGGAAAGCAGTTAGGAGTCTCAGGGATTTTGTTAGCTTTCCTACTCTACTTAACTATTGTTTTTCAGGTCAAGGGCCAAGGTGAGATTCCTGGAATGGCAAGCATGTCCTTCCTAAGTGCATTTAGACCCCAGGGAAATAGCCATAGTGTGGTGTGTGTATGGCTGTAGTGCACCACCATGGAACACACCAGGGCCAGATCACTGTCTATCATGTCCCATCCATACTGCCCCGCCTCCCTCACACAGCCTGTGGGACAAGGCAGGAAGCTGGTGATACCTGGGGTCCCATATACAAACATCAGCCCAGTCCCTGGGCCCCGCTGCTCTTGCAATGTCTGTCCTTCCCCGGAGTGCCTCCATAATTCGATATCCACTAGGTCTCCTGGGGTACTAAACAAGGAGTCTCTATGGTATCCCTTGGCTCTTCTAACTTGAGAGGACCTGCCACGAGTGTCCCTGTATCAAGTAGTCACTGGTTGAACTGGAACTTGGTGACTCTGCAGAGAAAGGAGCCACTGTGCGGAGTTAGAAGTGACACTCTTCAGAGCTGGGGCTTGGACAGGAGAGGCGTGCATGGAATAGTAGTATAATAATAACAACAAGATGGAGAGAGAGATCCCAGCATCTTTCCATGCACTGATGGAAGCCAGGAGCAGGCTGGGAAGTGAGAGCAGGAGAGTAAAGGAAGTTTAATGAGTGCTTTATGGAGAGAGAGAGAGAGAGAGAGAGAGAGAGAGAGAGAGAGAGAGAGAGAGAGAGAGAGAGAGAGAGAGAGAGAGAGAGAGGGAGAGGGAGAGGGAGAGACAGACAGAGAGAGAGAGAGAGACAGAGAGAGACAGAGAGACAGAGAGAGACAGAGAGAGACAGAGAGATGACAGGCCACACAGATGCAATCTATGTACAGGGATCCAGGTCAGACAGTGTTCCACAGGGAAACAGCCAGAGTGAGGAATAGACAGGTAAAGAATGTGGTTAGAAGCTAGAGATGGCTTCATGGAGTTTGACTAGGAGAATGGCTCTTCCATACTCCTGGAGTTCAGTTCCCAGCACCCAAGTCTAGTAGTTCACTCCACCTGTAGCTGCAACCTGAGTAATCGAACGCCCTTTCGTGACCCCACATGCGCTCCTATGCACAAATACACTCCACACATGTGGCCACACACACAAAAATGCATACACAGGCATGCATACCACACTCATATACATGAAAATGAAAAATAAAAAGATCATAACCCATCACTACGATATTTACTTCAACTGTTCAGATCTCTGCAAGTGATCTGGTCCTCAGGCTTTGGCATGCCCCCGCTGTCTGTGTGTTCCAGGTTGCTTGCGTAAGCAATTCTCATTCTTTCCTGTCTTTTCCTTATTGGCCCCCGTGGCAACCAAGCAAGGGGAAAGCCAGCATTTCCGTGTTGGGAACAATGAGTCAAGTTTTTAGTTCTGATGAAAACATAGTAGGGTTTTCACCAGAAACCAGAGTTGGGAACAGTGAGCCAGCTGAGTGTTACCTGGCAGAGTAATTGGACTGCCAGCAGTCACGATGGAGAGCTGTGGACCATGGGACTGATGGCCCTGGAGAGAGAAGGGGCTGACAGTGCTGTGACTGTGTATCACAGAGAAGAGTGAGTGGTTGGGAGGGTGATCCGGCTACTATGAAACGAAGATGCCACGTGGTGAGTGCCATTTGGAGTGGGGTTCAGGTCCCTCACATCTCTAAATTAGGACAACCTGACACCCATTCCACTACCAGAAGGGAGATGAACAATTGAACCAGGGTCCTGGCTCCAGAGCTCACACTCTGCCTCGCCAGATTCTTCTAACACAAGACTCTTGAGATGGTCAGAAAGCCAACTGATGCTTGCTTGTGGGTCCCAGCCCCTGTATACAGTCATGTGACTAAATGTGGGGGGTCACAAAAATATTGGCAACAGTAAAGGGACTTAAACACAGAATGACCAAAAATTAATTAAAAATCAAACAGATAATGAATCTGAGTTGTTTCTGGCAGTGAATTCACCCATGTTGCATGATATGACCACTGCACCATTGGATCTGAACACATAACAGGCATGCCTTGCTCTGGGCATGCTCTCATGCTCTGCCATAAAACCCACAGGCTCAGATTTGAGACTACTGTGTGTTGTGACTCATGGAGTGTTAAATGGTATGAACCAAGTGTTCTGCTCTTATAGAAACACAATTGACTTAATTATGGAAGCAAAACTTCTAATATTTTCATACTATTATTCCTCAGCACATAAATATCAAATTAGTGAATGTCTAGATTGTATTGTGCTAGGGTTGTTTTTTGTTTTGTTTTGTTGTTTGTCTGTTTTGTTTTGTTTTGTTTTGTTTTTATGATAGGGTTTCTCTATGTAGCTTTGTAAAGCAGGCTGGCCTTGAACTCACAGAGATCTGCCTGCCTCTGCCTCCCGTGTGTGCTACCACTGCCTGGCTAGCTAGGGTTGTTTTAAAGATTTTATTTCTTGTTATGTATGGGTGTCTATGCATGTCAGTACGGGTACTCACATAAGCCAGAGCTAAGCTACAGGCAGTTGTAAGCTGCCTGATGTGGATGAAGAAGACTCAGGTCTTCTTCAAGAGATCATGTGCTCTTGACTACTGGGACATCCCTCCAAGCTTAGGATAGAATTTCTAGCAATTTCTAAATGACCCTAAACACACTTCTGCTATTCTGTACTGCGTATCTATATAAAATAGTAGTCTCAGCATTAACAATGATAAAATCAAAATACTGCACAACCCAGAAAGACCTGAAAGATGTTGTGTCCTTGCAGAATCAAACCTTTAGCCAAGACTTAAATTTTGCATAAAATAAACAAGTACATCAATTTCCTTAGTAAACAACTGTATGCAATAAGTGGCAAATTTGGATGTACACCTAATATTAAAATAGATTCCTTTAGGGTTTTCTCAGTAAATGTTTGGTTTTGTATGCATATTTTATATACCTTTTTTATGCCCTGGACCACATAAGAATTTTTTGGATGAGCTGAGCAGTGGTGGCATACACCTTTAATCCCAGCACTTGGGAGGCAGAGGCAGGTGGATCTCTGTGAGTTTGAGACCAGCCTGCTCTATAAGAGCTAGTTTCAGGACAGCCTCCAAAGCCACAGAGAAACCCTGTCTCGAAAAACCAAAGAAAATTTCTTGGGTGAAAAGGATGTGTGAGTAGGTGTCTAAGAGGCCCCAACACACTTCAGTCTTTAACACCCAGCTGTGTGACCACAGGCAAATCATTTGACTTATCTGAATCCTGACAGCGCATGTGTTCTCTGAGAACCTGAGTCACTGAAACCAAACAGACAGTACTGTGTAGGTGAGTGACAGAGGTCAGTCCCCTCCCTGGAGAGGGGAGCAGTGAGTGACCTGGAGAGTAGGCTGGGGTCATTATGCATCTTAGAGAAGCTGTGTTCCAAACCTGGGGTAGCCTGATGATTAATTATGGAGTTAAGTCAGTCACAGTGAGTTCCCAATTCTGTCTGTCCTAGAACATCAAAGCCTTTGCTATTTGTTCACTCAGTCTCTGCTGGCTGAGAGCCTGGCACTGGACTGAAATAAACCAGTCAGGACTATTCAGACTGTGGGTTTGAACTGGCCAGGGGAGGCACACAGATGAAGAAGTCCTTTGTAGGGTACCCATATGCTGAGATAGCAAGAGGAGAAGGGCTGAGGTGTGGGAAACTCGGATCTTTTGATGTCTGGAGCCAGGGCTTGGGGCAGGACATATGCCAGAGACAAGTACACACTGCTGGCCCAGTGCCAGCCCAGAACAGGCTCTCTTAAATGTTCCCTTTCTAACTTTGTTGTCTATGCCAGTAACTGTGGCTGCGTTTTAAAAACAATAGCCGACAACACCATCCCTTGGATTCCGAGATGCCCTGTGGGTACCAAACTGGATGCTCACTCCCCAAAGATGAAACACCTTGGCACTGGATCTCACTGCCCTGCGTCTTTGGCTGTTTTCTAACTGCTCACACATTGGAGTAAATGCCACGGGAGTGCAGTCCTGTTCATGACTCCCACAGACACAGTTTTTCTCCCTAACTGTTTTTGGTATTTGGCCGGTTGATTCCAACTGCAGAACCTTTGGCTATAATGAGTTAACTGTGATGGGCTCTGGATCTGTAGCCATGGAACCATACTGACAGCAGCTCGGGACATAGGGCTTGTTCCCATGACACGGATGCCATGCAGAAGCTGGGCTTCGGAGATTTTTAATAACTGCCCAGGCTCAGTACAAAGTACCTCAGCTCAGCCCTGAGCTGAGACTGTCAAAAGGCTTGGTTCCGAGCCAAGGCTACCAGGATGGGAGGAATGACATGGGTGTGGTTTCTGTCTAGTCAGCAGCACAAGGGTGCAAAGACCAGGAACCTCCGTGACAGGTAGAGGGAGTATAGCCTGGTGACAGGGACGCAATTTAGAACATCAGCACCAAAGACTCTGACCTATGAAACCTGTACCAGGCCATGCTTGCCCAGCAGGGAATTGGGTAGGGTGACAGACAGGACCCTAGGTGTAAGGTTCTCTCTCGCTGTGTGACTTTGGGCTAGTACTTTCACCTCTCTGAACCTTGCTGAGCTCACCTATGAGCGAGTATGATGTCAACTTTGCTGAGTAAGCAAATGAACAAATGGGTCTAGCCAGAGAACTGGAGAGTTAAAGCAAGGTGTGGCTGCAGCAGGGCTGCCAACAAGAAGAGTCGTCCCTGTAAGCACTGAGAGGACCTGGCCATAGGAGCTTTCCCAGGATCTATTTTTTAAGGTACTTAAAATCATTATTGATGATGCTGCTGATAGGTACCTGTCTATAGCGTGTGTATGGAGGTCAGAGGACAACTTCGTGGGATTAGTTCTTTCCTTTCACCTTATTTGGGTCCCAAGGATCAAACTCGGGTTGTGAAGATTTTGCCACGAGCCCTGTAACTTGCTGAACCATCTTATCAGCCCCTGGTGACCTATTTTGACTGCCATGCACACGGAGGAAGCCAGGCTAAGGACTTTCGAGGTCTAGAACAGTGTTTCTCACCCTTCCTAATGCTGTGATCCTTTGATACAGTTCCTCTTGTTGTGGTGACTCCCAACCATAAAACTATTTTGTTGCTACTTCACAACTGTAATTTAGCTACTGTTATGAATTGTAAATATCTGATATGCAAGATATCTGTGATCCCCCAAAGGGATCTCAACCCGTGGGTTGAGAAACATTTATTTAGTCGCTGGAGCTTGAAGGAAGCTATCCCTTGTTCAAGTATTTCTCTTTGTCCCCTACCACAACTGCCAATCTCATGACTAAAAATTACAAATCAATACAAGACAAGCTTGTCACTAGACATTTCATTCATCAGTGGGTCAGAAGGGTTTGGTACTGGTGCCTCAGGCTATCTTCCTCTGCCAAACGATGGAATCAGTGATTCCCTCTGGCTGTGTTGAGCCAACTAAAGAAGGGGAGGCAGTATCTGAAGTAAGTGGTTGTGGTCAGGATGGGGAAGGCAGAGGAAAAGGGAAGATGCTCCTAGGTTGTGTGGTGTGTGCACAAGGCAGAGTTGAGTGAGAGCAAGAGCTAATGGGTGGCAGCTTATTCCTCATTCCACTGAGAACTCATGATGCTGTGTTGAAAAGGGTTCAGACACTCGCTCTGGACTGGTTGAAAGGGTAGTACAATCGATTAAGGATGTCTACTGGGGCTGGACAGAGGGCTTAGCAGGTAAGAGCACAGGCTGCTTCCAAGGGACCCAAGTTTGGACCCCAGCACCCACATCAGAAAGCTCACAACTGCCTGTAATCCTCCTCTAGGGCCTTAGACACCCTCTCTCACCTCCTTGGGCACCTGCACAGACACGACATGCATTCATTCAGACAACACACATACACACACAAATTTTTTTTAAAAAAATTAAACCTTTTATTTAACAATGCTGTTTGGGGGCTGCAGAGATGTTATCATAGCCAAACATGCTTGCTGTGCAGGCTTGATGACCTCACACCAGTTTAAAAGCCAGACAGAGAAGCAAAGGGGGCTGTACTTACACCATATCCCTAAGGGAAGATGCGAGGAGGCAGGACAGTCTCCAGAAAGTCTGGTTTACACAGCTGCAAAGAGTCGCCGTCTCAAACAGGGTGGAAAAGTGAGGGCACAGCTGAAGGCTGTGCTCCACACTCCTCATGTGCTCACACCTCTCATATGAACACACACACACACACACACACACACACACACACACACACTGTCTGACATGGGATCAAACCGGAAGCGAGATGGCCCCTGGGGTCAAAGGTCAAAAGCTTACTTTTCCCAATTATCGAACACAGAATCTTGAAGGCTCAAACCCAGGTTAGGTTTTGAGGGCTAAGTGTGGGCAGATAAGCAGAAAGGAGAGAGAATGTTCTGGAAGTAATCAGAGACTAGATAGAATGGTCTGAGCAGCAACTCCACTCTAGGGTTGGGGACAGGAGTGACATAGACACGCATGTGACTCATCCCATAACTTTTGAAACAGTATTAGTTTTCTGCAGAGACAAGTCCTAGCATCATGGGTTCAAGCAAGCTGTCATAGTCTCGGTGACGATTGAGATGTGTACACTCCTGCCATGGTGGAAAGAGAGAAAAGTGGGTGTGAAGTTCAGTGAGCAGCTCTGGAGTGGAAGTATGACTCCACATGTTTCAATTAGCTGCAGTTCTGGGGCCATGGTGAGAGAGCTAAGACCCCCTGTGTCAAGAGAAACCCATCCTCAGGGATGCATTTCCTCCAGTGAGGCCATACCTCCTGAAGGTTCATAACCTCCCCAAATGGCACCACCAATTGCAGACCAAGTATCCAAATGCACGGGCCTATGGGGGACATTTCACATACAAGCCAGCACGGTGAACCAGGTATGGTGGTACATGCCTTTAATCCCAGCCCTCGGGAGACAGGGGAAGGAGGATCTCTATAAAATTGAAGCCAAGTTGATTTACGTAGTGATCTCCAGACCCACTGGAGATAAACAGTGAGACCATGTCTCAAAAAAAACACGAGATAAAACAAAACCAATCCAAAACTTCAAAACAAAACCAAACAAATAAAACCATTGCAGCGCCTAAATATCAACCCCAAGAAATGGTATCTTAATGATAATGTAAATGTGTGGTTGCCGGTGTCTGGCTGCAGTCTATTGTAAGCAGGGGCTGAGGGTGGCAGGACTTTCCCTGCCTAGACATAAGGCCGAAACTGGCACACAGTAGGACCTTAATACAGACTGCTGAATGAACACATAGATGGTCAGTAAACGAATGCATGAGTGAGTGTGTCTCTTTCACAGTCCTCTGTCTTGCCAGACAGAATATAACAGGATACTAGAATGCTGCTCCTGTATCTTTGGGCCTACTCCGCACAGTACATTCCAGTGCATTTTAGTGTCCTCCGTGGCCCAGAGGATCCTTTCTCCTTTGCTGACACCACACATCAGTTTATGCATCTTTTCATCAGAAGCACCCTCTCCAATACCCTATCTTCTGGGGTTCTTGATTCTCTGTCCCACTCATGCCCTTTGAAGCAAGTTCCCATGATCCCTGCAGTGGGCAGAGACACAGTCTGATGCTCTCACTCTCCAGGGCAGCATTCAGCAAAAGGGCTCAGACTGGCCTCTTCAAGTGAGACCCACGCTGCTGGCCAGCGTGTAGGCCTTAGGCCTTTGGTTCACTATCAGTATGTATACTGAATCTCCCAGAAAGCGGCATGGTGGTACAGACCTTCTCAGGCCCCAGAGACTGCTACGTTCTTGCCACACTGCTCCAGCCAAGCAGAGAAAGAACCTGACAAAACTCTCAATGAATGCCCAAGTATAAATATTTGTCTCGAGTCCTCTGAATTTTATGAATGATTGACTTACAGACCTTAAAAATAGCTGCACTCAACCAGTCTCTGCTGGGTGTTAGGTGTTGTGTCCACATGTTATTATTAATCCCCAAACAGGAACATGTTGTCACCTTTGTGATTCAAGTAAGCCAAACTCAGAGAGGTTAAGTGTGTACTCTAAGGTCACACAGCTGGCTGGCAGTAGTCACCATTTGAACTTTGGTGGATGTGTGTAGTGACCTTAAGCCACACCCAAGGGTCAAGGAAAAGGTTCTGGATCTTGGAAATTTCAGATCCATTTTTTAAATGATTCTAACCTTGAGAAAGTCTAAAGAAATATTTTCATTTACTGAATTCCTTCAACCAAAAGGATTGTAGGGCTGGGGGATTCTTAATTAGTAATGTTCTCTAGTTGTCAATATGCAGACCCACATTTGATTCCCAGCACCCACTTTAAAGAAAAAGAAAAAAAAAAAGTTGGACATGGAGGCATGCATTTGTAATCACAGGAATGGGAGGTAGAGACAAGCAGGTAAGATCAGTGAAAGTCTCTGCTTCAAGGGACTTCAAGGTGGTCGGTGCCTGAGGAATGACATCTGATGTCAACTTCTGGCTTCCACATCCCCCGCCACCCCCAGCACCCCCCCCCGGCCACCCCCATCCCCCACTCTCCCCCCCCCACCCCCGCAAGAGATTGATTTATGTAATTTCCAATCACCGTCCCACCCAATCTGACTGGCCGGTGGAGAAGCCACATGTCCTGTGAACAGCAGGACAAGGAGACACAGAACACTGAAACTAGGGCAGTCTCATAGGCAGCCAGGCTCCTCCCTCTCTGCAAGGATCTGCAGTGGCCCCTCTGGCTCTCCATAGGATGGGGACGGGGCAGGAGACTTAATATTTACTGCAGGCTGCAGACCCAGGCTCTGGCCAGTCGTTGAAAGTGTGGGAGTCGAGCATCAGGAAAGCCTGCTGGGTAGGTAGTTCCTGGCCCAACACAGGACACTGGCCTCAGTGCTGCCAAGGTCACAGGACTGTACCTCTGCCACCAAAAGGTTTGCCCATCCTCACCCAGCAAATGGCTCATCAGGGAACCCTGCATTCCTGTGTCAGTCTCTGGTACAGAGTGGAGCAGGACTCTCTGGCAGCTGCAATCAAGCTGAACACCTCGCATGGCACTCTGACTCCCCTGCTAGGAATACTAACCACTGCTTTGTGTTATGAGCAGTCCCCCGCCCCCCGCAGCTGGTCTGGTCCTGCCCCCACGCCAGCCCCCAATAACACGCAGGGACTCTGTATTTGTTACAATCCTGTTGGCCAGTTACTATAATTTTTTTATTGGCTAGCTCTGTCTTGAACAGAGGGTACAGGAGAGGAAGTCCCTGCACAGGGGGTTAAATTCTACAGAAGACAGTAGCTAAAACCCCCAGGCAGATAAGGTAGACTCAGACATTGACCAAAAGAAGGAAAGTAAAGGTTGCAGGGGGGAAGATGGAGAAGGAAAAGGGGAGGGGAGACAGGGAGAGCAGGCATTTGGAATAGGATGGGGGTAGGCAGCATCTGAACAGTCCTGAAGCTAGGACCAGAACAAGACCACCCATAAGGGTCCTGGGAGGGGTTTCCTGGCTAGCTAGAAGGCAGTAATGACAAGTCCAGATGTCCTGGGACAGGGGAAGTGTAAGTGATCTAGGACAGCAGGAAGGCCAGGGCCGGAGACCATAGTGGACTAGCAAGAGAGTGGACACTGAAGGGTTGGGGGACAGGTGTGGTCATGGTGGCTTTCTGGACACTCCCGGTGGGTTATTAGCGGCTCTAAAATTTGAGCCCCAAAGCCTTTCTCTGATGGCTGTAGCCACACTGACAAGATGCAAGGACTGTGGGAGTTGACATTAGGAAGGCTGGATTCCTAGAAAACCACTGAGGGCTTCAGGTAGGGTGGTGTGCAGGAGTCTGACTGGCTGTAGTCATCAATCAGATGTTGCTAGGTAGATAAAGAACTCTCAGAATGCTGTGGCCGTTGACTGTTTGAGAGATGGCATCTGCTTCCGTCATAGTAGAACCAAAATGGCGAGGTTTGTTGGCTTTGACAGACAAAGGGTCTTCAAGGCCATCGAGTCTTAACTGTTTGGCCTGTAAGGCTAGGGGAAGCTCAAGGAGACCAAGGCTTGAGGCAGAGCAGATTGGACAGGACCGCTGAAGCTCACTGCTCTTGTCAGTATTTGAGAAGTTTCTTAGCCATAGGAGGCCACTGGCTGAGTAGGAGCACCTCAGGCTGGATCTTGGAGGAAGCTGTGTGGGCTTAAGGCCCTGGGTCTAAGCCTGTGGTGGCTTGAATGAGAATGGCCCCCATAGATTTATAGATTTGAATGCTTGGTCACTGGGGACTGGCACTATTTGAAAAGATTAGGAGGTGTAGCCTTGTTGGAGGAAGTGTATCCCTGGGGGTGGGCTTTCAGATTTTCAAAAACCCCAAGCCAGACCCCAGGTTGTCTCTCTCTTCCTGTGGATCTGAATGTAGACCTCTTTAACTGCTTCTACAGGACCATGTCTGCCTGTGTGTCACCATGCCGCCTACCATGACAATGGGTTGAACCGCTGAAACTGTACCAAGCCCCTATTAAATGCTTATAAGTGTTGCTGTGGTCATGGTGTCTCTGCACAGTCATAGAACATTGGCTAAGATAATTCTATGGGGAGAGTGTGTACGGAAGAGCAGAGACGAGCCCACCATTGAAGTCCAGAGGAGGAGATAGAAGGAAACAGGGTGCAAAGAATTTAGAAAAGGGAAGATTATAGAAAGTTCCAGGAATAGGAAAAATGGCTGACTGCCTTCAAAGCTGCTGAGAGATGGTTGGATAAGGAATGCCTATATCTGGGAGGGTCACTGTCCCTGTGGGGTTTCTATCACTGTGATGAAACATTATGACCACAAGCAAGTTGGGGAGGGAAGGGTTTATTTATGGCTTACACTTCCACATCATAGTCCATCACTGAAGGAAACTAGGACAGAAACTCAAACAGGATAGGAACCTGGAGGCAGGAGCTGATGCAGAGGTCATGAGGGATGCTGCTGACTGGCTGGCTTGCTCCTCGTGGCATGTGCAGGCTGTTTTCTTGTAGAACCCAGGACCACAACAAGTCAGGAACCTTGGCCATCTGGTCTGACTTTCACCCACAGCTGTAGGTTGCAGATGGAACCACAGTGTAGCCATTCACCTAGGCTTCTCATCATGCCTGTCTGGCACACAGTGGGGCTTGCTATGTGCAGTTCCCTCTCATTGGTTTATTCTTTAGCGGCAGTGTGAATTGCTGCATGGAAGGAACAGGTTTGCTCTTCCCAGAAGCTTGTTTATTATTTAGCTACATGTTGGCTATGTAGCGGGTGTTATAGCTAATCATAGTTGTCCACTTGACACACTTGGAGAGTAGGAACCTCAGTTGAAGAATTGCCCCCATCAGATTGGACTGTGAGTGTCTGTGAAGTTTTTCTTGATTGCTACTTAATACCAGTCCACTGTGGGTGGTGTCATCCCTAGGCAAATGGGCCTGGACTGTATATATAAGAAATGTAGGTGAAAGTGAGCCTGGGACCAAGCCAGTCATCAGTGTTTATGCTTCAAGTCCCTGCTGAAATTCCTGTCCATACTCCGCTCCATGAATGGATAGTGATCTGGACATCAAGTAAACATTTTCCTTGCCCAAGTTGCTTTTGGTCATGGTGTTTGCCACAGCAGAAAACAAACAAGGAGAGTGGTGATTCCTCAACATTTCAGAATCAACAAAGATACAAAAACAAACTTCAAAATAAAAAAAGAATTACCCAGGGTGCTTGGCGTCTCTCCAGATACTCACCTCTTCCATATCTCTCCACCAGTCCTGGTGCCCAAGAGGGAAAAGATTAGCCTGTATGGGTCACTTTTCAGCTAGGAAGCCATGGCAACAGGCATTCATAAAACAACAATAACCACAGACGTAGTAGTATTGCTCAGATAGCACAGCTGAGCATCCTCTGACTAGGTGTCCAAACAGGAAGAATTTGCACACCACTGCCCACCTGAGCCCCAGGATTGACACATACATGTCATTTGTTACCATGTAGTGGCTCTTCTTACGGGCATTCCAGTTGACTTTCACTTCAGGCCAGGGTGTTTAATTATCTCATGGTGGCATCCTCCAGTTAAGGAGATCAGATAAGACACACAAGGAAGGGATACCAAAGTCACTGGCTCCTGGGAATGGCTTCATCTGGACTTCTCTGCCCTGGATTCCTGCTCGAGCACATGGTGTCACACTCCTGGGCATTTCTTCAATCAACCCAGCTTGCCGTCATCAATCTTCAGACATTAATCATTGATTGCTTATCATGATGGGCATCTAAGATATTTACACCAACAGCTGGATGCAGCTTAATCATTAATGCTGCTTTATTTCACAAGGTCCCAGGTTCCTATCTGATCACACTGGGTGTGGATCTATTTATGAGGCATAGTCCATTTGTTCTTTAGACTAGAGTGGGCGAGGAGACTCAGGGCACAGGTGAGTTACTGTCATGACTTCGGGCAGCTTTGGGAGGATTTTGTCAATGATGAGGACTACCAGAGCAACTGAGGCAGGGATTTTGCTAAAGAGGAACTTAAGAACCAGTTATGCATGGTTTTGTGAAGATTAAGTGAGAATATGCAGATAAAATACTTAATGTGGTATCTGGCAAGCTAGCTATAGGAATAACATTGCTTGTATGAGGAAAAACATTGCTTGTATGACTGTCATTATTCCCATGTCCCTCCCTTCTTCCCTCTCTCCCTCCCATTTCTCTCCTCCCTCCTCTTCATTGTCTTTAATTCTCTCCTCTGAATCTTCATACCCCTTCTTTCCTGTTCTCGCCCTCTCTTTCTTAGAGCCTCCTTTACCACACACTCATTTCCAGATCCTTGCTTTGGAGTTCACTTTAGCTTCATGCTTAAGGCAGGAACTAAACTCAAGGAAATATTGAACACCAGAAATAAAGCCAGAGCCAAAAGCTGCTAGCCAGTAGGAGAGTTCAAGGCCCAATGTGTGTCAAGGGTTTTGTTTGTTGAAAACTTGCACAACTTGGCTTTTTGTTCCCCCTTTCACTATGCAGCTTTCAGACCATCAGGGTTGGTGGCAAACCCCTTTATCCACTGAGCCCTCTCTCTGGCCCCTGCCCTGAGATTTTCTGTTTGAGCTGCCAGTCAGTAGCTTGTTAGAGCCAACACTTGTCTCTGCTCAGCTCAGCAGAGCCACATGTGCAAGGCCGAGGCATAGGCACTTCTAGGAGAGGTGACCTCTAACTTGCCTGGCCAGGAGGGAGAAATATCCACATCCCTTTCTGCCCATCTCTGTGGCCTGCAGATGCTGAACGCACCTTTACTTACCTTTGCTCTTGAAACCAATATGGGTTCTGAATGAGATCTCACTTCAGCTTCTGGGCTCAGAGCCAGCCTCTGGGACAAGCTTTGCGGGTGTCAGCACTTCTTTGAGTCAAAGCTGTCTTCTTTCTAACCCTGCATCAGCTGGGGGATTTTATTAGCAGCGGCAGTAGGATAGTAAGTAGATGGTGGTGGTTTTCTAAATATTTAACCATGGGATGGCCTAGGTAGGGGCCAATCACATTGCCAGAGCAGAGTCCTGGTGTTTCACTCCATTGGCTATTAACCCTGTAGCTGCTGGATTTTGAGGAGGCCTGGTGGAGAAGAGCATAGGCTGCCACAGTGGCTACTGACATTTAAGAGACTGGGCCATTCCCCACTGAGTACAGGAGCATTCTCATATGGGAACTGGACTGTTCTCTCGGGTGGACAGTGGCATAGCTTCGTGGTGAATGGCAGTCTGGTCACTGCAGGCTGACACTTTAGTATTGCCCCCAAATAGATCCTGTGTTTATCTTATGGGTGTTGTTTGCTTCTTATTCTATTTAAGCCTCACATAGCTGTTCTGAGGGAGTGCACAGATCTTTGGTTCAATACCAAGTGGACTTAGATAGTGAGTCACCTTACCAGGCTGTAAGATACAGGCTATTCCACAAGGTCTGCATAAGCAGGAACGCCATATCTGTCTGCAGGAGCTGTTTGCTGTGCTTCGGGTGGGGATTACCCTATTATTCTAGCTCCTGGACCTTTGTTGTGCACTAGATACAATCCATGAGGAGTTCAGTTCATCCTCTCAGCAGCCCCATGAGCGAGGCCTTGTCACCCTTTCCATTTGAAATGGAGGCTCAGAGAAGGTCAAGTAATTTTTTTGTTTTTGTTTTTGTTAGCCACATAGCTTTGTAAGTTAGAGAGCTGAGTTTGGAACCGCTGGTCCCAGAGTCCATGCTGCCTGACGTATAAGTTCTCAAATGTGGTCTTGCACAAGACTTGCTGGTGATGGGACATACTGGGCCTGAGGAGGGGTGTTCTTTGCTCTGTAGTGGGTTTTGAAGGGTGAGACTTCTAATCGGGAGCCCGCGCTGGAGCATTCTCCATCGGCAGTGGATTTTCCTGACTTAGCTGCTCCCTTGCTATTCTTTGCTGACCAGGAAGAAGGACACAATCCCAATTGTCCGTGAATGAGAAAGAAGCCCAACTCATCACTCATGACCCTCTCACACAGGTGCCCAAACCTCGACAATGCAGCATCAAATTGTCATCTACAGAGTTAATGCTCAAGAATGACATGATTGAACCAAAGAAAAAAATTTTTTTTTTCAAAAAAAAAAATCCTATTTTCATTATGTTTACAGTTTTGTTTTTAGCGGCACTCATAGCTATCCTAGGGTACATGCAGCCCACGGACCAAAGGTTAGGCATGCCTGAGAGAGGGCCAGGAGCATGGCTATTTACAGCATCTTTTCTGGAAAGAATGTGCATATCCCTCATCCTGTCCTAGTGCTTAGCTGGTCCCTCTCAGAACTGGACCCTAACTGTTTCAGACATGTTGAGTCTCTGTCCACCCTCCCTGGTCCACAGCCCTTACCCTAATTCTGTCACAGGACTTCTCTGCTCCCACCCACATCTGTCCTCCCTGCTGTTGACTGCTGCCTGTACACTCTGACCTTGAGTTCTCGATGACACCAGTGGCGGGTGCATAGACCACACTCTGACCACAGCCGAGGCCACACTTTCTTTAGTCTGTTTCTGGACCTAAGCCCATGCTGGATAATGTGAACTCACAGATGACGAATGCCAATTATCTTCCTTCTGCACTGCTGGACCCTCGACACCCTGGCAGGGATGGATACAGGCTGCTCTCCAGACTGAACTCATGGCACATACCCACATCCACTCCTGCCTTCTCTTTGATTGACTGTCTGCTTCACTCTTTGTATGTCGACATCTCTGGGTAATGGAATGCAGACAGAGTGATACTGGAGGTAGGCTGCACAGGACAGCATGCATGATGCATCAGAGGGCAGGTAGCTTTGGGGTGTAGATGGTCCCAGAACATAAAGCCCTTCCGCATTAGTCACCCATCGTCCACTTCCAAATCTACAGTCCTTGCCAATCCTTGCCCATCTTTTGATGGCATACCCCTCCATCCCTGCTTCTCTGGACCTCCTCCACTGCTGATGTCCTATAAATCCAGTCTGTACACAGGCTCATCTTTCAGCTCTGTCCCTCCCCTGCCAGCACTCTCAGAACACCCTTGCTATAATGGCACCCCTGTCTTGATTCAGCCAACCCTTGAGTCAGTATAAACTTCTTGACTTGTCACTCCAAGCCCTCAGTGGCCTTTTCTGTATTCTGCATCCTTCCCTGCTCACTTTTCCTGTGTTCTCTTTCTTGGTGGCCTTCCTCAGGCATCCCCTCTCTGTTCTTTCTCTCTGGGTGACCTTTCCTAGTCAATGGCATTAAAGACTATTTTTTTTTCATTTCCAGCCCAGGGAGAACCAGAAACAGAACCAGTAGGACATTCTCTCCACCAACCTCTCACCCCTGATCTGTCTGGTATATTCCTTTAAGGGATTGCCTCATGCAGTTTGCAGGGCTGGCAAGCCCCAAATCCACACAGCAAGCTACAAATTCACTTTAGCAATGCTGATTGATTAGTCAAACTTGGCAGAACTCTTGTGGTGGATCCCCTTCCTCTTCAGGACTCACATGCTTTTCTCTTAAGGTAGTGAAATGACTGGGGAACGCCACCTACATGGAAGATGGCCATCTGCTTCACTTAAGTTGGATGATTGCAAATGCTGATTAAAGTGAAAAACACTTTTCTAGCAACATCTGAATTGTCTGCAAATATCCAGCTGGCAGCACTGTAGACTAGCCATGCTGATACATAAAAGGGACCATCACACATTGGAGAGCATCACTGAAGAGAAAACATCCACACATATACAGACAGACAGATGGATGGACAGATAGATGGACAGAGATTGACATACACACTCTATATACAGGTAAATACAGAGATAAGACATATGCACACGTAGATACAAATAAACACATATCACACACACACACACAAACATATATAGTGAAGGTGAGAGAGAGAGAGAGAGAGAGAGAGAGAGAGAGAGAGAGAGAGAGAGAGAGAGAGAGAGTACTGTTTGTGTCTAAGCTTCTCCTGGGATGGTTGGATTTTGCTTTGGGGTACCAGGCAGACAGGCCCCATTTCCAGGAGGAGGCAGCAGGTGATGGAGGGATTAGTGAGACATAAAGCTAAAGAGTTTCCTCCTTTCCTCTAGGCCAAGGGTAGCCTTGGCAGCTGCAGAGAGGCTTGCAAATGTTTCAGGGGAAATAGGCCCAATGATGTATTGTAACACCATGTCCACCACCAGTGCAGGGCCTGCAGTGTCCCACTGACATCTGGCTAAGGCAGCTGTGTTGACTCCTGGGTCTGAAACCAGGTTGCAGCATACAGCGAGGACACTGCAGTTTTCAGGGTGGTGCTTTTAATCTTAGGCAGTGGAACAAGACTTCAGAACTTTGTAAAACAATCAAAGCAATGAAATGTGTCATTAGGTTAGCATTTTTTAAAGTGCAGAAAAATGGGAAAACAAAACACAGAGATCAAAATTTCCATAGTATCACAGCTATGGATGACTCCAACTTAGGTTTTGCTGTTTCTGACCTATCTTTTCATGCATGAAAACATATCTGTCCTTGCTTGTTCTCCAACCCTATCTCCACTGTCCCCACTCATCCCTGCAGCCCTGACATTTCCACTGTCCCCTCTCTATGCCTGACCAGCCCCTCATGTCCCATGCACCCATGAGCAGTCTGAGTACTCTCCTGAAACCATCAGTTCTCCCAGATACCAGCTCTGTCAAGGCAGAGGGAAGGCTGCCTGCTCGGGACTGGACCCCTTTCCCCTAGTCAACACACAGATCCTACATTAGGATTTCAATAAGAGCACATAAACTTAGTTTAAGCACAAGCAATGTTTAATATATAAATTATTAATTGTCAGTACATCCGTGTTTAATGTCAAATGATACATATTCACTTACATATCCTCCTCCACTTGTCAGATAGAAATTTATTCTGAATATTTTTTTCCTGTCACCACATATTATTAGCTAACAGGCTTCCCCCCCCCCCAGACAGGTTTTCTCTGCATTGCTTTGGAGTCTGTCCTGGAACTCACTCTGTAGACCAGGCAGGCCTCAAACTCACAGAGATCTGCCTCCCAAGTGCTGGGACTAAAGGGGTTCACCACCAACGCCCAACTCTAGCTAGCAGGCTTTTAAAGAAGATTATTTTATTTTAAATTATGTATACTTGGTGTGCCTGCATTGAACACATGCCTGTGAGTGCAGATGCCTGAGGAGGCCAGAAGAGGGCATTAGATGTCTCAGAGCTGTAGGTACTGGCAGTTGTGAGCTGCCTCATGTAAATGTTGGGAACTGAACTTGGGTCCTTTGGAAGAACAGTACATACTCTTAACCACTGAGCCATTGCTCCGTCCCTAGATAACATTTTTTAAGGATGATAAGACTTTCTATGAGCTAGGCAGATGCTCAGTCAGTAGAGTGCCTGATGTGCAATCACAAAGACCTGAGTTCAGATCCCCAGCACCCAGGTAAAAAGCTGGGCATTGCAGAAGCATCTATAACCTGAGCACAGGCAGAGTCTGGAGGATCCCTGGGGCTTGCTGGCCAGCCAGACTGTGGACTTCGGATTCGTGAGAGATCTTGTCTCAGAAACTAAGGTGGACATCTATTGAGGATGACACCTCTAGCTTTGGGATACACACACACACACACACACACACACACACACACACACACACACACGCATAAGCAATGCACACAGCACACAATACATAACACATACATACACACAACACATTCAGAAAACAACACACACACACATACACACACACACACTTTTGCTACAATGGATGAACTATGATGAACATAAACGTTCCTGCTGCAAAGCTTAGACAGATTCCCAGTAGACAGACACATAGAAAAAGAAGCCACAAGCAGATTTAAAAAAAAAAAAAAAAAGGCATACTTGCTGTTTTTTCTGTGTACTCCCGACCAGAAACAAAAACCTGAAGGCCTGGTGGACTTGTGGGCCTTTTCTCTGGCCTTCGGGGATTCCTACCTGTGATTGGTCTGATGGTTTCAAGGCAGGCTCAGGACATGTTTACTCCAGAGTTTGGGCCTATCAGCCTCCTTGTGTTGGTTCATACAGACAGCCATAAACTATGGGAGGGAGACTCCACAAAGACCTTTAAAGCTCTAGCTCTCAAGGAAAGACTGGATTTTGGCTTTTGTAAGTCTTTATGGGTGCCTTGCTTCTCTCTCTCTCTCTCTCTCTCTCTCTCTCTCTCTCTCTCTCTCTCTCTCTCTCTCTCTCTCTCTCTCTCTCTGTGTGTGTGTGTGTGTGTGTGTGTGTGTGTGTGTGTGTGTTTTCTTACCCCTAATAAACACTTTTCTTGATGGGCTGATTCTGTCTGCTTTGTCCAAGGTCCCCCCTTGTTCTTTAACTGGCAATGAAAGTGAAGCCAATTAAGGTCAAGACACTGGACCATACCACACAGTCACTATTGTAAATATAATTTTGTAGCATAGAAAATGTTGCAGTGAATATCTTGGACTAAAACCTCTGTGCTCATTTTTTTTAATCATAAGATAAATTTTCCCAAATGCTGTGACAAGTTTAGCTAAAGCATACACATCTTCCTGAAGCTAAAACATTTCAAAACTCTAAAACACTGTTAGGGCTTCCCACTTCTGTTACCCAGTGATTTGGGTTACGTTTTGGTGACTGTTCCCAAGTTGACAGTGGAGCCTGATACTTTGTCTCAACTTCCACTGGCTTCATTTTCCCATCTGGGGACAGGCAGTCTGGTGTTTCCAATATGTGCCTTTGTGAGCATGACCTTCAGAGTGAGGCTTCTGCCAGGAACAGCCTGCCTCCCCTAAGCTAGGAGGCAGGTATGGGAAACACAGCCCCAGCTCATGTTCCTAAATATAGTTGTGCAGGAGGTGGCTGGGTCTTTTGGGGATCTGGGGTCAAAGGAGGACACTGCATGCCTCATCCTGGTGTCCTTCCTGAGAGCATCTTTCAGCACGCCTCCTGTGGCTTGCTGTGTTTTTGTGGGCTACTGTGGGTTGAACCCAGGACCTCATGCATGCCAAGCAAGTGTTCTACCACTGAGCTACACCTCCAGCCCTTTAAACTCTTTTTATTTTGAGGTGAGTTCTCACTATGTTACCAGGCTGGCCTTGACTCACTGTGCAGACCAGTAGGGCCCTAGGCTTGTGACCTCCTGCCTTAGTCTTTTGAGTAAGCTGGAGTTCACAGGTGTGTCCTGGGCCCCTCTGACTTCCACATGGTTGACAGCAGGTTAAGTGGCACCCTTTCTTTCACTTTTAGGAATAACAGGAAGCCCAGGGCCTGAAAAACCATGAAGCTCAGCAAGGAGGACTCAGCAGAAAACAAAGAAAGCCAGCGGGAGAAGAGGAAGACGGTCAGTCCCATTTTCTTTTTTTCCTCTCACCTGTGCATTTCCAGTAGCTGGGACATGGCAGCCCTTTCTGCTTATTAATGCCACCCCCTGGGGTGACAACAGTAGAGAGCAGAGTGCTAAGAGGACACACAGTGAGGGGTGAGGGATGCTGTGAACTATGTAGAGGTCTGGGATGGGTTCTGTAGGGAGATGGTCTCCAGAGTCCTGTTATGCTGGTCTTGCTGTGAGGGTCCCTTGATGATGACACTGATTCGATCATTATTCTTAAATTTAGAGATACAGTGAGGATCTGGGGAGATGGCTCAGGCGGTAAAGTATTTGCTGCATGGAACCCTAGTATAGGTCAGAGGTGGTGTTGAGTGCACATCGGTAACTCCAGTGCTGAGGCAGGAGGTGGGCACTGGTGGATTCCTGGAACCCCCTAGCCATCAGCTTCGAGGAACTGGGGAGCTCCACATTTGGTGAGAGGTCCTGTCTCAAAAGATAAAGTAGAAAGTAAGAGGAAGACATCCAACATCAACCTTAGGCCTTGACCCTATGTGTACAGACAGACAGACAGACAGACAGACAACACACACACACACCAGTCTTCAACCCTATGTGTACACTCAGACACACGTGCAGGTATGCACCCACACAAGCAAGCACAAGTGTGCAATTTCAATATACATACATTGAAACCCATCCCCCTGCCCCAGCTGCTTTTGTCTCTAGGAACCCCACAGCAGGTCTCCATTAGGACAAAGGACACTGACAAAGATCAGTCCTTTAGGCAACAGGGCTTGTTTAATGCCAGAGAGGATGTGGCAGGGGTCCAGAAGAAGAGGGGAGGAAGAGAGGAAATATCAGGTCACTGGAGAAGATGTGGGAGGCTGCTGTAGAGCAGTTAGGGAGGGGGAGGATCTTCTTTCACTATGGGGAAAGGAGGAATCTAGCAGTTACGGGTGTCGCTATAGAGAAAAGGCACCTCAGTTGCCTTCAAGCGGGTAAGGGGAAACCTTTGCCCTTAGACGCCTGAGGTCTCTAAGTTCCTAGAGGCTTGTCCTTTTCCTGGAGTTTGGATACTTAGGGAGACTGCCTTACAAATTTAGACAGGCTATTCACTTCTTTGGAGCCACAAAGATCCCAGAATCAACTAAGAGACATGCTGTGGGAGACAGAGTGGCCTCACCTCTGGGATTTCTCATAACCCAAAGTCTGGAGGCCTCAGGGAGCTCCCCCACCTCACCTTAGGATGCCTGCTAGTGTCTGTAAAATGGTGGGAACACCAAGTCTGATTGGCTCAAACCTAGCACTTAGCAGCTGGAAAGATTACCTTGCTTAACACTGATTGGCCCTCTGGAAACCACATCCAAGAGCTAACAGCCAGAGCCACCTGGCTGGACCCTTTACGCGGACATCTAGTCCCCCATTCACTTCTCTTGGTCAAACTTGTGTCCTTGGCAAAGAATAGAAGTGGAGATGCTAGCAAGTCAGGGACGTCCATGTTTTCTCACAATAGGTGGAGATTTCAAGGAATTTGAGCCCATCTCTATTTTTTTCCTCCTATGGTTTCTTTCTATTGTTACCATCCATAATAACTGTCATCTTTCTCTCTCTCTCTCTTTCTCTCTCTCTCTCTCTCTCTCTCTCCTCTCTCTCTCTCTCTGTGTGTGTGTGCGTGTGTGTGCGTGTGTGTGTCAGAGAGAGAGAGAGAGAGAGAGAGAGAGAGAGAGAGAGAGAGAGAGAGAGGTGGCATATAGAGATCATCTCTAGATCACCCTGGCAACCCTCTAAGGTTCAATTTGGAATAGCCCATCAGAAGAGGGAATTCTGACCTCTAGGCATCCTGTCCTCAATGATAAGCAAGATGAGGGTGTGGTAGGAAGCAATTAGTTCCCCAAGACAGCTCTCAGAGTGACACAGGGCCCCGGCACCCTCCATGATATCATGCCCCGCTGTACTTGCATGGGTATGTTGACCACTTGGATCCTGGTGACCTTGAGTTTGCTGCCTCCATGGGAAGCTCAAGTGGGGTAGGAGTCACCTGACTAAATTTCAGCCAGTTTTTAATGCGATAAAGTCTGTTGTTGCAATGAGAAAACAGTACACCGTGGAAAGCTGGGTGGTGGGTAAGACAGAAATGAGACCATGGTTAAGTCCCTTATGTGTAGGGGTGTAGCAGTCCATGATTCTCTGCGATCCTTCCTGCACTGTAGGTCCCAGCATGGTGTCCTTTTTTTCTGTCACCTGTAGTTGTTTGTTTGTGTTTTTACTCTGGCTTGCTACCCAGCTCCCAAATAAATACACAGAGATTTATTCTTACTTCTGAAGGTCTGGCCTTAGCTTTTTTCTAATCAGCCTTTCCAACTTAAATTAACCTGTTTCTTTTCTTACTCTGTGGTTGGTTGTGTGGCTGGGTGGCTGGCCCCTGTCGTCCTCTTCTCTTTTTCTAGAGCCTATCCCCTTTTCTCGCCAGCCTGGATTCCCCCCCCCCCCCGTTTATTCTTTCTGCCTGCCAGCCCCACCTATCCTTCCTCCTGCCTCACTATTGGCAGGCCAGCTCTTTATTAGACCAATCAGGTGTTGTAGACAAACAAAAATAACTCAGCTTCACAGAGTTAAACCAAGGCAACATAAAAGAATGCAACACATCTTTGCGTCATTAAACAAATATCCCACAGCATAAACAAATGTAACACATCTTGAACTAATATTCCACAAGTCACCTCTATCAGCTATCTGTGCCTGCAGGAGGTGTCCCTGGTGGAGGAATGCCACACTGGGTGATTACCTGGGGTTTGTGAATTCCGGGCTGAGGACTACAGCTGAGTTTTCTTGCTCAGAGTGGTTCCTGCTCAGCCAGGGCAGCATTGTCTCCTAGCTGTGCTTTCTGGGGCTGTTGTGCTGTCAGGTGCCTGCGACAATCAGATCCCCAGTGCAGTCTCCTTCTTACATTCCTTATCTGCATGTGCCCTTTCCACTAAACATAGCTTGCTAGCTTCTCAGAATTTTGTGTGAGGATTTGAACCCTGTCCCTCATCTCCTAGGCGTTCTGCATTGACCAAGCCTGCCTCTGTCCCTTCCCAGACTCTCAGAGCACGGATACAGCCTGTCCTGACCATGGGTCACTGAAGATACGTCTCTGACTGACAGTGAGGCAAACTGGCACCAGAGTGAATTAATTCTCACGTTATCCTGGTGTGCACGATGCCATTGTCTCTTTATGCTTTCATTGAGCTTTTATTGGAGCCCGCAGAGATCCACAGACATTCCTGCAGGCTGCTGGGACCGCCTATTTGGTATTTGAGCAGCAGAATGACTCTGCAAGACATTTAGAGAAAGATCAATATTCCATTTGCCCTGACAGAATTGAAGCTCAGAAAAGTGTCAGGATTTGCCAGTGGACGCACAGTTAGCAGAGAAGTCAGCGCTGGAACTCAGCCAGCTTCAAAAGTGAAGCCAATGACCTTTAGCCTTAACTCTTAATGAACTTTCTCTGGGTTTGGGCCGGCTGCCTCCAGAGCTCTGACCTTGTTAAAGAGAATCATGAAAAAAAAAAAAAATTGCCAAAGGCACACCGCCCTTCCCGCCCCCCCCCCCGTTCCCCTCCCTGGGCCCCCAGGACTTGGGCGTGCCGGAGGAGAGCAGGAGTCTTTTTAGACTCTCCAGTTGCTTAGGGGAAAGGGAGCAATGTTGCTCTCTTCCTGTTCAGACACGATCTCACAGCTGCACTTCCTGCTTTGCCCTCCTTCCTGTGGACTCTGCCTCCTCACTGTGGAGATGCCCCTGCAAGTCCAGGGTCCTGGAGCCAGGAAGGAAAAGAAACATGAATGCCAGGGAGCTCACCTTAGCTTCTCTGATACATGACACCAGCTGCCCCGGGGAGCTGCCTGTGGGTCACCGGCTGAGGAGGAAGAAGGTAAACTCCGAACGAACGGCTTCTCTGCTGTGGGGAGTCCAGGCCTGGGTGGCTGCTATGGGACAGAGCTCGGCTTCTGTCTGACAGCTGTGTGGCTAACACCTGGTGCAGGGATGCAGGAGTTGGAATTCTGTACTCCCTCCCTCCCTCCCTCCAGTGACTCTACTCCAGCATCCTGTCTGTCAGTACACAGAGAAGGAGGTTCTTCATGCTTGCTCAGGGCTGACCATCTTTCCCTGGGGTCAGTGGGAAGTGTGTGGGAGTGGCGAGGCACGACACCGTGCCAGCAGTCCACACGGTGAACCAACAGGTCACAGAAAAGTGGAGAACCCCCAGAAGAGGGGCTGAAGCAGGAGATGGCTTCCACTAGCCGCTTCCCCTACTTGGAAGGATCCCCCCAGATCTGGTGGAATCAGTCCACCTTTGAGACTCGGGGGTGGGGTGCACAGGGCCAAGAAAAAAAATGCATTGTGTAGCTGGTGCTGGGCAGTTCAGAGGACACGGTCTCTGAGCTCAGACCAGGCGGAACTTAAACTCCTCCTACAGTACAGCACCTCTCTGGGCTCATTTTATTTGGCAATGCCCATTGCTGGAGTGACAGCCCCCACCCCCTGTCTTCAACCATGCTACCAGTGTCTACTCAGCGCTGCCCCAGCAACAGGCTTGGCACAGAGACACGGGATACAAACAACATAGCCCCAGCCCTCAGGTCATGCCCCACCCCCCAGAGCCTGACATGGGACACGTGCCACAGTGCCAGACTCTCTGCTTCTTATGCAAACCCTTTATGGTGTGAACTCCAGTATCACCCTCATCTTAAAGAGGAGGAAGTGGAGTGGAGGAGTGGCCATGTAACTGGTCAGGGATTACAACACTGTGAACGCTAAAGTGTTAGGATGCAGGGATGAATCAAAGAGAAACATGCAAGACAAGGTGAGCAAGGAGGTGGCTTTCTGGAGGTTTCCCAGAGGAGGGGGCCTTGGCAGTGGGTCTCAGGTAATGAGAGAGCCTCTTAGAGGACTTTAGGAGGGCAGGGTGGAGAGTCGAAGCTTGTCTATCTTGGCAGAGGCTGGGCCAGAGGGAAGAGGGGAAGTAAAGGAGTTTGTGTTTTTCTTTGAGAACTGGCTGTCTAGCCACCCACAGGTTTCTCGGCAGCCGTACTGCTATTAAAAGCCCCATTTTAAGTTGAGCCCCAGAAAGCCCTTGTCTCTGCTCAGATGCCCACAACTGTGTGGTACTGGAACCCAGCCAGAAGAGACTAAGGGTGGAGCATGGAATTGCTGTTAGGGGCCAGTGTCTCCTTCCACACTATATGTGTACTTGATCTTGGTCTCTAAACTAGATATTCTCTTGGTACATCCTTGGCACATACAGGTGTGTGTGTGTGTGTGTGTGTGTGTGTGTGTTTGGACCTCACATCTACAAATCACAACAGAACACACGCCCTGGTCCCCTCCACCAGGTCACAAGCCTGTGACAGTGCCCCAGTCCCCAGGCATTTATGACTATGGCCAGATCCTGGCTGTGGTCCTCTTGGATAAGGGGGGGGGCAGGTGCACCTGGATACAGATGTGGCATTCTTAGCCTGCAGGTCCTTATCTTAGGTGTGTGGAGCCATCTGCAGGCTGATGCTTTGGTCTGGAACTGTGTGTGTGTGTGTACATACAGGTGGACATGGGTGTGCATCTGTGTGGCCATCACCTGTCTCAGACCCAGGTGAAGAGTCAGCTGCGATGCTAGGGAGCCTTGTCCTTCAATGGGAACCAGCTCTGGCTCCAGGCTCCTCCTCAGGCAGCACCAGGGACAGCTCTATACCTCCTTCCCCTCCCCTCCCCCCTTCTCTGTGACACTGAATGGAACCTGACCAGTAGTCTAGGCATTCAGGAGGAGAAAACGCTTAGAACAGTGTCTGGCAGTAGTGATCAAGGACTGCCAGCTTCTGCTAAGAACTTAGCTTCGCTTTTTGCTCCTCCTGGGTCAGACAGGGCCACATTCGGCAGAAGGGTGGGGGTAGGGCGGAGATCCTCAGCCAGCCCTGCAGGGATCTTAGGGTGTGAACTCTGCCTGCCGCATCCTCCACCCCCCTTCCCCAACCTGCGTTTTTCCCGCCTGAATTCCCTCTGAACCGCCTTCCCATTAAGGGGGCACCCCGCTCTGACGCTTTCCTATCCCTTTCCAGGACTGGTCCTGGTCGCTCGTCGTGGCCGCTCTCGTGGGAGCCTTCGGATCTTCCTTCCTTTATGGGTACAACCTCTCCGTGGTGAACGCGCCCACGCCGGTGAGTGCCAGCGCCATCTGCCCGCCAGAGGACGCTACGCCCACATAGAGACCTTCAGCTCACACACCCCACGTTAGGCCACCTGCAACGCAGGGAACAGAGGTTGAGTGCAAAGCTGAATGTGAAGGGTGACCAGTACAAACAGGGTGACAGTAGAAGAGGGTGTGTTGGGGGAGAATCAGTTCCTTGTCGCTGGACTGAGATATCCTAGGACACTTGGGCACAGAGAGGGTGGCAGAGGTCCAAAGGGCTTGCAGGCTCTAATACAAGTGCAGGGAGTGAAGGAGCCTGGAGCTCACAGGCTACGTTTTGACTTGCCTCATTAAATTCATCTTTCAACCACACTCAAGAGCCACCTGGTATGACTCACCCCTGGCTCCTGCCTGTCCGAGATAAATTCCAGGAGCTCTGCTGGTAGCAGTCTTCCAGAGGCTATGTTTTCTGCTGCTAGTTCCGGGCAAGATGAAAGAGGCAAGGGGAGGGGCTGGGGCGGGGCAGAGGCTTACAGGTGGAGGCTGGCCTGAGAGGCTACAGATTCAGAGAAACCTGGAGAAAGGCTAGGGAAAGTTCCAGGTGGTTAGAGCGCCAGGCATGTTGGGGGCAGCCTGAGGCAGACAGAAGCCTGGCGGCTCCAGCAGCTCTTGAGGCTTTGTTTTGTTTGTGGGCCAACATTCTCCTGTGTCGAATACAGAGGAGCTAAGCCTGATGGATCTCCAAGAGGATACAGGTGTCACAAGATGTCAGGTTCCTTCTGTGCCAGGCCAGATCTGAGTTGTCAAAGTTGTGTTGATGCTGACATTTGGTGTGCTAGCTAAGTTAATTCAAAAATTGGTTCTGATGCCAAAGGCTGCTGGGAAGAATGATGTCAGGTGGTTCCCCCAGGTGTCTGTAGCTGCCTGTGTCTTTGACTTTGTCATTTCAAGATGAGAATCTGACTTAATCTGGATTTGTCTTGGGGGGGGGACGATAAAAAAGGCTGGGATTTTGGACTCTTGCTTTATCTGGGAAGGTCACTGGGGCATTCACACAAGAGGGTGGGACCTTTGTGGAACAGAGATTCAAGAGCGACTTGAACCTGGAATAGCATGACATCACTGACCCATGAGCCACAGGGAAGAGCAGTTATTCACTCAACAGATACCTACTGAATGCCTGTCACATGCTGGATGCTGGGAATCAGGAAGGCAAGATAAGGGGAGGGGGTGGCCCTGGAGCCGAGCCCACCATGGCTAAAGCACTCATTTCCAGTAGTGGCAGAGGCAGAGGCAGGGGAGCCAAAGCACCCAAGGCCTGGCTCTAAAGAGATGGTTTGCTGATGATAATCATGGAGAATGAGGAGATGGGGTGGGAGAAGGGGTAAAAAGCTGAGGAGGTGGGGGGTGGGCTGAGGCTCAGCGGTAGAGCACTTGCCTAACACAGGTGAGACTCTAGGGTCAGTCCCCAGTACTGAGAAAACAAACAAAACGGAAGAAACCCCACAGACTGAAAATATTCTGAGAGAGAAGACAGAAAGGATAAGAAATAGAGCTCGGATCTACAGTTGAAGAGTGTGACCTTGCCGGGTGTGGTGGTGCACACTATAGTCCCGGCTACTCAGGAGGCTGAGACAGGAGGATCGCTGGAGTCCAGGAGTTCTGGGCTGTGGTGTTCTATGCCGATCAGGTGTCTGCACTAAGTTCAGCATCAATATGGTGACCTCCTGGAAGCAGGGGACCACCAGGTTGCCTAAGGAGTGGTGAACCGGCCCAGGTCAGAAACAGAGCAGGTCAAAACTCCCGTGCTGATCAGAAGAGCATGCCCTTGGTCTCTGGGGACTAGGGAGCCACAGCAGGTTCATGAGACCCAAGGAGTTAAGACTTGAGCATGGGAATTTGGTGGTGGAGGGACAGATTTCAATTCATTGATGTTCACCTTCATTCCATCACGATAAAGCAGCAACTTGCCCAAGTTCAGCTAGGGGAAGGCAGTGCTGAGCTATAGACTGTCTGAATCCAACCCATGACCTTTAGAACCCCTGTCACTGGCTACAGTGCCAGGTTCTGAAAGCACAGGGACACTTGGCATGGCCAGCTGAGGGACAAGGTGAACACAGGGACAGAGAGTATCCATAACACGAGAGTGGGACTCACTGTCATATATCCTGTCCTTGCTCTTCCTTCACTCAAGGTCCCCACTGGAAGGAGCGCTGCAGGTAAAAACATGATCCAACGGAGATATGAACGCTAACTTCATTACTAGGCAGAGAAGCACCCCCAAATTTCTCCAGGAAGTGTCTTGGTTCATGTCACCCATTCTCCTATTCTTCCTAGAGTCCTGATGTTTGTAGGGTTTGTTGTCGTTGTTTGTTGGTTTGTTTTCAAGGCATGGTTTTCTGTATTGCTTTGGAGCCTGTCCTGGTACTCTCTCTGTAGATCAGGCTGGTTTTGAACTCACAGAGATCCTTCTTCCTATGCTTCCTCAGTGCTGGGATCAAAGGCATGTGCCAACATTGCCCAGCCTTTTAAAGTTTTTTTTTTTTTTTTTAAGATTCATTCATTTATTATGTATCCTGTTCTGCCTGCATGTATTTCTGCACACCAGAAGTGGACACCAGATCTCATTATAGATGGTTGTGAGCCACCATACGATTGCTGGGAATTAAACTCAGGACCTCTGGGAAAGCTCTGAGCCATCCTTCCAGCGTTTTTCAGTTTTAAGACCCCTTCCTGATGCTTTGTTTGTCACATACCTTGGTATCATTTGTGGTCAGGTGCTAGGGTGAAAAGATAAATAGGACTCCCTACCAGGTCTTGGGGGTTCCCTGACACCACCAAGCAGCAATAGGCACCCAAACATTTCTCAGCAAGAAGAGCTGACTTAATGGATCTAGTCTACTTAAGGCGTTCTGAGGAGACAGTCCCTGTGGTTAAGGAGGGATAGCAGAGAGCTGGGCCATCTGAGAAGGTATACAGTTGTCAGGCTGTATGCCCCAAGAGGGGAGCCAGGCTGAGGCCAAGCTCACTGGAGCTGGAGCCAGCAGGCATGCAGCGAGAATCCCAGGTCTTCCGTGGAGCTTGGTGAAACCTCACCCGAGTTAGCTGGGAGATGGAAAGCTATTAGAGAGACCCTGCTCAGTGTCCAGTGGTCCCTGAATCCTCTCTTGCTGTATGGGAGAGGTAGGGCTGGGAGAATGAGGCCACCAGAGGGGCTGGGAACAGAGTAGGCTCTCCATGGGAGGGAGTCATGTGCAGATGGGAGCATGGCAGGAGGTTGTTAAGGAGGAGGCAGTCCAGGGAAGGAACGACTCAGACACAAGGGCAGATGTTCAGAGAGGGTGGCAGAGGCCACCACCAGGGAGTGCTGAGAGAGAAAAGTTGCAGCTGTGGACAGTGGCTCAAGAACTGCTCTGCCTCCTGAGGCCAGGTCATCAGCTTCAGCGATGGGACACTTGGAGTCCAGGTGACAAGGCTTAGAAGGAATCCATGCTTCAGCTACTTACCAAGAGAGAAGCAGTGTCCCACTGTTTGACAAATCCACTCACTGGCTGACCCTGGCCCTGACTGTCACCCAGGCCTGACTTTAAGAAACTCTTTTACTTCTGATATGTAGAAGCCTGGAATACAAACACACACACACACACACACACACACAGACACACACACACACACAGACACACACACACACACACACACATAGACACACACACCACACACACATAGACACACACACCACACACACATAGACACACACACACACACACAGACACACACACCACACACACATAGACACACACCACACACACATACACACACACACACACACACACACACACACACACACACACACACACACACCACTTGGGCTGTGATTGTCCAAGCCAGTGTTCACAGCCCTCCATCTTTATGACCATTCTGCCAGGAGTCTGAGCTAACCTCATGGGACAGTGGCCAGTGTGGTATCCAGCATGTCTTGTTTCCTGGATTAAGTACTGTCCTGAGTTCCCCTTCAATGCCATCACCCTAAGTGAACCCATCCCCCCTGCTTCCAGAGATTCCAGGAATCTGACTGTCCTGTCCCAGAGCCAGAGCACCCTTGCAGAGCTTCGTGTGTCTACACAGTGTCTGTGGTCACTTAAAGCCAGTAGATGTGAGCAGAGCACAGTATGTAAAAGCCACTTAAGGCTTACCCTCAGAGGACCCCACAGGCCCAGGAGAGCTGTGTGACACACATTAGACTTGGTGAAATTGTCACTATCTTTAGCCATTGGACCTCAGCAGGGGAGGCTCTGATGAGGTGGGATTGATGACTCTGATGGCTGCCAGCTCCTTTTCCCCCTCTCCCCCGTTCTGTCTGTAGCCTGTCTCATGGAGTCATCTCACTAGCCCCCACCCCCTTTCCACCCAGATCCTAACAGTTTCTCCTCCACTCAAACACCAAAGGAATATTTGATGAATTCGGGTGCATCGAAATCCACAACCCGAGCATCACACTTGGAAAACCAAGTGGAGCTCTGCACAGCCGGGGACTCTGGCCCCTAGTTACTGTTGCTCTCGATACAAGGTACATTCTCCTTACCTCTTCCATCCATTTGACCCTCCTCGGTGCTGCCCCCAGACGCCACACACGCTGGAACGACAGGGTCTTTGCACTTTCTGTTCTCTTTGGCTGGAACACTTTTCAGATAGCCCATGCTTTCTCTTTGATTCCCTCCTGCCTCTTCTTAACTCTGTCTTCCTCAGACCTGCCCATGTGGAAAGACACCTCCCTAAGCCTCTCTGGTTCTTCCCTCAAATTATTTCCCCTTGTAGTACTATTTGGCACCACCCAAGGTGGTGTGTCTTCGCTTCTTGTCCCTCTTCCTATTTAAAATTTAGGCTTCATGGAGTCCCAGACTGGCTCATATTATTGCTTCTGCGTGTTACCACCTAGAACAAGCCCCAATACAAAGTGAGTGTTTGCCATAAATGTGCTCTGAATAGATAAAAGGACAAACATGAAGGTTCTAAAGGATTTTTTTTGTTTCATTTTTTTCAAGGTATTTTTTTGGTAGTTGTGAGACAAGTTTCCTGGACCTCTCTCTCCCAATCAAATTGCTACCAACAGTTTGTATCTGCCCTCTGTAAGAATTCAGGCACTGAGCCAGCGGCAGTGGTGGCGCATGCCTTTAATCCCAGCACAGGAGACAGATATCACAGGCAGATATCTGTGAGTTTGAGGCCAGCCTGCTCTACAGAGCGAGTTCCAGGACAGGCTCCAAAGCCTCAGAGAAACCCTGTATCAAACAAAAAACAAACAAATAATCAAAAAAAAAAAAAAAAAAAAAAAAAAAAGAATTCAGGCACTGCCTCTATTGTGTACAGATGACACTCAGACCTAGCTCTAATTATCTAGTGACCCATCTTTCTTATGATGACCTGCTAGAGGAGTCAACACACATTTTTTTCCGTAAAGGTCCAGACCATATATTTGACTTAACAAGGCTACATGGTTCATTTTATTGTTGTTGTTTGTTTGTTTTTGTTTTGATTTGTTTTGTTTTTATAATTCTTCAATGTTGCCTTTATGATGGGAAAGCAGTCAGAAACAACATGTAAATGAATAAGTAAAACTATTTACCAATAAAACTTTATTTACCAAAATAAGTAGTGGTCTAGAGATCATTAGCTGATCCCTGTGTTTGGGGTTGTAAGAGGATATGGGGTACCAGTGAACTCCTGGCGTCTTAGTTTCTGGCAAAAGACTAGCTGGCTGAATAGTTAGCACATGGTCAAAACTGAAGCCGTTTTTGTTGCTGGTGTTCTTTTTGCTTATTTAAAACAGGGTTTCTCTGTGTGGCTTTGGCTGTCTTAGAGCTTGCTTTGTAGGCCAGGCTGGCCTTGAACTCAGAGATCCACCTGCCTCTGCCTCCCAGGGTTAATGGTGTGCATCACCACAGTCCAGCTTGGACTGAAGTCTTCCTGTGGTGTTTTTCCCCCCAGAATTTCCCCCCATAATTTACCAGATTATTGGTGAACGGCAACGCCTTTGTTACCAGTAACCAACTCTTTCATCATCTGTCTTTCTGTCTATCATCTATCCATCAACCTATGTCCATGTCTGCCAGGAGCCTTTGGATGCCCTTGCAGAAGGCTGCAGGATTCAAGACTAATTTACATGCTAATCAGACATCTTTGAATGTGGCCTAGACTCTCAAGTGGTCATGCAGACAGGCTAGAGACACCGATCTGGCACATGGAAAATGGCCTCAGATCCATACTGTTTAAACTTTGATGTTTAAACAGGAAAAGAATGTAGCTCCTCAGCGTGCTCGGTTTGTTAGTACTGCTGGAAGACTCGGTGATGGCCAGAGCTGCAGAGGGAGATATGCCTTGGTCATGTGGTCTCCCCATGCCTGCACTCAAGAGGCCAGGGAGGGCTGGACGGAGACATTGCGCCTACAATAAGCTGTCTGAGCTCTGCAGGCAGCTCTCTGAGAGCTGGAATGAGTTACCATCATTGGGCAGGAGGGACTATTGCCGGCTGGGTAGAGTGGTAATGTCTGCAGCACCCCTGCCCCTCTTGTCCTACACTACACTGAGCCAAGAAGAGAAGCAGAACTGGGCAGAACGACCTCTGGAGTGGGTCCCTAAGAAGAGCCTCCAAGAAGGGCTGCAGTTGAGATGAACGAGAGTCCTAGCAGAGATGCTCGATTAGCTGCAGATGTTTGTTTTGGTGAGGCAAGATCTCACTGGGCCAGAAACAGCTGGCAGGCTGATAGAGTGGGCGTCTCTGAGCCCAAGACTCTCCTCCCCCTTGCTCCACTCTGCAGACTCTTTCTTGCTTTCACCTGGTCCTGTTTTGCAACAGACTAAGGAAAAGAGCCAGAGATTTAACAACAGAACCCCGGCATGAATCACCTGCCCCAGTCAGGACCATGTCTCTTGTTTGTCTAGAGACCATACCAGGGTAATAACTCTATGGTACTAATGAAGGGGAGAGCAAGCAGCTGCCTAAGGCAACCTGCTTAATCGTCTCAAAAGCCAAAGCCTGGGTTCTCCCATGTAAGCCTGCTTTTCAACATGCTAACACATAGGCTATTTCTTGTGCCCACCCCTCCCCCCCTCCACCAGCGTCTGGTTTATATAATGAGCATCCTTCCATGCACTAGGAAGTCTCCATCATTGGTCCCCACCCCCCACTGTGCTGCACATCTCTAAATCGAGGTTGTCACTTCTAATTTGTCTAGAAGATGCTGCTATGTTATTTAAATCGGGAGTGTTGAGTCTCCACTGGGTGTGGTTTGGTTCTGACCAGAACTGCTAGGGTTGCTGACTGGCAGAAGAGACCTTCTTGGGTGTTTTAGGAAGTGGGACTCCCCTGCCTCACTCCACTCCCTGGAATCTCAGCTTGTTAGAGCTGGGAAGACTTTATTTTTGATTTAGAGCTTTCTTGTCATTAAGGTCCCCTGGGAAAATGCATTTGTTGCCCCAGTGGGGTAAAACCACAGTGTCATCATGGCTAGAGGGAGCCCTTGCTCAGCAGTGTGCGTGGCAGTGGCTACTCTACCATAGAGAGGTAGGACAGCTGACCCAGGCTAGAACCAGTACTTCTGCTTTCAGGGGATGCCATTGAGACATAGTGAGTACCTACTGAGTGGTACTTTGGTGTGGGGAACCAGGAGCCACTGGGATGGTGCGGCACATAAATCAAGGAGCCTTGGTAAGGGCATCTACATCTATTTCCTCCTGCTGGCGTTTGCTTGCGCTGACTCTTGACAAGCCCCTCAGGTGCAGCTGGCTCTCTTCGGCAACACATGAGTCCCCTGAACCCCCCACAACACACACACAAAGTGTTCTATTTCTGTATATATTTAGGAAACCCATGAGAGTCACTGTAGATGAATGCTCGCCAAAGTCTTGATGAATCTATCAGTGTTAATATCACAAACCAGGCTGCAAGGTAATTTGCCTACCATTGCCCGGCATTTCCTGCCATCCTTTGGAGGAAGGGAATTGCATGGTTCAATTTATTGTCAATGCACAGCCCTTGGGTTTTTATGCCTGGAGGTAATGGTGCATTATTTATAGATTTTTGGACCTAGGAAGCAAATGTGTCTAGACCTCCCTTATTTTACAGACACGGAAACATGATATCGATTCTTTTACCACTAACCACTCCTCTGCTTAGATCCTATTGTGGGACTCTAAAGACCCAGTACTGGGCATTTCATTTTCTTCCTGTAAGCCCTCACGGTAAATCCTTGAAAGGGGCAATGACATTAGTTGCAGTTAAATAACTCCTTCAGTCATCCAGCAGGTAAGTGACAAAGAAGCAAATAGAACAAAACGGATGCCAAGGTCCCTGGGCCCAAGAACACTGCCCAGAGAGGTAGAACTTTGAGCTTCATCAGGCCATCCCAAAGGACTCAACGGTGCAAGCAAGTCTCGGGTCAAGGTGGTCAGATCTGAGTTCGGTCTTTTTCCCTTTACCCATGCTGCCTCTTATGCATTTCTTTGCAGTCTAAACTCTAGTTAGCACTCCTCATGGGGTTTATCTAAAGTCCTATCAGCTCACCGTCTAGTACCAAATACAGAAGCTTCCTCACCATGCCAACTTCATCCTCTCTAAACCTGGGAAGAACCTGCAAGCTATACCTACAGTGACAGCCCAAGCAACAAATCATAGCTGCTGCCCCACACCCAAACCCCCTGGGAGCTGCAGGATGCACACTTACAGCATGTGGGTAAAGTCAGTCACAGCCCGCCCCTGCCTTGCCCTACAGCCTTCCTCCTGAGCTGGGCTACCCTTCAACCCCACTGGGCTATGCCCAGCCCCTCTATGTCAATACCTGAGCTCCAGCTTATGCTCCTTGAGTATTTTGTTCCCTCTCTCCATAGCTATCCAGCTTGGTCCCAGCACAGCTGCACTTTTGACTTCCCTGATGTAGGTCAAGTGACTGGATTCTATAGTCACTGCATTTTGTGTCCATGTTGTCATAGTAGACTTGTCTTCATTGGCTCTTGAGGTCCCTGGAGACAGAAGGGCAGGAACTTATCCTTGGGAGGCAGATGGAGATCTGGTTCCCAAGGTAAGGGAAAAGACGTGTAGAGACAAAGAGACAGAGGAGCAGCCCTCTTGGATGTAGGGTCAACGAAAATGAGATGCAAGATGAGGGTGGTGCAGAGTTGGCCTTCAATCCCACTACTCAGCGGCCTGAAGAGCATCTTGGGTTGCACCGTGTTTTCTTCAAATGGATGCTGACAGCATCCCCCAAAACATTAGAAGGAAGTGTTAGGTAAAGGTCCATTGTCCACTCCTGTTCACCCTCACGCCACGGCCTAAATCTTACTTGCTTGAAGCCTGGCATCACTGTAAGTGGTCATACCATGAGCTTTGGAATCAGGCAGGTTGTACTTTGGCAGCTCAGCTGCTGTAACAATAAGCCCAGTACCACAGTGGCAGCTCAACTCCATGGACACTCTTTAAAACTCATGTCACTACCAAAAGTGATCGCGGGATTCTTTTCCATAAAGTCTGTGACACCCCCATTCTCAGTGGCTCAACAGTTAAGAGCACTTGTTACCCCATTAGAGGCCTCAAGTTAGAATCTCAGCACCCACACGGTAGCTCACAACCATCCATCACTCCAGTTTCAGAAACTCTGATGTCTTCTTCCTCCACGGGCACGCTACACGCATGGTACACAGACATACGTGCAGGCAAAACCACTCATACACATTTTTTTAAAATCTTTAAAGTTAAATTTTTTAAAAATCTTGGAAGAGAAAGGCACGAGACTGGGAGGGTAATGGGGTGGGGGGCACCAGAGGGAGTTAGAGGCTGATGGATATGTGCAAAAGACATTGTATAAATAAGTTAAAATTTCAAAAACAAATAAAAATCAGTTTTAAAAAGAGTTGGGGCCTCTGCCCAGGCTTCCTTCCTGACGACAGCACACGCCAATGCTGTGCCTAGTGGCCATTTTAGAACCCAATTCCTCACCTGCTCTGAAAGAGAGCTAAAAATGCTGCCATCCGTGGGGCTGTGGGTGGAGGTGACGATGTTAGGTGTCCCCTTCTCAGAAGAGTCTGTGGCTGCATGAACAGGGTGCCCCATTCACGGTTTTTTATTATTGTAATTGGGCTATCTGACATGAAGTGAGGCCCAGTTTAAAACACAATCACATACACACGGTCACCTGTTCTGTTACACACCGCAGGCTGCACTGACGGCAGCAGTCCGGGAATCTCAAATTCAGTGAGTGTTTGTGTGATTAATTAGAAGCAGTTTCATCACTGGATCCAGTGTCCACAGACTTGCTGGCTTCGCAGAAGGAAGACACACTGGTTATCGCAGGCAGCACTTGGAGGACTTCCAGGGAACCTGTGAGCTGCATATTGTAGGGGACACAGACTGTGTTCGGGCTTCTAGTTCCTTTCTTTTTTTCTTTCTTTCTCTCTTTCTTTCTCTCTTTCTCTCTTTCTTTCTTTCTTTCTTTCTTTCTTTCTTTCTTTCTTTCTTTCTTTCTTTCTTTCTTTCTTTCTTTCTTTCTTTCTTTCTTCTTTCTTTCTTTTTTCTTTCTTTTTTCCTTTCTTTCTTCTTTCTTCCTTCCTTCCATCCTCCTCCTCCTTCTTCTTGTTTCTTTTTTTTGTTTGTTTGTTTTTTGAGACAGGGTTTCTCTGTATTCCCTTGGAGCCTGCCCTTGGAACTCTCTCTGTAGACCAGGCTGGCCTCGAACTCAGAAAGATACACCTGCCTCTGCCTCCCAAGTGCTGGGTCTATAGAGGCTTCTGCTCTGTGCTGGGTCTATAGGTCTATAGCAGTTTCTGCTCTCTGATTTTCCTAAATGAAAACAAGAAACCTTTGCAGGCCCCCAAAGTAGCACATGACAGTTAGTGGTCACTTGCCCTCTGGTCTCCCACCAGGTGAAGGGTAACTCGGTAGGTAAGGGGCTGTTTTCTCCAAGCCCACTCTTGTTAGTTCTGTCCCAGTATTTCCCCTGGGGAACTGAGCATTGCTGCCAGGAAGGGACTAAGAGGCAGGCTCTCCAGGGCAGGCATGGGCTATATAGTCCTTATGAGTGCGTTTAACCATTTGAATCAGTGCCCGCTTGCAGTAGGGGCCAAGGTCAGAAGCAAGAGCAGCCTCATCCACTTATTGAGGTCCTGCCTATCTAGGGGCAGGAACTGTGCCTGAGAATTTCTGCATTACTTTTGCAAGCTTCTCCACAAGGAGAGGCCCAGCCTCTGTTTATAACTGCTGTGGTTCCGGGAGGTCCTGTAACCCTCACTTTCAGGAGCCCTTCCATCCTTGCGACTCTGCCGCCCTCACCCCAGCTCCTGTGCAGGGTGCTCCTTGGGTGTTTACATTGTACTTCCAGGATCCCGACAGTTTTCCTTACGTGCACGTGTGCATGACTATATGCTCGTGCGTGTGTGTGTGTGTGTGTGTGTGTGTGTGTGTGTGTGTGTGTGTGTGTGTGTGTGTGTGTGTGAGTCAGTAGAACATGTTTGTTTGTCTGGAGCTAGAATTGCAGGTGGCTTGTAACTGAACTCTGGTCTTCTGGAAGAGCAGCAAGAACTCTTACCCACTGAGCCATCTCTCCAGCTCCTGGTATTTCCTTTTAAATGAACTAGTGGATGCAGCTGTTTTACCTTACTCTCACAGCTTGTAATACAGGAGTAGCTCATTTGGGCCCTGGAGACAGCGTTTAAAGCACAAATGCCCCCTCCCCCACAGGAGCCTCACAGCCTTCTACAGAAAAGTCTCATTTGCATATGAAGGGATCTATCCCTCCCCCCCCCCCAACACACACACACCCGGGTTTGTCTGGGATAAAAAAAAAAAAAAAATGAGACAATGCATCACCTGGTGGTTTCCATAGTTTAAGCTATACAAATAGTCCTGCATGATTAATGCTAAAAAGCTGTGGAAAGGATAGGAGTTGAGCCAGACTCAGAACTCTGCGCCCAGGATAGTGCCCCACACTCAGCCACACTCAGAGCTGGACCTAAGGCAACTACCCTGGCCCTCCCCAGGACAGGTCACCACCACCCAACAGCTGCTTTGGGAAGCTGCCACATTCCATCTGTATGGCATTTGAAGTTTAGGCATGGGATTGGCTTTGTCTTATTCATGTGTTCACTCCCTAGCCACAGGGGTGGGGTGCAGGTATCTATTTATTTGTATGTGGGTATATGCTGTGGTGTGGGGGTCAGGGACAGTTTGAGGGACCCAGTTCTCTCCTTTTACTGTGTGAATCTCAGGGATTAAACTCCGGTTTTCCGGCTTGGTGGCAGGCACCTTTAAGAACTAAGCCACCAGGCCCTTCTCTTATTTTTTCCCCCATGGTGACTTTTGAAGCACAAGAGACTTGACTTGTAATTCAAGTGAGCATTTTCCTTTCTTTCATGCTTGTTGTCTTTGCTGAGATGTAGTGTCGCTGATGCACGCGGTACTCCTGTTAAGAGCTGTGCACGTTTAAGACACTTCGCAGCTGATGCCACTGAGAAGTCGAAGCTTAGGCCCAGATCTGTTTGACTCCCAGGCTCCACATTCAATGAACAAGCCATGCCATAAGGATCATTCCCCATATTTGTTAGAGAATCCCAGTGAGATCAAGCGTGGAGTTCTGCCAGGTGCCAAGCATGCTGGAAGGGCCCCCGTAAAGAGCCTTCCAATTCCCTTCCAGCATGAACAGAGCAGAAGGAAATAAATCCTCTTGTTTGTTTCCAGTATATCAAGGCCTTTTACAATGAAACCTGGTGCAGAAGGCACGGACATCCCATAGACCCGGATACCTTGACCCTGCTCTGGTCTGTGACCGTGTCCATATTTGCAATTGGTGGCCTGGTGGGGACGCTCCTGGTGAAGCTCATCGGAAAGTTTATTGGGAGGTCAGTATGGGCACTGTTTCTCTTTGGGGTCCCTTCTATGATAATTATAAGGCGTCTGCATCATTACCAGTGTCCCAGCAGGCAACAGGGTTCCACACAGCTTAACTGTAAAGACTTTCATGCCTAAAGAGAAAGGAGAAGAGAGTGCCAGTGTCCAGGAAGTCTGGGTGACACAGTGACCAATGAGGCTAAAGCTGTGGAGTGCCTGGGCAGTTCAGAACCCAAGTTCTGAACTTGGGTTCAGGGAAGAAATGCCCTGACCCCTCTGTCTTCCCAGCCTCCACTCTGCTGCAGGAAGCCAAGGCACCTAGCTGAGGCCATCTAAGAGGCCAGAACAGAGCAGGGATGGGAGTGGTCCGGGACTGGAGAGCTGGAGAACACCCAGCAGAGCCTTAGAGGTTGTTCCACAGAAGCACAGGGTGACCATCCTTGTAAGACAACCAGCTATTCAGGATGTCTCCCACTGTGTGACAGAGGGACACTTGGGGAACTTCAGTTGTCCCCATCACCAATAAGGCTGCAGTAATTTAAGCACAGAAAGCTTCAGGTTCTGAGCTGGGGAGATGGCCGTCAGTACAGCACTTGCCTCATGGGTATTATGACCCGAGTTCAGACCCTGAGAATCCACATAAAAAGTCAGACACAGTGGATCATCCTTGCAATCCCAGGGATGGCCGGACAGGAGGCTGAGGTGGAAGGGCTCCTGGGAGCTTGTGGGCCAGCTAGTCTAGCTGACCTGGTAAAATAGATGAATAAAATAGCTGTCCAGGCCAATGGGAGACACTATCTCAAATATGATGGAATGTTCCCGAACAATAAATCTGACTTCCCCATGTAATCACGCCACAGTGTGTAAGACCCTCAGAATGAGGAGTCTCCCCATTTCGGTCGGTAACCCCAAGAACTCAAAGTCCAGTCCAGTTGATGCAACTCGAAAGAGGCTTTAATGAACGGGATACGTTTACGCAAACGGACTTCTCTCAGCACACAGGCTAGAGAAGCAACATTTTCTAGGTTCAGGTATATTTAAAGGAAAAAAACCACAAGCTTAGGGTGGGGCTGTGACTCCCTGTCCGCTGAGTACCTGACCAGTCATGGGTCTTCCATGAGGCCGGATGGTCTCACCTTAGGGCCTCAGGGAGTGCTAATTAATCTTGCCTGGGCAAACCTGAGTTGCAGCTATCACTGGCGGGAGGGGCAGTGTGAATTCTTGGTATCCTGCTATCTTAGGGTCCTGTGAGGGAAGTTGCTGGTGCTTTTCTAGGTCAGGCTGTCCTTCATTTTAAGTGAGGGGTTTCCTTAACTCTGCTTTTGGTCTTTCAAGTGTACCCATGTACAACACACACACACACACACACACACACACAGGCCCTCTCCAATCAGATCCATTTCACTCTGTTTGCCTCATCCCTAACTTATCTGTGACATGAATCCTTCTCTCAGGGAGGTTGGTTTATCAGACTCCACTCCCCCACCTCATTGTCTTCTCTGTCTCCTTTCTGCCAACAACAGCCTCAGGGGAGGGGGGGAGGGGGTAGGGAGGTGAGGGGGGTAGGGGGTGGGGGGTTGGGTGGACTGCTAAGGTGAGTGGGGGCAAGACAGTCTCTGCAAATTTCATGTCTTGAGTCATAAGTCTCCCACTACTAGCTGGATGACCTTGGCCAAGTCATCTAATGTAGTTAAGATGATGGATCCCACCCAGGAGAGGAGGGAGAATGCCGTAAGAAGTACCCCAGTGAACAGAGACCATGTGTTTGTGGCCACCTTGCCACCCATATAAAGTAGCTGCTCAGTAAGCCTCTATTTTGCATTCACACAAACTGGAGAGGAGAGTCATCAAGCCCCTGAAAACCTCTCAGACTTTGGGGTTAGAGAAACACTCTTAAGAAGGGTCCCACCCTGCTTAATGTCTCCAACAAAGAGAACATTAGATTACTGATGTTTCAGCAAGATTCTCCAAAGGCCTTGTTGGAGACATCCAAGAGGTTCCTAGGAAGGTATGGTGCACAGGGTGCTGGGGGAAGTTCTGGTGCTTTCCTTGTCCCCAAAGCCAGGTAACTACTGGGCTCTTGGTACTGAGAAAGCATAGCCATTGCCCAGGGCAATGAAGGATGTCCTTGGAGGTCCTCCCATGTTCCAGGCATTGTCATACTCCCCCGTTTCATCTGCTCTGCTCGATGGGTCTGTGGATGGGGAGGAGGGCCATAGAGATCAGAGTGCTGCATAGGCTCAGCTAGCTCACATGTGGCTGAGCTAATGCTGGGGGCAGTGTGTCATGGTCCAATCCCACCATCTTTCCCCAGTTCAAGTGGATCTTGGGTAGGGCCTCCATGGCCAACAGTGTGAAGTTTGTGACTGCTGAGCCATATAGGCACACAGTGAGGTAGCACCATTGACCAGGGTCAGAGAGCGGTGGAATCAGGAAAGTTTGGACATTGAGGAGCAGTCTCTGGAGATGGACCATATCACCTTAGACAGGCCCCAGGGATACGGTTTCCTCCTCCTCCGGAGCCTCCAGCTGAGAGAATTCAGACCAGAGAAGACTGGTAGAAGCACAGCCCTTTGTTTGGAGTCATGCCTCTCCCCTGCAGTAGCCACAGGCCCCTTTCCCTCACCACACAGGACAGTATGTGTTCACAGACATGGCCACCGCTCAGTCTCCACTCTGGGCTTTTTAATGCTGGTGGCTCATGAGGTATCTATGAATTACATGAACTCTCTAACCCAACCTGGTTCACAGTAGTACGAAAATAAAGTAATAGCATTGTGAGAGCTAGCACAGAAATTAAAGTAGATGCTGGGCCTAAAATGCTCATCCTAGCAGACAGCTAGAGTCAGCCATCATGATTCCCATAGCCCTGTGAGATGTGAGCTCCACTAGCACAATAGGGCTCTTCCTGATATGGGTCATAAGAGCTCGATAAAGCAGCATTTTTGTTGTTGTTTTGTGTGTGTGTGTGTGTGTGTGTGTGTGTGTGTACTCTCGTGTATATGTGTATGTGTGTTTTAAACTATGCTAAATTGTCCTCATTGATCATATATAATTGAATCTGGTTCTTACCTCTGGAAATTGGTAAAAACAAGAAACAAAGCAAGAAAACTCACATGGGCTTTGAAATCCTGGATCAGATCTCAGTCAGTCTGTGCATGAACATCTTTCTAGGGCTGGAGAGATGGTTCAGTGCTTAACAGCACTGGCTGCTCTTCCAAAGGACCCGAGTCCATCCCAGCAACAACATGGTAGCTCACAATCATCTCTAGTGGGATCTGATGCCCTCTTCTGGCATAAAAGTTGTACATGCAGATACAGCATTCATATGCATAAAATAAATAAATAAATAAATCTTTAGGAGAAAAAGGAACATCTGTCTCTGCAGCACACACTGGTCTGGGTTCTGTCAGGATGGGTGTGACACTATATGGACACCCTTGGGTTTGTGAACAAGAAAAGCATAACTCCTGAGGCCCAAGGCTGCCACTGGGCCAGAAGTTCATCTGCAAGCCCTCATGGTCCCCATAAATACTGAGGATGAGTGACAGGCTCAGGAAGAGGCAGCTGGCCTCCCAAGGTAGAATCCTGTGAAGTACGGATAAGCAGACTTCCCCCAGGGAGCAGCTATGAGGGCTGGATGTGATGCAATTTATACAAACTTACAGGGTGTCTCCTGTCACTCAGGAATGTTTTTGAATGCCTGTCATGGAGCCCAAATCAAGTTGGCTTAAGCCTCAAAGGGAATTCATTGGTGCACATAACTAATGTGGAACCAGACAGCTCATAGAATATCGCAAGGAAACCCAACTGCTGTCTCTTTCCCCATCTTTCAGCCCCGCCTTTCTCCTGCCAGTTTCTCCATGGAGGGTCAGTGTAGACCAGCATTGTGATTCCTCTCTTAATAATTACCTTAAAAGTGCCAGGTGCTAGGCTGGGGAGACTGCTTAGTTGGTAAAGCACCTGTCATGTAGGCAAAAGAACCTGAGTTCAGGTTCCCCAGAAACCACAAATAAAGCTTTGGAGTGGTGGCTGCCTCCTGAAACCCCAGCCCAGGGGACTAGGGAGGGATGGACAGTGGAAAATGATGGAAGTTGACACTGGAGTTCAGATGAGCTCTTAGACACATTCGGCCATTCTGAGCATGGCAGAAAGCGCGAGTTTGCTAAGGTAACCCTTAACCACAGAGCTCTACCAAGCACACAGAAACAAAGGAAGAACAGGAGAATTCAGGCTAGGGAAGCAGGAAAGGATGGAGTGAAGTACCATCTTGGCATCCAGGCCTAATATGGCTTAAGAGTTGCTGGAAGGCATGTGAAGGCAGAGGGCATACGCACGGCTTCTCTATTCACTAGGACATACTGACAAGGTGCTTTGCCAATTCAAACCGAGATAGCAAGCCCTGTGTCTCCTTCTTACAAATCTCGATCCTGTAAAACCTGAGCCTGTAGAAGGAGGCTCTCAGGCTTCCCCTGCCCTCCCCTTATCTGGTCCAAGTCTCCTCACACTGGACCTTTCTCAAGGACTTGCTGCCCAACCTCCCCACCACCCTATCACTTGAGAGCTAGAGACCTCCTAGGTCATACAGGGAAGAGCAGACGCTATCGAAGAGGCTTCCAGTGGCGAATCAGGCACCGCGGGTGGGGTTGCGGGAGACCTCGGACTCTGCTCTAAAAACTGATGCCCCTTGTTTGTGTTGCTGTTCATCCTTGGGAGAAAATGGAAACATGATGATTAAAGTCTGCCTCTAAGCCCCAGGGAGTCAGCTTTGAGGATTATTTGCAAATAAGGTTTCCATCCTCTCTGGGAGGCTGTCAGGTTGGGGCTATTTTGGGAAGGAACATTTAATATGATGAAGTTGCTAGAGGGGGTGCATCCCTGTTTGCAAATGCTTCCTGTCTGACTCAGATGTGACTAACATTTCCTGCAAGGCACCAAAGACACCACTGGGGATAGTGCAAAGGTTCAGGCTGGAACCTCAGATGACATCTTGGTCTCTCCCTCACTCAACCTCTGTCTGCCCAACAGTGAATCCCAGCATGTCTATCCTAAGAATATGCTGGTTCTCACAGCCTGTCTTGATGTCAGCCTGGTCAACATTACCAGTAGCACTTTGCTCACACTCCTGTGATAGCTCCCCCAAGGCACTTGTGACTCCGCTCTGCCCCCTCCTGGCCATGAACAGCTCAGAAGACCAAGCTGCCTTGCTAGAAGTCAGGCTGAACCAGCCCTTTCTTGGCCATCTGTGGCTACCTCCTTCGCCTAGGGTAGGAGGAACTCATAGCTCCGAGTGTTCCAGCACACTCCTCAGGAGCACCCCTGGGACTCCTCTCTACCTACCCACTTCCTGCTGCTGCATCCCTGGTCCTCCACTGTCCCCAGCCATACTGACCTCAGTGATGTTGTCTGGCTGTCTGCCTAGCCATCTATTCCTTCACACCTTTGCTCTCATGTCATCTTCCCAGGAACATCCTCCTGGTCCACTCTGTGCAAAATTATATCCCCTTCTCTGCTTCAGCTGTCTTGATAGCCTAGGTCAACACTGGAATGCCACCTATTCTATGTTGCTTATTGGGAACTTAGGGACAATGATGTCACCATGTTTGTCCTGTAAGCGGTCATCTATAGACTGGTGCTCAGCACTTGGTTCTGTGCTGAATGAATGGATGTTTGTAGAGAGAAGACATGTCTGTGAGTGACAAAGGTAGCTACTTTTGCAGGCAGATTGTGCCATGGTCACTAGAGTGTTAGATCTTCATTCAGTAGTATGACCTTGACTAAGGTACTTGTAGGTCTTTTTCCTCAAGATTATCCAACTGGAAGCTGGAGGGAGGGCTCAGTGGTTAAGATTCCTCTAGCTCAAACAGCCACTGTCATGGTAGTGAAGCCATGGAGAGTGTCTGTGAGTGAGCTGAGGTTTAATTTCTAATAAGGCTTTTTATTTTTCCATCCCTGTAATGAAGGCACACTGTCTTAGCCAGGTTTGAGAACGCCATGTCTGGTCTCAGCTTTCCTTATTTTCCATCACCTTTGACAAGCCTCTCTGATAAGGCTCTACCAATAGAGGGTTGGGCATGTGAGGTCTTAAGGGTTAAGACAGGGACCATAGTGGAAGTTACAAGGAGAATTTGCAAGAATTTTTTTTCCCTTTTACAGTCAAGCATCTCCCATCTCTGGGATAGAAAGTCAAAATGGAGAGGCAGCCTTCCCCAAGCCCAAGGCTAGGGCCCCACACTGCAGGACACAGTTGCTGGGACCACAGCTGGGTCCCGAGAGAAGATGCACACTCAGTAATTCTAGCAGAGAGAGATGGAACCCTGTAACAGTCCTTCTCCACCCTCTCTTGAGAGGCCTTTCATACCAATCCTATAGCAAGCCAGACAAGGGAGGAAGGATGGAGATGATACAGGTAAATGGCAGACACTGTCCTGTTTACACACACTAGCCTCTATTGTCTGAGATTTCACTTTCCTTGATTACAGTTACTTGAAATCAGCTGTACTGGGAAATATTAAATGGAAAATTCCAGAAGCAAACAGTTGATAAGTTTTAGATTAATTGCTGTTCTCAATAGAGAAATGAATCTCACACTCTTCTATTCTGTCCTGGAGCACAAACTGTCCCTTCATCTAGCATAGCCATAGCATATATACACTATGTAGTGTATATAGTATATACACTACACACCCTCTAATTACATTTAGCGGTCTTGGCATATCACTGTTATAACTGGTCTTCCATAATAAGGTGTGTTTAAATTAGATTTAAAAAATAAAATCACATCTTTTTGGCTAATTAACACATCCTTGTGACTTTGGTTTCTAAGTCTAATGGACACCAAGTTCAAGGTTCCCTTTCACTTTTGCCCTCCAGTCATACACATGCATAGTCACACTCAAGAAATCTAACTGCTAAAGGGAATACCAAGTCTCCTTTGAAAACCCTCCCTTCTTATAATTTATAAAATAACACAAGTTTCTTAATTTCCTTATCAGTTTGTTATTGTTGTTGTTGTTGGGGAGGGGTAAGGAGAGGATGCTTCCTAAACTCTTTAACTACCTAAGCTCATGGTTTATGTATAGCAAGTTTCTGACTCACCAGAGTCCTGCTTAATTTTGTATGACATAAGCATGTAAGAGCCCCTGCCTCAGAAGACCAGTCACATCCAGTGCTCAGATTAGAGCCTGTCAAACATCAAGGCTTGAATACATGAGAGCTGCTGGGTTGTTTCTGCAGGTGAGGAAAAGAAAACACAGCCTCCTCAGTCCTCAAAGACAGAGCCCCGAAGTGAGCCATGAATCTCAGCTGTGAGGGCTTAGGGACACATTCCTCAAACAGGCAGCCATCCTGACACAGCAGTAAAAGTCATTATTGCCAGGGGAGTTTGTCTGGCTCTGTTTGATGGTTCCAACCCAGCTTTATGTCTAAAACTGTAGTTCATAGATCTAAAGTGCCTATAGAGTCTTAGGAAATATGATTGTTTTATTGAGGGAGAGGGGGAAAGTGAGTTAAGGAGGGAAGAGAAACAGAGGGTCAAGTCTGCCAGCTAGACAGTAGGATGCCACCCTGGCTCCCAGCTGTTTTCTGGGCACCACACTCCCGGCCTGTTTCTGTTTGCCTGACTTTCCTTGCCCACCGATTCCAGTTTCCAGCTTTTATCCAATCCTGAGAAGCAAACTAAGTGCCCAGTAAGGGGTGCTACCCTGAGACAGCTCTTCAGGGATTCCTCCCGGGGCCTCTAAGGTACTAGCACCACAGAGTGGCACCACCTTTTCAGAGAGTCTTCACATAAATCACTCTTCTAAGGCAGTTACTCAACTCCCCACGCTAACATCTTTCCACTGGAATATCGAGCAGTTTCTGTTTTTCTGCTTAGCCTGGCTCCTGCATTGTGACTTACACCTTATCTTGATAAATGCTAAATAAAATTCAGAATTAATGAAATAAAACCCTTCTACAAGGAATCCATAGCCTTCTAGTTGGCACTGCCCCCTGCTTACCCCATTGTGAACAGGGAGACAGGGAGTGCATGCCAGGCTCAAGGTCACAAAGCCAAGAGTGGAAATGACTCATGACCCTAATTCCTAAGCCCATTCCGCTGCCGGAATCTCACTCTACTGACCTCTCTGTTTTGGGGGATGGACAAGACTCCAACATGCCTCATAATACCTTGTCCTCATCAAGGCACTTTTCCTTGCAGGAAGTACACGCTGCTGGTCAATAATGGATTTGCAATTTGTGCAGCGCTGCTGATGGCCTGCTCACTCCAGGCAGGAGCCTTTGAAATGCTCATTGTGGGACGTTTCATCATGGGCGTGGATGGAGGTGAGGCTTTGCCCCAACTGGGGAGGAAGGTAGTTCCCAGGGCTTGTCTGGAGTGGAAGAGGTGCTCGGAGCTGAGATAGACTTGGAAGAGACCACGATATTCTAGGGCCCCACAGAAAGCGAGGAAGCTGAAGGCAGCAGTGTTGGCGGGGGGAAGGGGGCACGCCCCTCTACACATCCAACCTGAGAAAACCAGGCTAGGTAGAGCTGAGTCACTGCCAAAGCCCTGGCTGGTTTACAGTGTGTCTGCTGCCTTCTTTATAAAACCCGTACTCAGGAGCTCACCCAAGGCTTCTGAGCTCCGACTGCTCATTCTCCTGCTCCTTCACCAAGCATTAGAATACTGACTGTGCCCCATGTTCTCTGTGCTGGAGATGGGGAGAAGCTGCCTTTGGAGCAGAAAAGCAAGGCAGGGGCTAGCTTTTTTTGTTTGTTTGTTTTTGAAAGCCAGGTAGCACGATCAGGAAGTGTGAGCCGAGACCAAAATGAACTGAGATTGGAGAACTGAGTAAAAAATTAGAGGAATCAGGCTGTCAGTAGGGAGGATAGTGCTGTGGTCCTGAGATGGAAGGTGATTGACATTTCTGAGGAAGAGTGAGGGGCCAAGAAGCTTGATGAGGAGGGGAGTGTGGGGGCTGAGGATGGAAGGGAACCAGGACCAGATGGTGCAGCCCACAGCTAGAGTGTGTGCAGAGTATGAGAGGAAGCCAGGAAGGGCTGAGAGGGAGGGGCACGAACTGTTTTGTGACTCAGTGCTGCCCCTCGACGCTTGGGTATGAAGGGCAAGATGATCCAGGAGTGCGGTCAGGAGAACCAGGGCCAGCCTGTATGACTTGGACAAGACTGTGTGTCAGGTTAGGCAGAGAAGAACGGCCAGATTCTGCCAAGGGAGTGAGCCTTACGGATTCAGATGGATGTCAAGACTGCTTTCCCCCCAAATCTGCAGATCTGTAGAGAAAAGGTTCTAAACCTGGGCATGACCAGTCTGCTCTAGGTGTTTACAGTCTCAATGATTTAAAATTACTCTTATTGATTCTGCCACTGTTGCGTATGTGGAAGCCAGAGGATGGCTTGCAGGGTTAGATTCTCACTCTCTACCTTGAAGCTTCCAGGAATCAAACTCAAGTCATCAGGAGTGGTGGCAGCCATCCCACCTGCCTGCATGGTGTACTCTTAATGTTGCCAGCTCAGTTTGGGTTCTCTTGCTCCATTTGAGAGAGGATTCATGAAGAGAGAGATCTCACCCAACAGAGTGTCCAGGGTTTCTCCTCGTGTAATTCCACAAGCTCCAGGGCCCAGCAGGAGAAGGAGGCCTTTAATGCATGGTACGGTACATTAATCACAGTCACTGGCCAAAGCAAGGCCCAGAGTCAGAGCAGACAGAGATCCAGCTGGGGATGTCTGCAGTGGGGACAAGCGCTACAGCCTTCCCAACTGTCTGAGTCTTCTCCTGCTGCTCCACAGGGGGACCAAACACCAAACAGGGATATTCTAGTCCCGAGTGCTGCTGCTGTTTAATTCTAAGCTTGTAATGGGCAGATCTAGGATTGGAACAGGACAGAAGAGGGCTGCTTGACAGCCTCCCCAGCAAGCCCTCCGCCATGCTCTTCTGGAGGTTTCTCTATTTTACTGGTTGCTCTCCCCTTAGCTTTCTTTGCCGGCCTGGCAGACTCACGCTGTACTTGTTGCTGCTCTCTGAATTTCCACATTCACAGATGAATGACTCTTTCACAGCCACAGTCTTAAAATAAATTCCTTTTGGGCCCCCTTTTCTGTGAGCTATTCAGAAAGAAGCAAAAGAAAAGGGAGAACAGGGAAACTTTTAAAACACACCCTGACTTCTGGAACACAGCCCCTTGAAGCTGTGCCAAGCCCCAGAGACTTTGTACCATTTATTCTCACCAAACTCTCAGAGCAGAGAGAGCAAAGTGAGGGCATTTAAGGTAAGAAAGTTGTATGGGGGACAGGAAGTCTACTAGACCGGGGCTAGGTGGGCCGGGTGCTCATAATAAAGAATTTAAATCCAGGGCTGGGGATGCAGTTCCTGGGTGGAGGGCTTGCTTGCCCAGCACCATGTAAAGCCAGGTGGGATGGCACAAGCCACATGGGAGATGGAAGTAGGAGGATCAGAAGTTCAAAGTCATCCTTGACAAGCTACACTGCGTACTGAGTTCAAGGCCAGCCTGGTCTCTCTGAGACTCTACTTCAAAACAAAGAATTTAGAGTGATAATCCTGACTGTCCTAGAAGTAAAAAGATTTTTAATAAGACGCTGTCTGCTCAGCTTCTTAGAGAGCCTTTGAATCAGATTAGAAATGTAGGACAGCTTTGAATTTTTTTTTTTTTCTGGGAGATTTGGAGAAACATCAGCATACTACTTTTTATATGGAAATCAATATGATTCAATATGGCTTTGGAGACAAATTCACATAGACCTCAGACTTTAAAGTAGGAACTTTGTGTTGGTGGGAGATTGAACTGGACACAGTCCAAGCATGACCTTCCCAGGGCTGCTCATGTTCCCTGTGGCACAGTTTCCCATCAGTCACAGTAGGAGTTCCCCAGCACACAAACCATGACAGCTACAAGCAGGAGCTCCATGGTGTCTGTTGCTAAAAATACAAAAAGTTCCATAAATAATTTATGAGCTTAGAGCAATGTTTTTTTTTTTTTAAACAACATATCATCCATTATCACCTCATCTGGATATAATGGTATCGGTAAAGACCCTATCGCCAGAAACTGTAGAACAATGGGTAATTGAAGATGGAGACTGAACGTGTTTGGAAGACACAACTCCACCTCCTACTGTAGGGGGGTGACACTGAGTTGAAACAGGAAGCATGTGTGGAAATCAGCCTGGGATCTCTGAGGACAGAGGGTTCGGAACAAACAGAAGAACCAAGGTCAGCCTTGTCTCTGAGATTCACAGTGTCCCTGTGTCCCTCCTATGGCCTCTGACACTTTCCACTCATCATCACTGTCTCTTTAGTGGAGGTCACGTATACACAAGACCACTGCATCTCCTGTCCTCTACGTGAAAGGTCAACTAAGAACGAATAGCAGTTATGCATGCCGAGTATATGCAGTTCCCTTTTGTAATACAAAGCACAGTGTGCTCATAACACAGAGTGGACACTCCCTTACCTGTCCCTCCTGTCTGCTCTCACCCCTTCTGTACTGCTGAGCTAGAGAAGTTAACGCTACACTGTATTAGCTATGTTTCTGTTGCTGTGAAAAAATACCGTGACCAAAAGTGACTTATGAAAGGAGTTTACTGCGGCTCACGCTTCCAGAGGAAGAAGAGTCTGTCATGGTGGAGAGGCATGGCAGCAGGGACAGGAAGCTGAGAGAGAGCAGAAAGGAAACTGGAAGTAGGACAAGGCTATGGGATCTCAATCCGCCCCCTCCCCCATGCTCTTCCCCCAACAAGCCTCCACCACCTAACCCTTCCGAAAGAGCACCACCAACCAGGGAATAAGTGCAAATCCTGAAGCCTATTCCAAGTACCACACACACTCATGGCCATGCCCCCCATTGCTTCTTCCCCTTGGCAGTTACCATTGCTGGGAGCTGACACGTGCTCTCCCGTGGTCTTGGTGTAATGGGCAGGAGACACATCAGCATCTGTAAGTGACCCACATGCGAGCCAGGGCATCTCTCACTGCTGTCTCTTTTCCCCAGGCATCGCGCTCAGTGCACTCCCCATGTACCTCAATGAGATCGCACCCAAGGAGATCCGAGGCTCACTGGGCCAGGTGACTGCCATCTTCATCTGCATTGGCGTGTTTGTTGGGCAGCTGCTGGGCTTGCCTGAGCTCCTGGGAAAGGTAAGTGTGGCTTCGTGGACAGCCATGGCTGTTTTTATCTTACTGTTACCAGGCCACAAGGAGCCCTAAGAACTCTCATCTCTAAGGTGGCGATTTCTGAGGGATCGAATGTTTCACATATTCACGGAGAAAAGCTGTAGATGCCTTTCACTTTCTTAGAGTGTAAATACCACATACCAAATTCAAACCTTACAGGATGTTCAAGTCCATTGCCCACTGACCATCGTTGACAGCCGATTTTGCTTTCTTATAGGCTTTGCTCTCTACTTTAAAAATCATATGTGCATCTTGCCTGAATATTCGGATAGTTGTGGTTGTGTCATTTTCATAGGATCATGCCATGCCTGTGGTTCTGTTGCTGGCTGCTTTCATTTTACATATATATATATATATTTATATATTATATTATATATATATGTAATATGTATTACATATATATATATTTGGATATCTTTCCAAGATATTCACTAACTCTACCACAATCTTGAATTTACCTTTTCTCTTAAATAATTGTGGGACCTTCCAATTTGCCTTGCTATATGAGGAGCAGGAAGGAGTGGATTAGAATCCTAGCTCAACAACATACTTGCTGGGTGGGCTTGGCAAAGATCACGTTCATCCAGGTTGGTATAGAGTGGGGTGAGCCCAAGAAATGTTCTCAGAAGGTGAGGTCTCTGAGCATCCCCAGGGGTGAGTGAGGGTTAGGTAACAGTGATAGAGTCTGAGAGAGAAGGTGTCCTAGAGATAGGATGAGGCAACTGAGAAGGCCTCCAGATAGACCAGAAGATGATAGGACAGTGGCCCAGATGCTTCCTGGGGATAGAGGTCTCTCCTGGTTATCTATGGGATGAGTGCAGGAAGGAGGAGGACAGGTTGCCTCAACTCATGGCTAACACAAGCCAAGGGCTGTCCTGAGTACTTAAGTGATGTTCGATGCTCACAGCTCTTAGCACCTGCATTCTGGCAGCAGAACCCTGCAACAAGACAGCTTAGTGAGGGAGCGCACAGGAGAGTGCTCCGGGACAATGCTGCTTTAATGAGCCGTTCAAAGCCTTACCTTTGCCTCCTGCCTAGATCCTTAGAAGCTGGAGCTGAGAGCTAGACAAACAGGACTCAGGGGCTATCAAACCTGTCTGCAGGGCATGCTCACCCAGCACTGGCTTCTCTGGGAGGCTCAAGCTTAGAAAAAAGGGGCTGCTCCTGCCATCGTGGGCTTCTATGCACTGCCTGACCTCACTAACTCTGAGTCCAGCTCCTGTCTTACCCCATAGAGGTTCCATAGGCCCAATATGTGGAGGTCAAAGGACAACTTTCCACCCCGGGTTCTAAGGAATTGAACTAGGTTCTCAGGTTTGCATGACCAGCTCTTTCACTGGATGAACCATGCCACTGCCTTTAAATGTACCTTTGTGTCATTAAGCATGGCTTGTGACATCTAAGCTGGTTTGTCCCAGAGCCATCTGCCTCTCTCACATCTCTGTGTTGACTGTCTGTAGTGGCTGCAGGCACATTCTTGTTTTCCTCTTGTTACAAAACCAGAAATAATGCCTACTGCATACTTCCTGTTGTCTGGTGCCTGACAATTTCCATGATTAGTGTGAGTGTGCTAGAAACAGTCTGTCTGCCAGGGTGAGGTCTCACATTAAAAGAATCATTTGCTTTCTGTTTAAAGATATTTTTAAGTTCCCAAAGTGAACACATGTCAGTGACAATAAAAACAACATAACAACCACAGCCTTATAGCATATAAGTGTATATTAAAGGCAACAAAGAGCATATTTGTTTTCCAGCAATTAAAAAATTAAGTGCCTGCTTTATAGGACTCTAAATTCCTTGTCACTCATCAAACCTTTTAGGTGTCAATACAAAAGACTTTCTGTTATCCCAGGCCCTCCTTTAACCTCTGGCTTCATTCATTCACTCAGTCAGTTAGTTAAATAACAAATGGCTAAAACATTGAGTTGATGCTGGAGTCCAGCAATGAGCATGTCAGATGAATTCATCTCAGTGAGACTTTGGCAGGTCACCCCTTCCCCAGCATCCTCCTTGGTAGCAGGCATGGCTCAAAATCTCACATCCCCATGTCCCACGTTAACACCATTTCCTCTGGGAACACATCCCTGGCAAACGCGTCCTCTGAGTACCTTGTGCACTGCTCTCTCCTGTTCTGCAGTTTCTCTTTGCTTTCCTGTTTCCTCCCCACTGCGGAGTACATCTTGCTGATGGTTATATACTACAGTCCAGATGTGTCAAGTTCATCCACCCCCTCAGCAGGTCTTTGGGGCGCTCTGCGTGCCAGATGCGGGGCTGGCTGCTGCTTCTGCAACCATTACCATTAGGGTAGCCAGACTAGACACCATACTCATGGAAACCACAGCGAGGCAATTAACCAGTGGTCAACAGAAGATGGAAGAAGCAGGACACTGACCTTGCTTGGGGGAGAATGATTTCCCTGCAAAAGTGATGTGAAATGAAAGCCTTAAAGATAATTAGGATTTGGACTGGAGAGATGACTCAGTGGTTAAGAGCCCTGGCTGCTCTTCCAGAGGTCCTGAGTTTGATTCCCAGCACCCTCATGGTGGCACACAACCATTTGTAATGCAATCTGACATCCTCTCCTGGCATACATGCAGACAGAACACTGTCGATATAATAAATAATTCTTTTTTTTTTGTTTTTTTACAAAAAGAATAATTAGGATTTGTATTGGCCAGGGCTTGGGGGGTGGGGAACTAAGTGCAAAGAGCAGACAGAACAGTTTAGGAAAGATTCTAGCATTTTCTTGGAGGCAGAAAGACCTCCACTGAGCAGGGTCCCTTTGCTCAGGTCTGCCTCTTGTCATTTTGATAATGGCCACTGTAAGGGTGGGAGGTGATACTTCACTCTGGTTTTGATTTGCATTTTCCTGCTGATTAGTAGTGCTAAGTACCTCTTCAAGTACCCATTGACTGCTTTTTAAGATCTATTTTACTTGTTAGTTTTTTTGTATATGTGTGTGGTCCTGAGTTTACATACATGTACCAGATGCATGCAGGTGCCCGCAGAGGTCAGAAGAGGGCATCAGATCATCTAGAACTCTTTTACATGTGGATGTTCAGTTCTCCTTGTGTCTCAGTCAAGACCAAAGGGATTATCCCGATTCAGCAGAGAGCTGCAAGGAGCTTGGCTCAGAATGGCAGTAGCAAGGGTGCACAGGCAGATAAGATTGGGGCAGTCAGTGGGTGATGGCCTGTAGCAGCTTGGGAGTCAGGGATATCGCTAGGTGCCTGGCCTGTTAGCCAGATAGAGTAGTAGGAGGTCAGGAGAGTTGACTTGAGAACATAGGCAGTGCCTCTGTTCCCAGGTGTCAAGCGAGAGCCGCCCCTGGAATAGCGGGGCACGTCAGCATGTCTCTGGCATGTTGGTCCAGCAACTATGCCCATCACCTCACCTCGGCCAGCTGAAAAGGCATTGACCACTGTGAGTTGTCTTTTCCTGTGTTAGTTTTTTTTTTTTTTTTTTTTTTTTTATTGTTGTGACAAAAGAGCTGAGAAAAACATCTTAAAGGAGGAAACATTTATTCTGGTTCACAAAATTCAAATTTAAATTTCAGAAATTTAGTTCATGGTCAGCTGGCTGCATCGTTGAGGACTTGTTTTGTTAAGGCAGAACATCATGACAGAAGGGCATGGTGGAGGAAGATGCTTACCTCACTGTAGTGAGGATGGAGAGAGAGAGGGAGAGGGGAGAGACAGACAGACAGATGGAGAGACACAGACAGACAGAGAGACGGAGGGTAACAAGACACATTCCTTAAAGGCATCTCCCCAGTTCCACATGCACAACCACTGTTAAGGTCAGAGCCCTTGTGATGCAGTCACTTTCCCAAAGTGTCCCCTGGGAACACTACTCTGGGGACCAAGCCTTCAACACATGAGTGTCTCAGGGGACACATCACCTCCAAACCCTAATACTCCCCATCAATTGGATTTTCTAGACTGAGTTGACTCTGGCTAGGACAGTGGTTCTCAACCTTCCTCGTGCTTCTACCTTTTAATATAGTTCCTCATGTTGTGGTGACCCCCAAGCATAAAATTATTTCACTGATACTTCATAACTGTAATTTTGCTATTGTTACTAATTGCAGTGCAAATACCTGATATGCGACCCCAGGGCTGAGAACCAGGACCCACAGGTTGAGAACTACTATTAGGAAAGTGTGTGCATAGCCCAGTAAACATCTTGAGTTTGGATTCGTTTGTTATGATTTTTTTTTTTTATGCCCACACTATGTGAAGGTAGAGATTGGGCTTCTGATGAGGGAAAGGACATCAGACAAACATTTTTTTTTTCGTCTGCTCTGGAGTTTTGTGAGGTTTCAGCTGAGTGGGAGCCACAGGCATTTCACCAGGTGTGAGGATTTCAGTTCTTTATATTTTAATCCTGTTTCTCATTTACCTTCAAAGATGGAGACATCTAAGCTTTTAAAACTGAAAAGGGTTGATTCCACTAGGGTGGCTTCTTGGGAACAAGGGAGGGAGGAGGTGGTGAGAGTTGCTTTTGGACTGAGATGGCAGAAGAAAGAGAGTGATCCTAGTGTAGGGGCAAACTGATGTCTTGAATTTCATCAGCCTTGTAAAAACGGTGGTGGTGGGACATTTACGTGACTTTTTTTTCTGCCTCTGTGGGACATGTTAAAAGCCATGTTAATGAAGTATTTCTCTAACAAAGATAAAAGGAAAGGAAGTTGGCTGGAGAGGGTTGGATGGAGGGAATATGGGAGGAGAGGTGTGGGAACACTTGGACAGCTACTGTGACTGAGGCATCAGGCCCGGCAAGCAGACGCTCAATCTTTTCTCACGGGCAGCAATGCCAACAGCGCATTTCACATCCTGCCTTGTCCCATCTGCCCTTCATGCCTGCACAGCAAGCTCTTCATCTTTCCAGCCGTGTCCCTAGCTGTGTCTGTTTTAATACTTGACGCTGAGAATATGGTATAAAACCGTTCACATTTGCTTTTCTTTGACCACCTTTATTCCACTTTCCCCAAGCTATACCTTAAGTCAAATAACCCCCTCCCCGTTCATGTTTGAAGTGCCCTCAAACACATATCTAGTTATAGCATGTCCACATGAGTGCCTGCTTCTCGACTGCCCATCGTGTCCCTGTGACCTCCCCACTCTCTGGCCCACCCTGCTTTCAGGGTGTGACTTTGTGTCTGCCTCTACTGTCAGAGCTGGAATATTTTCTCATTGTGCCCCCTGGGCCCCGTAGGGCCATATTCATCTCAAACAAAACTGACACTGAATGTTTGATCCAAATTATATTAAACAGATACACATATTTGGAAATGTTGGGGTTGGTTCCTGACTTTCTGCCAAGAAGTGGTTTCCCTTCTCATTTTAGTTCTCCTTTATATTACTTGGATGTGGTGATGGGAGTGTTGTATTTAATTTCTTTACAGCTGTGGTTCTTAGATGCAAGTTTTTGAGCCTTACACAAGCTAGGCCAGTCACTGATCCCCAGCCCTGCTGCTGCATTCCTTACAAATAAAATAGACACTGTGTTTGTGTACTGACTCCTAAGCTACTTTGCTTTGTTGTTAATAGGATTTCTTTTCTGCATTTTGTTTTCAAACTGGTTGGTATATGCTGATCTGAAACTCATTTTCAGTTCCTAGTAGTGTCTGTCACTGCTCACCTAGATAGTTCAAAATGACAGCTGTTGATGACATCCTCAGAGCCATGATCTCCTCTTCCTCTCCAGCAGCTAACCTCACTTCTAGTGACATCCATGACTGGTTGTGGCCTCAGGATGCTGCCACTGCCGCTTGGCACACTGGGAGTCTGGGGGAGTTTCCTGAGAAACAGCTATTGTGTTTCTCTCTTTCTATGTAGAGGTTTATTTTTATTTTCTGTGAACGAATGGCAGCTTGGATGTATGAATGTGCACCATTGGATGCAGTCCCTTCAGAGGCCAGAAAAGGGCACCCATCCGATGGAGTTATGGATGGTTTTGAGTCATCGTGTAGGTTCTGGGAACCTCTGGGAGCTCAGTAAATGTTTAAACTACTAAGACAATTATCTAGTCCTAATGATTACCTTAATTTTCCCCCCCAAATTGCTGACAAATTTTGTGGGTTTTTTTTTTTTTTTTGAAAGACAGATCCAACTCTTGGTGCACACCGTTCGCTGTCTTCCCTCTGTGACATTTTGGAAGATAGATTTGACAGTGTTATTTCTAGAACTTTTAATTTGCCACATTCTTAAGAGACATTTTCCTAAATAATTTGTCATTTTGATTGCAGTTAAGTCAAACTACTCAGAGCAATGTCTTCAGTCCCACATAGCTCTGATTTTCTTATTACCCATCACTGTGTTCTGTTTTGTTATAGAAGTAATTCATGAGTGCCTCTCTTGGGGGAATCATGAAGGTTTATTCTGTGGTCATTTTGTGATCAACTTTTGTAAATACTCCATGTTTGTTTGCCTAAGACGTATAGCTCCTTCTCAGTGCAATAAATGCAGGCCCAACATGGAAAATGATTATAAAAGACCTTAAATGGAAAGAATTACCCATGATTATCAGGAATACAGCACAACAGACTGGGACTGTGTGTGTCAGCGCCGCAGTCCCACAGCACAGCGGGTGATGAACATGGGGCAGATGGGGAAACAAAGACCTGTAGATGTGACTCATAGTCCAAGTTTTATTGACGGGGAGTTAGGAAAATAAGGGAAGGGAAACGAAAAGAGGTAAAGAGGCACAGAGACAAAGAGAGGACAGAAGAGAAGAGGCAGCCCTCAGAGGAACAGCTGTAAAGAGAGAAAAGTGGGTGGAGTTTTTCTTTTAAAGGCCCAGGGTACATACACCTGCCATGCCCACCAGGTAGGTGAGAGGTTTGCCTGGATTACAACATTGATATTAGAAAGCAGAGATAGCATGTGTGACTGTCACAGAAAGAGTGACCTTCCAGGAAAGGGCCCCAGGCAGTCCCCACATGACAGCTAAGCTAGACTGTGTCATGCCAGGCAGCCCCAGGCTGCATCCTATCTGTCACTCTCTTGCTGAGGGGATTTGAATAAGCTGATGAACATTTGTGAGAGTGTTTCCTTATCTACCCAGTCAGTTTAATAGTGGTGTCTCTCCCATGGTTGCCCCACATGTCATTAAATACAAAGAATACAAAGCAAGTCCTTGGAGCAGACATGTAGCTGGCATGAAGTTGGTGCAGACATGTAGCTGGTATGAAGTTGGCGCAGACATGCAGCTGGTATGAAGTTGGCGCAGACATGCAGCTGGTATGAAGTTGGCGCAGACATGCAGCTGGTATGAAGTTGGCGCAGACATGCAGCTGGTATGAAGTTGGCGCAGACATGCAGCTGGTATGAAATTGGTGTAGACATGCAGCTGGTATGAAGTTGGCGCAGACATGCAGCTGGTATGAAGTTGGTGTTAGCCATTACTTAGCTTCTGATCAGTACTAAGAACAAGTAGCTTTAATTTCTGTCCATGTTGAAAGCTCAGTCTTGTAGAGGTTTGACTCAATGACTCAAGGCATTGAGGCAGTGTTCTGAGCTTCCTGGCTGGGGGAGAACAGGAGAGGCACCCAGAGCACAGAGCCCTGGGTGAGGTCAGCCTCCCTTGGCCTCTATTTATCTCAGGTGCACCCCACCCCAAGGGCATAAAAGCTCTAGTTCTCAATGAATGTTCTGACTTAGCACCCAATAGACTTCTCTGAATCCAGGAAGGAAAGTTTTATTTTTGCCAAGAATATAGTCATCTGGGGAAATTTATTTCAAGCGTTCACACCCAATAGAAGAGTCCCTAGTCACCCTGACTAGAAAGTCAGTCACACTTTTTGTCACTGAAAGGAAGAATCTCAAATATGACATCCCCTTGCCTGCTTCTGTAGCCCAAGAAAATATCAGGTTGTTTGGGAATGGCCACCAGATGAACACGTTATTCTCATTCTCTATGTCTTCATCTGTCTTTTTCCCATCTTCCCTCCTCCCTTCCCTCCTTCCCTCCCTCCCTTTATCCTTTCCTCCCTCCCTCTTTCTTTCTTTCTTCCTTCCTTTTTGTATATGTGTGTGTTTATACATATATGTACAGGTCTGTTGTGTGCATGTTGAGTACATATGAATGTGTATTCATGTGGACAGAGGACAACTTAGTTGTCATTCCTTGGGCAATGTCTGTCTCTCACTGGCCTGGGACCCACCAAGCAGGCCAAGATAATAGGCCAACAAGCCCCAAGAATTCACCTGTCTCCACCACACTGCTCCATGCCTAGAGGATCATGCTTGTAAAGCAAGCACCCCCACTGACCTGCCTTTGTATTCTTAATGACATCAAAGTATAAACACCATTACTAAAAGACAACCAATCCTCCCAGTCCCCTCTTATACACCAATGGGCTTTCCAAACAAGATGGTAACTGCATGGTTTCCCCACGGCAAGGTTTGAACTTCCCAGGAGAGTGAAATGCCAAGCCTGGTGACCTATTTCCCAACTCCCTTTTCATCTCAGCCACCTTCCTTCCCCCAGAACAGCTAAGTCAGGGAACAGCGAGTTGAAACTCCCGCAGGCTCCCATCCTTGGGCTTCCCTGAGCCCCCCCCCCCTTCATGCTTCTCCAGCTCCCTTTTGTTTCCTCTAACTGTGTCATCGTTGAAGGCCCTGAGGGCAAGGCCCTTCTATGCTTCCAGGCACTAAGAGTTAGCCTTTTCCACACAAGCCTCTTCCCCCACCTGTCTATTCCACATTCTAGGCAAGCTTGTGACCTGTTGTTACTTCCTGGCACACATGATCTCTTCTTTGTGTTGTCACAGATCCAAAGGCAGTGTCTCTCCCCCTTGGGGAAGTGGGAGGGTGCCCTTTTAACCTTGAATTTCCTCATGCTTCCAAGAATCCAGCAGGACCCTTCAGTAGTGGTTTCAATGAGAATGGTCTCCATAGCTCATATATTAAATGCTTGGGCCCCAGTTGATGGAACTGTTTGGGAAAGATTAGGTGGTATGGCCTTTGTTGGAAGAGGTTGTGTCATTGGCGGTGAGCTTTGAGATTTCAAAGGCCCACGACATTCCCAGTTAGTTCTTTCTCTCTGCTTCACAGTTGTTATCTAAACACATAAGCCCTCAGCTTCTGCTGCAGTGCCTGCTTGCCTGTCTTCTGCCATACTCCCCGCCATAATGGTCATGAACTTACCCTCTGAAACTGTAAGCCAGCTCCCAATTAAATGCTGTATTTGATCAGCCACCTTGGTCAAATTGCACCTTTACAGTAATAGAACAGACACTAAGACATTTGTCCCATGCCTATGGCCTGGGAGGAGAGAAGCCAAGACTCCTACTGGCCACCAAGTGCTTGTGGTGTCTGCCTAGGGCAAACCATCTCTCCCAGCTTCCAGGTCTCTGCACATCAAAGACAGTCTAGATTTTGATTTAGCTCTCAGGCTCCTGGCTGCTTGAACTTCTGATTTGGTGATTCATGCCTCCAGTGGGGGTACTTTGCTTCCAGAGTCAGCCCAGCCAGACCAGCTCTATCTGCAAGCAAGGGAGCAAAGGAAGCAAAGGAAAATTTAACAGTTCTTGAAGTCGTGTCAAATGGAATTGTAAAGAAAGCCTTTGAAGCTTGTCTGAACCTAGCTATCTTATCTCTGAGGGGGCACAGGGGAAATGATTAGTACGATTGCCCTTGGAGGGCTTGACTTTGACTGGGAGTTGGAAGGGAGGCGATTCTGGAGGTGAGTCAGAGCCCCTAAGGACTGTGCCTTCACTCCTTGGCCATGCCACCCACTGCACTACTTTCTCTTGCAAGTCTGGCTCCCAAGTGCTGCTGTTTCCCAGCTAAACCAGGGCCCCTGAGTTTGCTGTCTCATGCAGCTCTCATCACCACTGGAATGGGTCTTGGGACCATAGCAGGTGCCAGTCATTATTAACCCTTGCCCCCCATATAGTCATATGTTTCTTCTCATTTTCTAAGCTTCTTGTTACCCTGGACCCCAAAGGGAAGAGCCAGGGAAAGTCTGCACAGGCAGGACACTCACTGTTTAGAAAAGCAAGTGTTGGAACACAGAGCAGTGGCCTGAGGGACAAGTGTGACCCTATTTGGCCTTAAGGGAACTGAGGGATGGGAGAGCTATGGGGAACAAATGCAATGGAAATGTTTCTACAGAGGGTGGCATCTACGTCTATCCAGTAGTGTGAGGGACAATTGCCCAAGTGGAAGAAGGGAAGGGAAACACAGTTCCAAGCAGAAGGGACAGCCCAAGCAAAGACAAAGAAATTGGGAGAGTCTAATACATTTGAAACTGAGAACGCTTCAGTAACCGCACCTGGGAGACAATGCTGTGAGGCGAGATGGGCTGGGCAGCAATAGCACCGTGGGAAGTGAGCTACTTGGGTGTTAGGAAGAGGTATCCTCTGCTGTTCTCCAGCTGTGTGACCCAGACAAGCGACTCCAGCTCTCTCTCTCTCTGAGGCTCAGAATCTGTGTCTGTAACATGGAAATAACTTACACTCCATGGAGCCACTGTCATCACTGGATGAGATGCTATATATGCGGTGTTCAGCCCTGAGGTCTATGGATGACAGCCATCATGCCAAACAAACGACTGTGTCTATTAAACAAACACTGTATTCCCACCTGCATTCAGAAGCTCCTGATTTGGGGGCCCAAGGTCCAATTCTGATCTGTTCTCATCTTTAGCACCATGTAACTTTCTCTCCCTCCCTAGCCCGACTCCGACCCCCATCCCTACAAGCATTCCCTTGGAAATCCTCCCTGCTCCCTCCTCTACCTCTACACCATCTGATCCAAGGAAGACCCAACTCAAACAACAGAAAGGTGTAGTTTCCCTGGCCCTTCTGAAAGGAATGGAGGTGTAGGGCTGAGTCCTGTGGGGCTTACAGCAAAGCTTCTCTTTATCCACTGAGTGCTCAGACAGATGGCGTGCTTCCATGGAAGGGTTATCTTGGAAGATGTCCTCCTGCCTTCTTGCCCCCTTCGGCTGCATCTTGACTGTCTATTGCTGTGACAAACGCTGACTATAGACGCCTTGAGGAGGGAGGGGTAATTTCAGCTTACACATCTGATCATACTCCATCATCCCAGGAAGTCAGGGCAGAAACCTGGAGACAAGAACCTGGAGGCAGAAACAAAAGCAGAAGCCATGGAGAGGTGCTGCTTACCGGCTTGCTCACCCTGGCTTGCTCAGCCTGCTTCCTTATAGCACCCGGGATCATAATGGGCTGGGCCCACTCACATTAACCACTAATTAAGAAAATGTAGGCTTCATTACAGCCCAATTTTACCGAGACAATTTCTCAATTGAGGTTCCCTACCCTCAGATCAATCTATCTTGTGTCAAATTGACATAGAACTACCCAGTGCAGGCACTTTTGAGCAAAGTATATTTTAACAAGTTCTGCTGTTCTATCTCCCCCGTGTGTCCTTTGCTCACCCCATCCTGCCTCATGCATTGTGCACTGCCATGGCCCTAGTTCTAATTGCAGAGGCCTTTCCCTCTGTGCCTTCACCTTTTCATGGTGTCTCATGCCTGCTCGCTCACTCACACTGGGGCAGCGGTCTTGTGCACGGTGTCTCTCTTTGCTGCAGAGATCGTTATCTTTCTTCAGGTTCTTTCTGCCTCTCTCCTCTGTGCTAGAGTCTCTTTCAAATGTCTGCCACTTTCCTTCATGTTTAAAAAGGCACCGGGAAGATCCTGGTACAAGTTGGGCCCCACACGCAGGGAGTGAGGATGTGCACAGCATTTCCATAGTAACTGTACCCACATTGGCAGGTGCTAGCCTTTTCTACTTTTTTTCCTCCAAAGGTCAATTTTGCTTTCCAGAGTAGAAGATGCCTGTCTTGGAGCCCAGGCCCACTGCAGGTGACAAGGGCTCTGGGCTTTGTGATTTTGCCTTGCCTTGGGTGGCCCCTTTGTGTTGAGCCATTAGGAGTCTCTAGCGTGAGTGTCGTGCATCCTTCTGGGTACTCCCACAGATGCTCAACCCTCTACCCCCACTTTGTTTTGCCCTCTTCAATGCTGTGCTGAAAATCTCATTTCACACTTGTCACAGACCAACCTCTCACCCTCACGGTTATTATGCTTGTCAGTGCCCATATCACTGTGTTTGGGAATCAAACATAAGCAAGCATAGAGTATCTGCCTTGTTTGCTTGGGAGTTTCCTCTTCTTCTGTAAGTCTCTACTATGCAATATCCAGTGATACCATGGAAACCTCAAACAAATGGAATTTTAAAATAATCAAATTATGAAATGCTGGGTCGGAAATCTCTCTAAAGAAAGCTTGAAGCATCCATCCCTTAAATGTGGAACTGAGGGTCCCGTGGCTTCCAACCATACTTGAATGCTCCTGGTGATGGTCTCACTATCCCCCTAGCAGTGGTTTGCAGGAGAAGGTTGCTGACTACTACAGTGCCTGTGGTTCTCTCACAGCATCCTCATCCAAGCTGTACTTCAGGCCTCCTGAATCTGCATCTCTAGAGAGTGCCCCAGAAGCTGTGAATGCCTGGTGCTGGCCCAGTTTGGT